>CM039480.1:25845041-25951666 GCA_022433065.1 Begonia loranthoides | reverse complement strand
AGGTAAATGGTACTTCATTACATTTATTGATGACTTTACTCGAAAAACGTGGGTCTATTTTTTGCAGGAAAAATCTTAAGCTTTTAGTGCATTTAAAAACTTCAAGGCACGAGTTGAAAAAGAAACGGAGAAAAGTATCAAATCTCTTCATACGGATCGAGGAGGAGAATATTGTTCAAAGGAGTTTGAAACTTTCTGTAATGTTCAAGGTATACGAAAGGATCTCACAACTGCCTATGCACCACAACAAAACGGCGAATCAGAGAGGAAAAATAGAACCATTCTTAACATGGTGAGGTGCTTATTGACCAAAGGAAAAGTTCCAAAAAAATTTTGGCCTGAAGGAGTAAATTGAAGCATCCATATATTAAATCAGAGTCCTACTTTTTCTGTTAAAAATATGACGCCAGAGAAAGCTTGGAGTGGGAGAAAACCAGCAGTAAATTATTTCAAAATATCCGGTTACATTGCATATGCACATATACCATATGAAAGAAGAAAGAAACTGGATGATAAGGGAGAAAAATGTGTTTTTCTTGGCGTTAGTGACACATCAAAAGCATATAGATTGTTCAATCTGCTCGCTGAGAAGATTGTGACAAGCAGAGATGTTATTTTTTATGAGGAAAGTTTCTGGAATATGACATGGCAGCAGCCTACTCCAACTATTCTTGATGATGAGACTGATATAGACCAACCTTAATAAGAAAATCCAACGGATCTTACTCTTGAAGATCCTCAAAATGAAGTTCAAATTGATGCTGAAAGTTCCTCAATAGCAGAAGCTTCTGATGCAACAATGGAAACTTATTTACGTCGTATTCAAAAAAGGCTAGCCTGGATGGCAGATTATGAGGTATCTGGAATTGACCAAACTGATGATCCAATAACGTATTTTACTTTCTTTGCAGACTGCGATCCAGCGTCTTTTGAAACTGCCTCAAAAGAATAAAAATGGCGAAAGGCGATGGATGATGAAATTGAAGCTATTGAACGAAATGATACTTGAGAGTTATGTGATCTTCCAAAAGATCACAAAACTATCGGTGTAAAATAGGTATTTAAAATGAAATTAAAAGAAGATGGCGAGGTTAACAAATACAAGGCACGATTAGTGGCTAAAGGCTACAAACAAGAATTTGGAGTTGATTACAGTGAAGTTTTTGCTTCAGTTGCAAGACATGATACAATCCAAATGGTTATTGCATTAGCAGCACAAAGATCGTGGTCTATTTTTCAATTGGATGTCAAATCAGCATTCTTGCATGCAACCTTGGAAGAAAATGCATTTATCGATCAACCTCCTGGTTATATTAAAATTGGAAATGAGCATAAAGTTTATAAATTGAAAAAGGCTCTATATGGATTGAAATAAGCTCCACGGGCTTGGTATAGTCGGATTGAGAATTATTTTTTAAAAGAAGGTTTTCAAAAATGTCCATATGAGCACACATTATTTGTTAAGCTTGGAGATAAAGGCAATATGCCCATTGTGTGTTTATATGTGGATGATCTTATTTACACTGGGAATGATTTTTCTATGTTTGAGAAATTTAAACAATCTATGATGAACGAATTTGAAATGTCTGACCTTGGAATGATGCATTATTTTCTTGGCATAGAAGCAATGCAATCTGTTAATGGAATTTCTATTTCTCAAAAGAAGTATATTCGAGAAATTTTAGACAGGTTTCAAATAAGGGATTGCAATCCCGTAAATACTCCTGCAGAGGTTGGTTTGAAGTTACAAAAGGATGATGGGGGAACAAAAGTGAACAAAACACTTTATAGACAAATTGTTGGCAGTTTGATATATTTAATTGCAACAAGACCAGATATTATGTACTCTGTGAGTTTAATCAGCCGATATATGGAGAATCTGACAAATCTGTATTTATCAGCTGCTAAACGAATCTTACGTTATTTGCAGGGAATCAAAGATTTTGGCATATTCTACAAGAAGGGTAAACAATCCGAATTGATCGGATTTATTGACAGCGATTATGCAAGCGGTCAAGATGATAGAAAAAGTACAACTGGTTATGTCTTTATGTTTGGTACATGGGCTGTTTCGTGGTCATATAAGAAGCAACGAATTGTTACTTTATCAACAACTGAAGCTGAATTTATTGCTGTGTGTGCTTGTACTTGCCAAGCTATATGGTCAAAAAGAATTCTTGAAGAATTCAACCAAAATAAAGCAACTACAATTTTCTGTGACAACAGTTCAACCATAAAACTTTCAAAGAATCCAGTGTTACATGGAAGGAGCAAACATATTGAAGTAAAATATTATTTTTAAGGGATCTCAGCAACAATAGAATAATTGATTTCAAGCATTGTCCCAGCAAAGAGCAATTAGCTGATATATTTACTAAATCACTCAAATTCATTTTATTTCAAAGTCTGAGAAATTTATTGGGTGTTTGCAATATGAAGAATTCTACTTGAAGAAATGGCTACATTAAACTGAAGTTAAACACTTCAGTTTACGAGAGGGATTGTTATGAAAATTAATGGTGGTGGGACCCCAATATTAATGGTGGTGGGACCAACCATTAATGTAATGTTTTTCAATGTTTTCTTTTGGCGTTTGCTTTGCAATGTTTTTCAATACTTTTACTTTCGGCGTTGCTTTTCGTCAGTGTTTTAAGGAGTGTTTTGCAGACGTATGTTTTTTTTTAAATTTTGTAATAGCCTACAAATAGGCTTTCCTTGTAATGGAATATACACTGAGTAAAACCTTCAAATCCTTTGCTTTGTTCTCTGTTTATATTAGCTATCGCGTTCCTATTTTTTTATCACCATGGATCAACAACATACGTCCTTCAATGACGCGGGACGTCCAAGGCTAATTCAAGAGAAAGGGCGTCCTTGGGGCCATCGTAAAGCTAAGGAGTTGAGAAATGCAAAAGTGTAGAGAGAAGAGGAAGAATGCTAGAAAGTTTTTCTGGTACTGTTTGTGTATTGAATTTTTGTATGTTGTTTTACACATGGAAAACTAGGATATGTATATCTGGCAAAATAGTATCCGTACATCTTTTTTTACAATTAAGGAAATTAACAATTTACATAAGCTATGCACTAATATCCCCCCTCAAGCTCAAGGACATAGGATGAAGTGCTTAGACTGAAATGTTTGAAATTTTGATGTGGCGAGCGGTTTTGTGAGAGCATATGGAATTTGGTAGTTAGATGGAGTAAATTGAACTAACAATGGTTTATTCTGAACTTTCTCGCAAAAAAAATAATAACCAATCTCTACATGCTTAGATTTGGAGTGAAAAACTAGGTTGGAGGCCAAGTAGCACTTAAATTATCACAAAAAAATGGTGGGGGTACCTGAAAGAGATATGCCAATCTCATGGAGGAGAGATTTTATCCAAATAATTTCAGCTACTCCATTTGCAATGCTACAATGTTTTGATTCTATACTTAATCAAGAGACAACCTTTTGTCTTGTAGATGATCACGAAATGAGATTAGGCTCCAAAAAAATGCAAAAGGCATTAGTGCTTTTACGATCTTTAGGACATGAGGTCCAATCTGCATCAGTGAAGCAATGGAGATCAAAACAAGTAGATGTTGAGAAAAATATGCCAAGATTGATAGCCCCCCAAAGGCATCAAAGAAATTGTTTAACTATTTGCCAGTGGATATAAGTAGGAGCATGCGTAAACTGACAAAATTTGTTAATGGCAAAAGCAATGTTGAGTTGTGTAATGCTGCAATATTACAAAGCACCCACAATGATGCGATAAGCTGAGCCTTTAGATAAAGGGGTTCCAAAATTTTTTGATAGAATTGGTCCAAAAACTATTAGACTAGGTACAAGTTTACTGGAAGCCATATTTGCCAGGAGAAGTAAGTCAAAGATATATCTGGATTGGAGTAACATTAGGTAGTTTGTAATAGTAGTGACATAAATACCAAGAAAATAATGTAGTAAACCTAGATCACGAAAAAAAAAATTGGAATGTAGATATTCAAACATGGTGTCAATACGTGATGTAAAATTGTCTGTGACTATAATATCATCGACTTAGACAAGCATGAGGATAATGAATGATTTCTTCCAAAAAAATAAATAACGACGTATCCGACTTTGATGCTTTAAAACCACAAAGCAGCAGGGCATTATATAGTTTGTTGTACCACGCGCGCAGTGATTATTTCAGACCGTATTAAGATTTTTGTAGTAAGCAAACAACAGATGGGTGAGAAATACTCACAAACCGTGGAGGTTGTTGCATATATATAGTCTCCGTTAAATCATCATTTAAGAATGCATTGTTAATTTCAAGCTGTCTTGTAGTCCACCCAAGAGAAAGGGCCAATGATAATGTGATTCGTATAGTTGTTGGTTTGACGATTGGACTGAAAGTTTCATCATAATTAATACCTTTGGTTTGGTCATATCCTTTTGAAAAGAAGCATGCCTTGTAACGATTGATAGATTCATCACTATTCAATTTAAGGCGAAAACTCCACTTACAATTGAGAAGTGTAGCTCCGAGATGTAGGGGAACAGGCTTCTATGTTTGATTTTTACGCAGAACATCAATTTCTTCTTGCATGGTAGCAAGCCGTAACTTGCTTTTTTAGGCTTGTAGATATGTTGTAGGCGTAGAAATATCACTGCTAGTAGTTGTGAAAGCCTTTGGTTTGTATATTCCATCCTTAGATCTTGTTTGCATAGGGTGAATGTTGGTGGTTTGCCATCTACCACTTAAATTAGAGATGTTGTGATGTGTAGTTAGAACATGAATAAGTGTAATTGGTGGAGATGATTGGGTGGGAGGAGAGAGAGATGTATTTAGAAGGGGAGGGGTGGAAATGGTGAAATTTGAACTAGTATAAGCAGAAGATGGAGCTGGTAATGGTTGTAAAGGGAGTGAAGAGATGGGTACAGAGATAGTAGTGATAGGGGTGTGGAAGTGAGATAAATTTGGAAATGGGAATGAGTGTTCGTCAAAAACTACATGTCTAGTGATATAGACATAGTTTGAGAGAGGATTTAAACATATATAACCCTTATGATGAACACTGTAATTGAGAAAGATGCAACATAAGGAACGAGGTTGAAACTTACGTTTATTGAAAGGTCTAAGATGTGGAAAACAAAGACATCCAAATACACGAAGAGAATGATAAAGATGAGTAGTGCCATATAGACATTCATAGGGAGACTTGAAGTTTAAAACTTTCATAGGCATATAGTTATTGAGAGTGACAGTAGTGTTAAAAGCATACTACAAAAAAGATCGTGGAACTGAAGAGTGGAACAGTAAAGCTAGGCTAGTTTCAATAACATGGCGATTTTTGCGTTCGACACAACCATTTTGATTGGGAGTGTAAGGGTAAGAAATCCTATGATAAATGCCTTAAGATTTTAAAAGTTTGGAAAGAGATTGGAATTCCTCACCCCAATCTGATTGAAAACTCTTAATTGATTTACCAAACTGATTTAAAGGAGTGTAAGGAAATATGAAAATGTTTGATAAACTTGATCCTTGGCATTTAAACAGTAAATCCATGTAAAGCGAGTGTAGTCATTGATAAATAAATAGAAAATATCGAGCACCAGTAATAGAGCGAACCAGTGAGGGTCCCCAAACATCAAAGTGCACTAAATCAAACCGATTATGTGAATGACAATTTGAACTTGGAAGAGGCAAACAATGACTTTTACTTATCTGACAAGAGTTACAAACTTGAGATTTCCCAGAGTTTGAAAGTGGGAGGTTACAATAATTCAAAAAACTAGATAAATTTGAAAAACTAGGATGCCCTAATCGGAGATGCCATAGAGTGAAAGAAGGTGCTTTAGAGATTCAGGAGGAATGATTGTTGGTTGTCAATGAAAAAACTTGAAGAGATGAGAGAATTTTGTAGAGACCATCACTGAGAGAGTCCCAAAAGAGTATCTGGTGGTAAGTTTGATCCTTGACAAAAAATAGTTTGAGTGAAATTCAACAAAAACGAGGTTATCAAGACATAATCTATGAATACTAAGTAGATTATGAGTGATTGAAGGGGTGTGCAGAACATATTTAAGTCTGAGTGTCAAGGAAATAGTGGGGATCACAACAAACCAGATGTTAACAATAGAAAGAGGCTTACTGTTAGTAGTCACCACCTGCGTAGGACCCAGGTAAGGAACAAAGTTGGTCATGGTAGAAGATGATGGAGTGGAGTGGTGCATTGCTCCATTGCCCATTAGCCAAGTTGAGGTGGGAGGTTTTGCCATGTTTGGTGATGCAAAGCTAGTAGACAGGGGAAGAAGCCCAAATGAATTTTCTTGAGGGGAAGTAGAGGGAAAAAGGGGCCCAGGTACAAATGTATTGCTTTGTCTGTGGTAGCAGACCAGGGCTATATAGCCCAACTTATTACTAATTTGACAGCGCGGCTTGAAAGTAAGCCTAGGCATGGGTTGATGCCAGGGCTAAGGAGATAGGTCTGGTGGCCCAAGAACACCACTTTAGACATTTTGATTAGGTTGTGGAGGAGCGGGAGTTGGTGGCCTGTAGGGACGAAATTACTTGAAGAGAGCTCGTATAGAGAAGTTGGGCGACAGAGTGTTGCTTCTCTAATCGAAAGTCATAGTTAAGTAGAAGGTTGTGAATCTCTTCTAAAGACGATTGATCAACACAACCAGTGATGGAGGTGATGAAAGGTTCCTAATCCTCCGAGAAAGTAGATGACGTGGTCACAGTAAGTCACTGGTTAGATGATCTAAATTTTTTTGTGCGATATATTTTTCTCTAAAATTTAAGTGATTTAATAATAATAAATAAACAAACAATTATAATTATGAAGGAGTTTATGGATAGAGAAAATGTAAACCAAGTTTGTTCACGCAATTCGGCAACTCCGGCCTATGTCCGCACTCTAAGTTTCCCACTTGGAGATCCTTAATCACCTAACCTCCCTAGGTAGTGATAATTGACTTCACGGGTGTCAATTAAATCTTTACAATAACTAATTCTTAGGGCGTCACCCTTAGCTTGACTAGTCATAGGGCGTTACCCTCGATTTGAGTACAATGAAAATAAAGTAAAAATACAAACGAGAACCTAACTCTCCCAAATATTAAATCTCAAGTTTGAGAGTATTGAGAGTTAGGTTTGACACTCTATTTGTTGAGAGAACTCGAGTATGAATTTTGGTAGAGCTTCGCTTCTATTCTCTTTTGGTTAGAGTGGACTTTGGAGTGTCTTCTATATATAGAAACTGTGAAGCCAGTCGACCACCTCCATTTTGGTCGATTACCATCCGCCTGTTGGAAAATAGCCGTTGCATTATATAGTTAGACCAATCGACCGCTTTAGCACATCGGTCGACCGCTTCTTCACATTTCTAAACCTTCACTCAACTCTGTTTATTTTGAAGTTGATCAAATCAGCAGCTGTTCGACCACTTCTTTAGCCGATGAAAAAAATCGAGCTCTTTGTAATATTTGCAGTCAATCTACTCTTCTAGACCGGTCGACAGCTTCCATGTTTTGGCTCTTTCTTCAGCCAACTGATCGATCAAATCTCCACTGTTAGTCAACCTATACTTTGTGTTTTTCACATTTTGAAGTGTTTTAAGTCCCAAAACTTAACCAATAGCTATATGGGTTTAAACCAACATGTTAGTACACATAAATATCCTTGTTAAGGGGCATTTCCAATTAAAATAAACATAATTAAGATAAAATAATTAAACAAAATCAAAAGATAAACAATTTATAATTCAATTAACACATTCATCATCAAAACAATTAAAATAATTAAACAAAATTAAAAGACAAACAACTTATAATTCAATTAACGCATTCATTATCAAAACAATTAAGTTTAATGACTCTTAGGCTAACGCGCCCCTCAACCAACAATGACCGTTCCTCATCCCACAATAGACGTCCCTCCACTTACGACGTCGTTTAACATTGATGGACGTCTGTGGATGCTAGAGAATATCTATTGATGTTGAAAGTTAAATTCGTTTAATATTGAGAGACGTCTATATTGACAAAAAATGAGATTGCGAGGTTTACATTATTCTTTTCTCATGATTCGACGTTTTAGTTATTCACAAAATTTCTTCAAAGTTTAACGTGTTGATGATTCCAAAGTTCATGGTTTGTTTTATTAATTTTCCTATTTTTTGTAATAATATCTTTCTCTACTCAGTTTTTATAGTTTTTTTTCATTCATTTTCAACATAAAAATTTTCACGTTATATTTTTATTTATTATTTCTCGTACTTCCATTTATTATGACGGAGTGAATAATATTTTTTGTAATTTTTGATAACATCTTAATTATCACCTCCTCCCATTATACTTATTAATTAATAATTTATTTTAATTATTTACAATTTAACAGTAGCGTGTTTACCTTGTCGCCGTAAGCCCAATATCCGCCTATACCAATCGGAAAGAGACACAACACTGGGATTAATAGATACGAGATCATGACCGCCTTCCACATTGTGGTCTTGGAAGGATGCTTTGAATTGGTAGGCAATGTCCCCTGCATCAAAATCCATGTGTTTCTGAAAGTCGAGTTGTTTTGTAGCAGTAAAAGATTAAGCTTTTTTACCTGTATTTCAAGCACCACATTGTGACCTCTGAAACTGAGAAGGGTCATTCCAATTGCATTGAAGACACGATAGAATTCAGTCACCGGAGGCGGATCGTTTGATATTCCAGCGAGCCTGCCTTTGCCGATTGAAAGAACCCATATCAGAGTGCAATATCCGACGGCTGTGACTGCCCCGATTAGAGATACCCAAGATATGGAATTCAAATTAGGAAACTGAGCTAGAGCCAATGCCAAGCCGGCAAAAACCAAGGACCACTCAGCCCCACTCAGAGGCTTGGCTCCACACCTGTCCCCACCATTTTCTCCATAACATATTTTGTTGAAGAAGAGCTCCATCGTCCCACCGCCGGTGATGATCATCATCACGCAGGTTGCAACTGATAAGTACATAACTGGAAACATTGCGACCAACTTTCCCAGCTTATCACCTTCAAATCGCATTCATAGATCGTCTTTAGTAAAGCAATATCCGATTTAAGCAATCGCAGGTCGTAGATCACTGAGTGAAAAATTGATACTAACCAAAGGAAGCCATGGAAAGTTGAAGGAATCTGCTATATCTGACTCCAGGCTGAGATTCATGAAGATGGACGAGAAGCCAGATTGTGTAGAGCTGCCAGAGAAATGAAAGTGAAAGACAGGTAATTCCCCATCCCCTGCAAAGGAAACTATAATTTCAGAAAAACGAACTATAATTTCAAAAAGTACAGAAAAGACAGCCTACCATCCAAGAGTTGCAAATGAGACGGGAATAAGAAGAGCCTGAACGCCGATTCCCGACGACAACAAATGAAACGTTGCAGAGTAGACACTCCCAGTTCTTGACTCAGTTAATGGAAGCAGTGAATCCTGAAAATTACGCTCGTCATCCAGCAAAGCAGCTGATGATTGAACGGCAGCTTCTTCTGGGTTGACGTCGAAGACCCGCGGAGGTATTTCCGGGCTATTTGTGGTGATGGGTTGGTAAAGTGGAAGCTCCTGTTGGGGACTTACTTGGACCAATATCTCTCCCATGGCTACTTCTTCTTCAAATCTGTAATAGTAGTGCGTTTTAAACACAATGATCGAATTAAATAGAGTCAAGTGATTTGGATCTGATATGGAGAGTGATATCATGACTGCGGTCATCATTTACCTGACATTCAATCTTTAATCTATAAATTTCATCATGGCTTCATAACTATAGATTCATTTTCTCTAATATGATGACTTGTTCAATAGTATTAATTTGACACCCTAGGGTAAGACAGCGATCTAACTCATAAAATAAGAAGAATTGAAGCGCAAGATATTGAACTCAGAATCTACTATTGTCATTCTACGTTTGTCTGCCGGAGTTGGTGTCTGAAAAGATAGGCCACTGAGCTTACTAATTAATAAAATCTAACTTTATAACCAATATTTGACAAAAAGACAAAGCCATGCTGACATTTTCTGTTTACAACACCTGCTGAATGACCTGTTCTTGATTGAGAATATATGTACACAGTAATGTAGAAGAAAAGGGCTTCTATTATTTCACTTTAATTCAGACTAATGGAGGAAGTTCCGTGAAAGGCAGCTTTAAAAACTACCCAGAATCCACTGTTGGAGTAATGAGAAGATGGGGTAAAGGATCACGCAGAAGAAGCTGTAGAACATGTCGAAATATAAACTAAATTCAATTAACCTCTTCAAATTGTGTCTTTTGGTTAACGCATCCTTTGAATAAGTGTCTTTGTTAATGTATGTCTTTAATATGTTTTTGGTTAAACTCTATGTATTTGTGAAGAGTCATCTAGAAGGTTCTCATTCATGTGTGCAAGGGTACATTAGTTCATGTACTTGCATGAGTCATTAATGGGTAGTTCATGTAATTAGGTGATTCATTATGTACTAGTACATGTATTATATTAAATAGGTGGTTCATGTATTGTGTTATACATGTACCAAACCTATAAATAGGATAGGAGTGTAGACATTTGATATCAAGCAATTAGTCAAAGCAATTTTAAGAAAAAGTTTATCAAGTTGTCTCATCTCCTTATTTTTCCCTCTCCAAAATCCCTCTTCCTCATTCCAACAAATTGGTATCAGATTTTAGTTTTTGATCTTGTAGAAATGTCAAATTTTACATTTCCATTTAATTTCCATTTCATTTCCCTCAACTTACCAAAGACAATTATGAGAATTGGTGCATTCGTATGAAGCCTTTACTCGGCTTGCAAGATGTATGGGAGATTGTCGATAGAGGCTATGACGAGCCTCGTGTTGATTTCTCTTTGACTCAAAATCAAAGGGAGACTTTTCAAAGAACGAGTAAGAGAGATCAACAAGCTCTTACCCTTATTCATCAATGTTTGGATGAAGCTATGTTTGAGAGAGTATCAAATGCGACCACCGACAAGCAAGCATGGGAGATTCTATAAAATTTTTATCAAGGAGTTGGTAAGGTAAAGAAGGTACATCTTCAAATCCTAGGAGGAGAATTTGAAGCATTGGGAATGTAAGAATCCGAGTCCATAACAGATTACTTTTCGAGTGTTTTGGCCATCGTCAACCAAATGAAGAGATATGGAGAGAAAATGGAAGATGTTCATATCAATGAAAAAGTTCTTCGCTTGTTGCATACAAAGTTCAATTATGTGGTTGTAGCTATCGAGAAGTCCATAGATTTAGCTACTATGATAGTTGAACAACTCATGGGTTTTTTACAAGCTCATGAAGAGAGAATCAATAAGAAGAAGGAGCCAATCGAGCAAGTTCTAGCCACCAAGCTTTCAGTGAAAGAAAGAGAGAATGAATGTGGGAGAAGCCAATGAGGAAGTGGACGTGGACAAGGTAGAGGAAGAGGTCGAGGACGTCAGAATCTTGATAATGAAGAGAAGAGCCATTTTGTAAGAGAGCGTGGTAGAGGAAGTCACTCAAGATAGAATGATTGATCAAAAGTTTAATGTTACAATTGCCAAAAGCACAAACATTATGCTTGTGATTGTTGGAGTCCTCCTCGAAATGTCAAAGAAATGGCAAATTATGCTCAAAACAAAGAGATTGAAGAAACCTTGTTCTTAGCTTACAAAGGAGAAGAAAGCAAGAACAATGTGTGGTATCTTGACAACATGGCAAGCAATCACATGTGTGGCGATAAGAGAAAATTTATGGAAATTGACAACTCGGTGACTGATTTAGTCACATTTGGAGATAATTCTAAAGTTCAAATTGAAGGCAAAGGTATAATTTTAATTAGTATGAAAAATGGCGGTTATCAACTTATTAACAATGTTTACTATTTTCCGTGTATGAAGAGTAATATTTTGAGCTTGGGACAACTCTTGGAGAAAAACTACGAGGTTCACATGAAGGGTCGTAGTCTTATACTTCAAGATGATAGAAGCAATGTGATCGCAAAGGTGCCAATGACGAACAATAGAATGTTTGTGCTGGATATTCAAGCCGACGTTGCTAGGTGTTTGAAGACTTGTGTGGATGACACTTCATGGCTTTGGCACTTAAGACTTGACTATTTGAATTTTGGTGGCTTAAAGCTCTTGGGACAGAAAAAGATGATAAAGGGATTGTCGTCAATAAACCAACCAGATCAGCTATGTAAAGGATGTCTTGTTGGCAAACAATTTTGGAAGAGTTTTCCAAAGGAGACGACATCAAGAGCAAGTAAACTACTTCAACTTGTTCATGCTGATGTATGTGGACCAATTAAGCCTCTCTCTTTCGGTAAAAATTGGTATTTTCTCCTCTTCATTGATGACTTTAGCAAAAAAACTTGGGTTTATTTTTTGAAGGAGAAATCTCAAGCTTTTGACGTTTTTAGAAGATTCAAAGCATATGTAGAAAAGCAAAGTGGGTATTCCATTAAAGGTTTGAGATCATACAGAGGAGGTGAGTTTACATCTAACGAGTTTAATGAGTTTTGTGAAGCAAATGACATCCGAAGATTCCTAACCATTCCATGATCTCCTCAACAAAATGGCATAGTGGAAAGAAAGAATCGAAACATTCTTAATATGGTGAGAAGTATGCTGATAATAAAGAAGATGCCGTAAGAGTTCTGGATAGAAGCAGTTGATTGTGCAGTATACTTATCAAATAGATGCCCAACGAGAAGCTTGTGGGACAAAACACCTCAAGAAGCATGGAGTGGAAGAAAACCAAGTGCTTATCATTTAAGAGTTTTTGGAAGTAGCGGTTATGTGCATGTTCTTGATCAAGAGAGAACAAAGCTTGATGATAAAAACAAGAAATATATTTTCATCGGTTATGATCAACGCTCCAAAGGCTACAAGCTCTATGATCCAAGTCTTGAAAAAAGAATTATTAGCAGAGATGTTGAGTTTGATGAAGAAGATTCTTGAGATTGGAATGATAAAGACAAAGAGAGGTATGAATTCTTTCCTTTATTTGATAAAGAGGATCAAAGTAGAGAAGTACAAGAGCCCATGACACCTCCAAGATCACCAACGATGATAGATACACCTTCTTCATCAAATTCTAGTGGAAGCTCAAGTGAAAGAGAGCCAGACATGAAAAGTCTTCAAAATCTTTATGAGGTAACTGAAAATTTAAGTGAAGATCTAACTCTCTTTTGTCACTTTGTCTATTGTAAGCCTTTAGTGTTTGAAGAAGCGGTGAAAGATGAAAAATGGAGAAATGCCATGGATGACGAGATTGCATCAATTGAGAAAAATGAGACATGTGAGCTAGTTACCATTCCAAAAGGCCAAAAGCCCATTGGTGTGAAGTGGGTCTTTAAAGAAAAGAGGAATGCAAAGGGAGAAGTGGAGAAATATAAAGTTAGGTTAGTGGCAAAAGAATATAGTCAACGTCCAAGTATTGACTATGGTGAAGTATTTGCTCATGTTACTCGCTTAGAAACTATTCGGTTGATTATTTCACTAGCGGCTCAAAAGAGGTGGAAAATTTATCAAATGGATGAAAAATTGGCATTATTGAATGGAGTTCTTGAAGAAGAAGTCTACATAAAACAACCTCAAGGGTATGTTATCAAGGGCTATGAAGACGAAGTATTGAAATTGAAAAAAGCATTGTATGGCTTAAAGCAAGCTCCAAGAGCTTGGAATAGTCGAATTGACAAGTACTTCCATGAAAATAGATTTACAAAATGTCCATATGAGCACTCTCTATGCTAAGGTAATTGAAAATGGAGATGCCTTATTTGTTTGCTTATATGTTGATGATTTGATTTTTCTGGGAAATAATCGGACTATGTACGAAGAATTTAAGCAAGTAATGACCAAGAAGTTTGAGATGACAGATATTGGTTTAATGTCGTACTATCTTGGCATGAAGATCAATCAAAGAGATAATGAAATTTTCATATCTCAAGAAGGGTTCATTAAAGAGATTCTGGAAAGGTTCAAGATAGAGCATTGTCAGATCGTGAATACTCCCGCGGCATGTGGAGTGAAATTATCAAAGAATGAACAAGGAGAGAAAGTTGATTTTACGACTTTCAAAAGCCTTGTTGGAAGTTTGAGGTATTTAACTTGCACAAGACCAGGTATTTTATTTGCAGTTGGATTGATTAGTCGATTCATGGAATCACCAACCATGACTCATTTCAAGGCAGCAAAACAGATTCTACGATATATCAAAGGTACAATGGATTTTGGTTTGCTTTATTCATATTCTGATGAATTTAAGCTAGTCGGATATAGCGATAGTGATTGGGTGGAGATATGGATGACCGAAAGATCACAACATGTTTTGTTTATACATGGGTAATACAGCTTTTACATGAAATTCAAAGAAACAACAAATTGTGACACTATCCACTTGTGAAGTTGAGTATGTTGCTGCTACATTTTGTGTATGTCATGCCATATGGTTGAAAAGACTATTAAAAGAATTACAAATGCCACAAGAAAAAACTATAGAAATTCTTGTTGACAATAAATATGCTATTTCATTGGCAAATAATCCCATTTTTCATGATCGAAACAAACATATAGATACAAGGTATTATTTTCTTCGTGACTGTATCACAAAAAATGAAGTGCAAGTAAAGTATGTGAAGACTGATGATTAAGTTGCTGATATTTTTACAAAGCCTCTCAAATATGACACTTTCAATAAGTTAAGAATGATACTCGGAGTTTCAAGGAATTAAGTTTAAGGGAGGATGTTGAAATATAAACTTAATTTAATTAACCTCTTCAATTTGTGTCTTTTGGTTAATGCATCTTTTAAATAAGTGTTTTTGTTAATGTATACCTTTAATATGTTTTTGGTTAAAGTCTATGTATTTGTGAAGAGTCATCTAAAAGGTTCTCATTCATGTATGCAAGGGTACATTAGTTCATGACTTGCATGGGTTATTGATGGGTAGTTCATGTAATTAAGTGATTCATTATGTACTAATACATGTATTAGATTAAATAGGTGGTTCATATATTGTGTTATATATGTACCAAATAATCCTATAAATTGGACAGGAGTGTAGACAATTGATATCAAGCAATTAGCCAAAGCAATTTCAAGAAAAAGTTTATCTAGTTCTCTCATCTGTTTGTTTTTCTTTCTCCACAATCTCTCTTTCTCATTCCAACAGAATAGAGATCACAATAGACATTGCAAACTACGATGCAATGCTTAAGGTAAAGTGTGTTTCAAACAACATAATTTGGGACGTCATTCAAGCCAACTTTATCATTTGAAGCTGGTCGGAACACTTCAAATTGCATTTGTCGATGACATAAAATGTTTTTGAAGTAAGAAGATCACTTGAAAAATTATAAAGGGTGGTCCTCTGGATGGGTGACCCAGTGTAAAACATTGTAAAATATTACTTTGTTGGGATGTTAGGGTTCTTTTTGCTAAGGGATTAAAATTCAAGGTTTATTAAATAAAAAAAATTAAGATGTAATAAAAATTAGAACGTTTTAAGTTATTTATATATTAGACATTAAACTAATTTCTTTTTACACATTGTAACCTTCACCTTTCAATTGTAATCAATTTGGACATGTTGTTACGTTATTTGTTAAATCTAATACGAGTATACCATATTTTGTATTAGATCATGTATTTTAACTCGATCTTTAATTAATCATGTAGTTTTTAATCTGATTTTAAGCTCTATCAATCTCTTTTCCAACAATTTTAAACTCTGTCAAGAGATCAATAGATTCGAAATAAAGTTAAAAATCGTGAAGTATGTTAGAAATTATGTTAAAATATCCGATTAAATAAAATACATGGTATAAATGTGTTGGATTTAATTAATGAATTGGTAGAAAACTCTAAATTGCTAACCATTGAAGGTGAAAGTTCTATTTTTTAAAAAAAATCTAACTCCAATCTATAAATAATCCTAGTTAGGATCTAAATTACATTTTGTCATTAAAAAAAATTACAACAAGTAACAAAAGACTTACATAATAAATAACCTAATGGCTTCTAATAACTAAGAGTTGTTATGGTATAATTTTGTATAAATTTGGTAATCAAAATTATATTTAGTTTAGCTATTTTAATAATATAAATAGAAGTTTTGCTGCGACAATTCATGCTTAAATTGTGAAAATAGTTTACTTTCTATATTATTTTTAATTATTTGGATTTAATGTGACTAATTTGTTTAATTTTTGCAAAACAGAAAATCCGGATGGATAAATTATTTGGAAAGTTGTTAAAAATTTAAAGAAGATAAATTCAAAATTTTGCCACTACATAAAACAGAATATTGAAAGGGTAAAATTGTTTAATTCAAAATAACTTAATTCTCTATATCTTGATAGAAGATTATTTGATTTAGGGAAATTAACAAATCCAAGTCAACTACCATAGTATTTTCGCTAACAGCTTAATACTAATCTATAGAAAATAGTTGCAGCAAATATTGCTGACATGTTTGCTATTAAACGTATTAATTTTGTTCTGTGATGGAACATCATACGTTCTGCCGCGAAACAAAAATTTAAAAATTAACATTCTAATATTGACGTTTTACGTGTTCTGCTGCGGAGCATCAATATTAATTAAATTTTACGACGTTCCGATGCGGAATGACAACTTTCTGCCGCAGAACGTCAACTTTCTGCCGCATAACGTCAACTTTCTGCCGTGGAATGATGATGTTTTGCCGTGGGACGTTGTTCTTCGTTCTGCATTCATGTCCCCTAGTATACAAGAATCAACTGTGCGCTCTGGCAAGTTCACCGTAAACCATGAAATTCTAGGCAAACATTCGTACTCTCAAAGCTTCGTTCCACACTATTTCATCGATTCCAATGGATTCTAGGGCAAAAAAATGACTCTCAAGCGAAAGGGTGGTCCATCGTAGCCTCAGTCGCAACCTTAGGCAGAAATGACGAACTCTGCTAGTGAATGCTCTCGGCTTGCAAATGAGTTCATAGGTTAGTTGCACCGCAATATACCCAGTGCAGTTGAAGGTGCAGCAACCACAATTCAAGTTGGAGCAGCTGTGGTTAACGTTGGAGAACCCGTGCTTGCCCCTGCTACAAAAGCAGAGGTTGAAACATAACCTCAACCTCAACCTCAGTCTCGACAACGACTAGCAGAAAGTGCATTGGTCCGTTTCCAACTCGTCACAGCAAGGTTCCACTCCCCACTCTTCAGGATAGCTGAAGCGAACGAAAGGTATGAAGCCGATGTTAAATACCGTTCAATTATTATTTCTAGAAGAGTAGACTTTGAGTCATTGGCTGAATTTGAAATTGAAGAATTGTTTGACAGGGATGGCTTAGCCGTGTTGTGCAGATTGGGTGGAAGTTTGTAAGAATAGATTGTCAATCTCTTTTATGCCAATTTGAAACTGTTCGCCCAAACATTAGAGGTTCGTACTTACATGTTTGGACGAGAGTTGAGAATGACTCCCACAGATATTAACTTGCTGCTTGGATGTTCGACGGAGGAACCAAGTGAGCACTATTACCACATGTCTCGGGAGCTATCTTTTATCAGCCGAGGATAAGGTCTGACAGTGCTTCAAAAGTTGCATAGTGATCCCGAGATTGGAGTGTACAACAAGCCAAAGTCCAATGACTTAAATGCCATAGCCCGAGTGATCCACAACATCATGACACACACCATTTTGTTTCGGGATTGACATTGAGACCATGTTAGCTGCATGTATCTCTATTTGCTGGAGAATGTGTTCAACAGGAAAAAAGTGAATATCGGCTATGTGATTTTGAGTCACATGTACGAGGTGCTCAACAACTCAGTCGAGCACCTCGACAGAAACATGCGACCGCACAACGACCGAAATGTGAAATTACAATCTGTAATGCATTTCGGACGAGAATCTCGACTGCGTGTTTGATCGTAGTGCGACTGAAAACCCAAAATGCAATATGTAATGTATTTTGGACGAGAACCTCGACCGCAATACGACCGAAAACCGAAAAAGCAATTTGTAATGTATTTCGAGCAAGAACCTTGACCATAGTACGACCGAAAACCCAAAATGCACGTTTTCCTTAAAAATTCATACTTTAATTAATCTCATAATATTTCCCACACATATACACGGTATTATTTCAACCACAAAATACCATCCCGCAATTAAATTATATTTTTCACAAAATTCATCATATTACATAAACGAGAGAAATATCGGTAATATTACATTCTACCCACCTTAGAAAAATTTTGTCCCCAAAATTTACCTAAGTAAATAACTCCGGATACTTGGCCCTCGTATCATCCTCTCTCCCCCATGTGGCTTCTTCTGTTGTATGATTATGCCATAAAACTTTGAGTAGCGTAATCTGCTTGTATCGAAACTCTTTTATTCTCAAGTTCAAGATTTGCACAGGTCTTTCCTCGTAACTTAGGTTCGTCTGGATATCGATGTTTTCTTGAGGATCCAATAGAATTGTATTTCCTAGACATTTCTTTAACATTGATACATGGAATACGTTGTGGACTCCCTCCATAGAAGCCGATAATTGCAACTGGTATGCCACAATTCTGATTTTTTTTCCTAATTACATAGGGGCCAATATACCTTGGTCTTAGCTTTCCCCTCTTCCCAAAATGCATAACCCCCTTGAATGGAGATATCTTCAGAAATACAAGGTCTCCTTTATTGAATTCTAAGTCTCGTCGACGATTATTGGCATAACTTTTCTTACGACTTTAAGCGGCAAACACTCTTTGTTTGAAAATAGCGACAGATTCAGCAGTTTTCGTACCATTTAAGGGCCGTAAAACATAGCTTCACTTGTCTTGTGTTTCGGTCGCGTCCCTGGACCATGTCTGGACCGGAAGACCAAAACTTAGTTTTGATCGACGATTTCTCAATCAGCTTCGACCACAACACCTTCCAATTGTTTTCCTTGAATTTCCTAAGTCCCGAAATGATATGTATTCACTACATAGACTTATATAAACAAGTTAGCACACTTTAATACCCGTTTTTAGGGTATTTTCAATAAATATACATGTAAATATAATGATTATACAATTAAGACCAATATCAATAAAAACACAATAAACATTTTATTATTTCAATCAAAACATTCATTATCAAAATAATTAAGCCTAACACATTTAGGTTAATAGACCATGTCGGAGCTTCCCATTATCATCTTTGCAGTAAGATTGCTTCTATTATTGCGAATTCAGCATAAAATTGAAGTATAATTAGAATTACAGAAAGTAATATTTCAACATCGTTTTCACGATAACATTTCTTTTCAGAGTAATGATGATATTTCAATTATCTATTTTTTATAGTTTAATATTTTATTTATTAATTAAAATTATTCAATAATTTATTTATCTCCCTTCATTCATTGTTAATTTCCTTTTTCTTTGTAAAGATTGTAACTATTAAACCATTAGGCATTTGTGGTCACGAAAGGCCACCAGTGACACAAGGAGGCAGAGGAGTGGTACACTCCAAAACTCTGAATTACAACGATGAATTGGATGAGTTTGCTTATCTCTCTCTCTCTCTCTCTCTCTCTTCTTCGTTAGGCAAGCCCATCACTGAAAAAGCACAGGTAATTCTCAAGCATTCCACCTTCTCCAACAATGGATGCTCTTTTCGTTAACCAGTCTCTCTCTCACCTCAAACTCTATCCTAACTCTATCTTCCCCTCTTCTCTCCCTTCCCACCCTCTTTGATTCAAACTCAAACACAACCACGCCATTTTCGCAGCCTACACTATCCAGAACCAAGAAAGCAATTGCAGACCACATTCCCTTCTAGCTTCAATGAAGATGAATCCTACAACGAAGTCAATAAGATCATCGGCAGCAAAGCCGTTGAGGGCGGCGTTGGAATGGAATATTTGATAGAGTGGAAAGACGACCACGATTCGTCGTGGGTTCCCTCCGATTTCATTGCGAAAGACGTAGTCGCCGAGTGCGAGACCCTGTGGTGAACCACAATGAAAAAAGACGACGAGGCCTGACGATCACCCGACTTCGATGCCATAGACGCAGACGGCTGCACCGCGCTGTTATTCGTTGCCGGACTCGAGTCGGAATCCTACGTCGGGATTTTGGCCGATGCTGGGGTTGATCTCAACCACCGAGACAAAAGTGGCGGTCTCACTGCTCTCCACATGGCTGCCGGGTACGTGCGGCCGGACGTCGTGAAGATGCTGGTCGAGCTCGGAGCAGATCCGGAGGTTGAGAATACAAGTGAAGCATTCCAGGACCGAAATGCTATTCTTCCGTTTTCGTTTGAGAATAAACTATGGATATTTGTAGTTTCTCGATAATTTTTCTCCGTTTATATAATATAATGAATTTTATAAAATAAATTTATTACATTACGAGACGATATTTTGTTGGATAAATATCGTGTAAATGTATGAAAAATCGTTGGGTGTGACTAAGGTATGAATTTTTAGTGGAAAACGTACAATTTAGGTTTTCGGTTGCCGGGCGGTCTCATTTGCGGTCTCAGTTCTTGTCCAAAATACTTTAAAATGTGTATTTTGGATTTTCGATCACACTGTGGTCGAGGACGCGGTCGAGTCCCTCTTCCGAATTGCATTACTGATTGCATTTTGGGTTTTCAGTCGTTACGCGGTCAATGTCGCGGACGAGATGTGTGACAGAAAAATGGCAAGTTTCGAATCTGTCAAATTTAGACATTTTGCGGTCGAATCATCGGTCGCATGTTCGGTTGAGGTTCTCGACCGAAATTCGTCTCAGGTCGTATTTTGCACATTTCGATTGATGTGCGGTCGCATGTTTCGGTTGAGGTTCTTGACCGAAAAATGCCTCTGCCCGCATTTTAAGCAATTCATTCGTGAGGCGGTCGTACTTTTCGGTCAAGGAATGTGACCGGATGACCAAAATGTAGAAAAATGACAAATTATAACTCGTGATGTATTTGTCGAAAAAACATTCTTCTCCGTCAATTTTGCGCCCAAGGGCACGCGTACGCATGGGGGAAACATTCCCCCTCTACTCTCACGCGTACCTTGGCTCTAGGTGCCTTGGGACCTCCATGTCCCCTCTCCTTTCCCTCTCTTTACCTGCTAGACATTGCCAGCAGGTGGGGGACTGGTATGGTGTGTGAGGCTACTGTGCGTGAGCTGATTGTTTCTGTTTTGGAGAAAAATCTTGCTGAGTGTGGTTGTGTGAGTGAACTGAGTGTGTTGTGGTGAGAGTGAGGAGAAAGTGCTGAGTGTTAGGGTGAGGGTGAGCCGTGACTGCTGCTGAGGATTTTACTACTATTGTTTGTCATTTTCTGCTGCTACAATTCCTTGTGTTGTGTGTGTCTTCATTGATTGTGAGGTAAAAAATGTGTAAGTCTTAGCTAGTAGAGGCCCTACACCACAAGCTATGTCTTTGTGTTTAATTAATTATACTTGCTGCTGTAAACCGTGTAGCGTGCTATACTGTTGCTGTGAATTTGTGTGGATGAATTTTGTAGCCCACCTTGTATGTTTGTGGATAATATTGTTGTGTTCTAGATAGTGTTGTTGATGCTTTGTTTGGATATTTTATTGATTCTGGTAATGCAAGACCTCACGGACGAGTAGACACTATAATCTGGTTTGGTTAGTTCCCTGATGTTGTTGTTAATAGGTTTTATGTTAGTATTTGTTGTTGATTCTCTGTTGATCTGTTGCTATCATAACCTGTTGCATTAACATTGTTTCATTCTGTAAGTTTGGTTAGATAAATGTTGTCATTGCCCCTTTAGTTTGTCAAGCATGTTTAGTCATCTAGCATGAGTTATTTATTGGTGCTCTTGGGGGTTAATCTGCTACTTTAGAAATAACAGGTTCACTGTTAGTCTTCAGCTTGATTTTCAAGTTCACCGATAGCTTCATTGTTTAGTTTTCTGCTGTCAATTATAGTGTTAAATATGCCCTGCTCTGCTGCTCTCTTTTGCTGGATGTTAGGCTGCTAATTGTCACTATGATTATGTTCATTTCTCGTCTTGAATTTGCTGTCAAACATGTTTAATATCTCAAATTATGCTGGCGTTTTTCCCAATCATATATTGCTGTTTTTCCCTTTAACTGTTGAGTACACTTAGGACGTTGAACATTTGGCTGCTGTTTTCCTTTTATTTTCTAAGCATGTTTAGGATGTTAGTCGCTGATATTATTTCCTTTAATTTTTGAGCATGTCTAAGATTCCGAATAATATAATTGTTATGCTTAAAAATGCTGCTCTAAACTCCACGGTATAATAACTTGTTGTTAATAAACTAAATTGATTAGCTTATGCTTAGATAGCTTGTAATGTTCCGTTTTAGAATATCTCGCCATGATATAGCATGTTAATATATATTTCCATGTTTTCATGCTTTAGTAATTGCCTTTGTATTATATTGCCTCGTGTAGCTTTCCGTTAGTTAGTTTGTTAATTTTATTAATTGGATTATTGGTCATAATCATCATCTCGTATCATATGAATTGGTAATATAGGTTGTTGGCTCTCTTTTCATTGTTGACTTGGATTTACTTTGATTGGTTTCGTTCCTATTTTCGTTTTATAATATTGGCATGTTATTGTAATTGTTGTGCCACATTGACATGCATCATGATAATAGAAACTATTAGAAATGTCACGTGTGGGTTGTTATTCATTTGTGTGAAGAAAATTGATAAAGGAAATGAATGTAAGGGGAATTGGAGGTTGGGGAGGTGGTTCAGATCGTAACTAGGTAGACTTGAGATTATGTCTTTCCTATGTTGGGTTGCGAGAGCCTGTCTACCCAAGGGTTAGATGCTGACTAGCAGCCACTTTGATATGATGAGTTGATGTATATGTAACTGAGAGTAAAGAACGGTTTGGGTGGATTCCATTATGATATGATGAGTTAGAGACATACATTATATTGCATATCTCATTTCTTGTTGAGCCTTAAGCTCACACTTTGATTGTGGTGTAGGTGATTGTCAGGATGTGGTTATTCCTGGAGCAGAGGAGGAGGCATTACCTGTTGAAAACTTGGGTTTTCTCAGCTGAATCGACCTGATAGGGTTATAGCTCGCATGAAGTAAAAATGCTATTTTGAAATGGTTTGAAAATGGATAACGTTTTGTAAAACTATTAACTCACTTTTTGACCTTCAAACCATATTTTAAGTTTAATTATGTTTCCGCTTTACTCTGATTCAATTATGTATCTTTAATTTATCTCGCTCACATCACATATTTCCTCTCGTATGTTTTAAATAAATAAAAAAAAGAATTTTACACGGTAATTAAAAAGGAAAAAGTTAGAAAATTAACGCGGGGCGTTACAGTTAGTATTAGAGCATAACCAGGTCGAATGCGATTTAGTAGACTGCTGGTAACTCAAGACTCATCAGGCAATACTCCTCCGATTGTAAGTTTACTTTTATTCCTTAAGTTGTTTCCTTTAAACTTATTATTTTATAATGTGAGAACGTATAAGATTATAAAATGGCTAGACGTGAAAAAGTGAACATTCCGGTTAATGATGAGAGGAACGAGGTGCCTGGCCGACAAGAAATTCCTACTGGCTATGGGAATGCCAGAGCTTATCACAGGAGGGACAATGACCTCAAAATTATTGCTATGGTCGTGGAACGGCAATCCCAATACATGGAGCAGCATTTCCAGTACATGGAAAGATTCATTGGCCGGGAGAATGGGAATGAGAACGGAAATGGAAATCACTGCGCAGTGCCGATTCTGGAGGAAGCAGGATGAGAGAAGTTTCAACGACTAAAGCCTCTCTATTTCACTGGAGATATTTTTGACATTGTGGGAGCCGAGGAGTGGATCCACTCCCTTGAGGATATGTTCGACTACGCGAACATAAATGAGGCCGTCAGGACCCTCTCTTGGAGCAATTTCAAAGAATTATTTCATGAGAAGTACTTCAGCCACATCATTCAGACGCAGAAATTAGTCGAATTTGTACGCCTACGCCAGATGGGAACAATATCGGAGCATGCTCAGAAGTTTGAGGCGTTATCCCGCTTTGCCTCTCATCTGGTGGCCACCGAGGAGAACAAAGTTAACCACTTTGTTCAGGGATTGAAGATTGAAATCTTGGAAGAAGTCACTGTATCTGGCACGGAGGACGTTCCTTATTCAAAAGTTGTGGTAAAGGCCTTGGTGGTGGAAAATGTGAAGGCCATGGCAGCAAGGCAGAGAGAGGTGAGTCAACAACTATAGAAGAACAATACCAACCAACAATCATGTGGTGGTCCGTCACCGGGTTGGGAAATCAAATGACCCTATGATGGTAGGGTGCAACAAAGGCAGGACAAACGACCTATGATAGAGACATACAATGTCCCTTAGAGCGGGAGAACATTTTAGCCCAATGCATATTCGAAATGCAAGAAAGTCCACAGTGGTGAATGCATTGCGGGCTCTAGATAGTGCTTCATATGTGGGAAGTCTGGCTGTATTGCCAGACATTGTACGACCCGATCTAGAGGACAAGGTGGTGTGGCTCTGCATGACTTTGTTATGTACGGATCGGACCAAGAGGAAGAAGAGCAGTAGACAGTGGTGACAAGTATGCATAACTTTATGTAATACTTATATGTGTGGTATTAACATGCTCCCTAGTTGTATTAGGAGATCTTACCTTAAAATAAATAAGTTGCCTAATCCTAACAGGTACAGTTTACATTAATAAATGTGCCGCATATATCTTATTTGATTCGGGTGCTACGCACTCATTCATTTCAAGTGAGTTATGTAAAAGGGCGAATTGTTTCTCTAATTGTATGAAATGCACATATAGAGTATTGTTGCCTTCTAGCGACTACTTATTCGCTAATGGAATTCTTAAGGCATATGCAGTGGAGATAAATATTAGTTTATTTCTTGTCGATCTGATTTTCATGGACCTGAAAGGATATGATATCATTCTCGGCATTGACTAGTGATCTCTACATCAAGTGGTCATCAATTGCAAGAAGAGAGAAATCCATTTCTGCCCTCCTGGCGGAGAGTCGCACATTTTCCAGGGGACAAAGGAGAAGGGAAAGCTTGCTGTTATTTCTTCACTCAAGGTAGATAAATTATTGAAAAGTGGATGTGATGAGTTCTTAATAAATGTAATGGATACTACGGCAACCCTTGGTGCCAAAATGGAAGATGTTGCTGTAGTCCGGGACTTTCTGGGTGTGTTTTTCAATGATCTCCCTGGTTTACCTCCTAGCTGTGAGATTGAATTCGTGATTGATTTACATCTCGGTACTGAATCTATCTCTAAGAACCCATATCGGATGGCGCCAGCAGAGCTACGAGAATTAAAGATGTAGTTAGAGGAGTTAATCAATAAGGGGTTTACTCATCCAAGTTTTTCCCCTTGGGGTGCACCTGTATTATTTGTCAAGAAGAAAGATGGATTGCTAAGGATGTGTATCGACTACCGAGAGTTAAAAAAAGTAACGATCAAGGACAAGTACCCTCTACTGCAGATTGACAATCTATTCGACCAGCTATGTGGTGCCCGAGTATTCTCTAAGATTGATTTCCATTTGGGTTATTATCAACTGAAAGTTAAACCAGATGATGTACCTAAAACTGCATTTCGCACCAGGTACGGACATTACGAATTCCTGGTGATGTAGTTTGGGCTGACCTATGCCCCTGCGACTTTCATGGACCTGATGAACCAGATTTTTAGGGACTATTTGGATCAATTCAATATCGTCTTCATTGATGATATTTTGGTTTATTCTCAAACGGAAGAAGAGCATTGTGAGCACCTCCAGATTGCTCTATCTATTCTTAGTCAGCACCAGTTGTATGCCAAGTTTTCTAAGTGTGAGTTTTGGTTAAGTGAAGTCAGTTTCCTTGGCCACATGATTTCCAAGGATGGTATTGCGGTGGATTCGGCAAAGATACAGGCGGTTGTGGATTGGGTGCAACCTAAGAATGTTGGCAATGTAAAGAGCATCCTTGGATTGGCTGGGTATTATAGACCTTTCATTGATGGATTCTCTAAAATTGCTTTACCACTCACCAGCCTGACAAAGAAGAATTCACGGTTTTGGTGGTCTAATGATTGTGAAGAGAGTTTCTAGGAATTGAAATACTGATTGACGTCTGCATTTATTCTGACCTTGCTTGTTGAAGAAGGTGATTTCTGTTTCTATTGTGATGCATCCAAGTATGGACTCAGTTGAGTACTTATGCAGCATGACAAAGTGATTGCATACGCTTCACGACAGCTTAAACCCCATGAAGTCAATTATCCCACACATGATCTGGAGCTTGCTGCTATTGTGTTCATGCTTAAAATCTGGCGACACTATTTATATGGGCAGTGTTGCTCTTGATCTTTGGGGATACTCTGGCACCACACAACTAGTTGAATAGATCGAAAATCCACGAAAAAGGATATTTGTTCTTGATCGTTGCCTTTTTTAATTCCCATTAGTTGATACACATTCTTAATGATCCGTCTTTCTTCTTTACAAACAATACAGGTGCACCACAAAGAGAGAAGCTTGGATGAATAAACCCCTTGTTTATTAACTCTTCCAACTGAATCTTTAATTCTCGTAGTTCTGCCGACGCCATTCTATGTGGGTTCTTTGAAATAGGTTCAGTACCGGGATGTAGATCGATCACGAATTTGATCTTACGGTTAGGAGGTAGACCAGGAAGATCATCGAGAAAGACACCCGAAAAGTCCCAAACCACAGCAACATCTTCCAATTTTGCACTAGGGGTCACAGTGGTATCCATTACGTTTATTAAGAACCCATCACATCCATTTTTCAGTAATTTATCTGCCTTAAGCGCAAAAATAACAGCGAGCTTTTCTTTCTCCTTAGTCCCTTGGAAAATATGTGATTCGTAGTTAGGAGGGCAGAAACGTACTTCTTTCTTCTTGCAATTAATAATCGTTTGGTGATGAGATAACCAATCTATGGCTATAATGATATCGTATCCTTTCAGGTCCATAATAATCAGATCAGCATGAAATAAGTGGCCTTTTATCTCCACTACATATGCCTTAAGAATTCCATCGACAAACAAGTAGTCGCCAGAAGGCAACAACACTCTATGCACACAATTCACACGATTAGAGAAGCAATTCACCTTTGCACAGAACTCAGTTGAAATGAACGAGTGCGTAACACCCAAATCAAATAAGATATATGTGGCAGTATTATTAATATAAACAGTACTTGTCGGGATTAGGCAACTTATTTATTCTAAGGTAAAATCTCCTAATACAACTAGGGAGCATTTTAATTTCACATATACAATTATTGTATAGAGAGTTACATGTACATGTCACCACTCTCGGCTGCTCCTCTTCTTCCTGGTCGTGCCCGTACATAGTAAAGTCCCATGGAGCCGCTCCTCCTTGTCCTCTAGATCTAGCTATGCAATGTTTGGCAATATGGCCAGGCCTTCCACATATGAAACACTGCTTAGAGCCCACCATACATTCACCACAATGGACTTTCTTGCACTTTGGACATGTATTAGGCTGATATGTTCTCCCATCCTCAGGGGCATTGTATGTTTCTATCATTGGTCACTTATCTTGCCTTTGTTGTGCCCCACCATTCGAGGGTGGTTTAATACCCAGCCAGCAGACAAACAACCACGTGACTGCTGGTTCGTATTGTTCTTCCACAATCTCTAATTCACCTCTCTTTGCCTCGCCTCCATAGCCTTCACGTTCTCCACTGCCAAGACCTTTGCCACTATCTTCGAATAGGGAGCGTCCTGTGTGCCAGACATTGTGACTCCTTCTAGAATTTTGATCTCGAGCTCTTGAACGAAATGGTGAACTTTGTGCTCCTCTACAACCATCAAATGTGAAGCAAAACGAGATAACGTCTCAAACTTCTAAACATACTTCGATACTGTTCTTGTCTGGCGTAGGCGTACGAATTCCACTAGTTTCTACGTTCGAATAGTGTGGTCAAAGTAATTCTCATAGAAAAATTCTTTGAAGCTGCCCCAAGTGAGGGTTCTAACATCTCATGTGGTTTTGATTGAATCCCACTAGAAGCATGCATCCTGGATCAGCAAGTAGGCAGCAGACTTTACCCTCTCAGCCTCTTTTATGCTCGAATACTCGAACATATCCTCCAAGGAGCGGATCCAATCTTCAGCTCCCGCAACGTCAGAAATATTTCCGTTAAATTAGGGAGGCTTGAGCCATTGAAACTTCTCCCATCCAGCTTCCTTCGAAATAAACAACTGCGTGATGATTCCTGTTTCCATTCTCGTTTTCTCTCCCCATGAATCGCTCCATATACTGGAAATGTTGCTCCATGTATTGGGATTGCCGCTCCACCACCGTGGTAATACGCTCGAGGGCTTCATCCCTCCCGTTATAAGCTCTGGCACCCTCATGACCATTAATATTTTTGTGTCGGCTGGGTGCCTCGTTCCTCTCGTCGTTAACTGGGATGTTTACTCTTGCTCACCTAGCCATTTTATATTCCTATACAGTTTCACATTATAAAATAATAATTTAATGGAAACAGTTCAAGGAACAAAAGTAAACTTACAATCGGAGGAGTATTGCCTGATGAGTCTTGAGTTAACAGTGGTCTATAGAATCGTGTTCGACCCGGTTAGACTCTGTTACCAATTGTAACGCTTTGTGTTAATTTCAAAACTTTTTCCTTTTTAATTAACGTGTAATTTTTTTTTATTATTCATTTAAAACATATGAGAGGAAATAAATTAAAGTGAGTGAGTTAAATAAAAAATGCATAAATAAATCAGAGTAAAAGCGGAAACATAAATAAATCTAAAATACGTTTTGACAATTAAAATGTGAATTCATAATTTTTACAAAACGTTTAACATTTCTCAAACCCTTTCAAAATAGCATTTTTGCTTCTCAGTGAGTCATAACCCCTAGGTCAATTCAGCTTGGTAACTCAAGTGCTCCACCGGTAATACCTCCTCCTCCACTTTGGGGATGATAACATCCTGACAATTACCTATACCACAAGCAAACTGCGAGCCTAAAACTCAGTAAGAAATGATATGCAATATGATACATACTTGTAACTGATTATGTCAGAATGGAATCCACCCAAACTGTTATTTACTCACGGTTATATACATTAACTTGTACATTAAGCTAGGACATTGGAGGTATCCGTCACAGGGAGAATAGCTGTTAGTCAGCATCTAACCCTCGGGTAGAGAAGCTCTCGCTACCCCACAAGGAAAGGGCATAATCTTAAGTCTACCNGGGAGGAAAACTTTGTTCAATGATCATAGATGGGGGGAGTTGCACTAATGTTGTATCCCATGAAGTTGTTGAGAAATTGGGATTGGAAAACACACCTCACCTAAACCCCTACAAGCTAAATTGGTTAAATGACAAGGATCCTATCAAAGTTACAAAACAAGTTTGAATAGTATTTGCTATTGGAGGTTACGAAGATGAAGCTCTGTTTGATGTTGTGCCTATGAGTGCGAGTCATTTATTATTGGGAAGACCTTGGCAATTTGATAAAAAGGCAATCCATGATGGCTTTACGAACTTCTACTCATTCAAATTCAAAGGAAAAATGATTAATTTAGCCCCCTTCTGTCCCGATCAAATAGCTCGTGACTACAAGTGCATGAATAAAGGGAAGGCCGAAGCTAATTTGTTCATGTCCAAGAAAAGTTTAGAGAAAGCTTTGCTGCAAGGAGGACCTCTAATTCTATTGGTGTTTCAAGAAAGGGTTGATGAATTGGGTGTTATACCCGATTCGGTTTTGCATGTGCTAAAGGAGTTCGAAGATGTTTTCCCAGAAGAGTTACCTCAAGGCCTACCACCACTTCGAGGCATCGAGCATCAAATTGATCTTGTGCCTGGGGTCACATTACCTAATCGACCATCATACAGGCTTAATTCAGAAGAATCTAAAGAGCTACATAAGCAAGTCACGGAGCTTTTTGAGAAAGGCTATATCCGTGAGTCACTTAGTCCGTGTGCCGTACCCTCTTTATTGGTTCCTAAGAAGGATGGCTCCATGCGCATGTGTGTGGATAGTAGAGCCATGAATCAGATTACAATCAAATACCGGTTTCCCATACCATGTTTGGAAGATATGTTAGACGAACTCATCGGTTCTTCTATCTTCTCTAAGATTGATCTTAAGAGTGGTTATCATCAGATTCGAATGCGGGAAGGGGACGAATGGAAAACGGCCTTCAAGACAAAGTATGGCCTTTATGAGTGGATGGTTATGCCCTTCGGTCTCTCTAATGCTCCGAGTACCTTCATGAGGGTAATGCACTATCTTTTGCTAGATTTCATGGGAAAGTTTATCGTCGTTTATTTCGACGATATTCTTGTTTATAGTCATGATCTGCCAACACATATAGTCCATCTCCGAACGTTATTTGAAACTCTACGTCGGCACAACTTTTTGGTAACTTGAACAAGTGCTCTTTTGCTCAAGAGAGGGTGTACTTCTTGGGTTTTATTATTACTAAAGAAGGAATGGAGGTGGATGATGCAAAGATTAAAGCCATTGAGGAGTGGCCGACTCTGCATAGTATCTCTGAAGTAAGAAGTTTCCATGGATTAGCCTCCTTTTATCGGCATTTTATCAAGGGATTTAGCACTAGTATGGCCCCTATCACCGATTGTACTAAAAAGGGAAGAGAATTCATATGGTCCGCGGCTTGCCAAATAAGCTTTAACGCTATTAAAAAAAAATTGTGCCATGCTCCGTTGCTAATGTTACCGAATTTTACCAAAGTACTTGAGGTGGAGTGTGATGCCTCCGGATTGGGCATTGGAGCTGTTCTCATGCAAGAAGGAAAGCCAATTGCATATTTTAGTGAAAAGTTAAAGGGAGCTAGCTTGAAATACTCAACGTATGACAAAGAGTTTTATGCAGTTATCCGAGCTCTAGAAGTATAGCAGCACTATCTAATATCCAAGGAGTTTATTATTCATTCTGACCATCAGGCCCTCAAGCACATTCGAAGCTAAGGAAAGTTGAATCGTCGTCATGGAAAATGGGTGGAATTTTTAGAGCGTTATCCCTACATCATAAAATACAAACGGGGAGAAACAAATCAGGTGGCAGATGCTCTTTCTAGAAAATATGCTTTATTGACAGAATTGAACACCAGACTCTTCGATTTTAATTGGATCAAAGATTTATATGCAGAGGATGGTGACTTCGGAATTATCTATCAACGCTGCTTGAACAAGTCTGAGCATCCCTTCTATATTGTGGATGGTATTCTTTTCAAAGGGGGGAAAATTTGTATACCTATTTGCAGCCTTAGAGAAACATTTGTGAGAGAAGGACATTGTGGGGGCTTAGCGAGTCATTTCGGGGAAAAGAAAACTTTGGAGGCCGTCCAGGAACACTTCCATTGGCCTCATCTCCGGAGGGATGTCCAATGAATTATTGAGCGTTGTACCATATGCAAAAAGGCCAAAAGCCGTGTTCTACCGCAAGGATTATATATGCCCTTGCCCGTAGCTACACATCCGTGGGTGGAGGTTAGTGTTGACTTTGTCTTGGAAATTCCTCGAACCGCTAGAGCTAAAGATTCTATCATGGCGGTAGTTGATCATTTTTCTAAAATGGCACATTTCATTGCTTGCAACAAAACTGACGATGCTAGCCACGTGGCAGACTTATTCTTTAGAGAAGTGGTGAGATTACACAGAGTTCCTCGGTCTATTGTTTCTGATCGTGACACCAAGTTTCTAAGTGCTTTTTGGAAAACCCTCTGGAAGAAATTAGGTACTAGATTACTTTTTAGTACTTCCTTCCACTCCCAAACCGATGGCCAGACCAAAGTCGTGAATCTCACTTTGGGATCATTGTTGAGAACTATATTAAGCAAACGTATAGTGGATTGGGATTTACAGCTGCCTTATACTGAGTTCGCTTACAATAGAAGTACGCACCGAACGACTCAACACACTTCCTTTGAGATTGTATATGGGTTCAATCCTCTTACACCAATGGATCTTATTCCGTTACCCATGGACGAGTATATTAGTGAGGATGGAGCCTCTAAAGCCGCAAGAGTCAAAGATCTTCATGAAAACATACGAAAGACTATTGAGAAGAAAAATTCAGACTATGCTAGATTCGTTAACCGGGGTAGCAAGGAAGTGATATTTGAAGAGGGGGATATGGTGTGGCTACATTTGAGGAAAGATAGATTTCTGGGGCAACGAAAATGCAAGTTACTTCCTAGAGCGGACGGTCCTTTCAAAGTACTTGAACGAATCAACAACAACGCTTATCGGTTGGAACTTCCAGAAGATTATGGAGTTTCCACCACTTTTAATGTTCAAGACTTGTCTCCATACCTAGGAGAAGATGATGAAGTTTCCAACGTGAATGCGGAGCAACCTCTGGATTTGAGGACAAATTCTCAATCACCCGGGGAGGATGATGCACCCCAAGGCCCCGTCACCCATTCTAGGGCCAAGAAGTTCATTGCTTATCTAATGAGCTACTATTTTGCAGGTAACACCAAATTGATGGAGCTTGAAGAGGAACCATTACATGATGACAAAGAAGCCCCTCGGCATATCATTACTTGGGAACCTACAACTCCAAATCGACTAGGAGTGCATTCCCACAAGTTTGGTGAGTTTGTTTTGAACGAGACCAACAACACTCCCCATGTGATTAGTACTTAGTTTATTGGTTGAATTATGGTTGTTTTTTGGAATTATATTTTGTTGAATTGGATTGTTGAAATGAGGTGCTCGGGTGGACTTATAAACCAAGCCCTCACGTCCGATTTTTGACAACTTAGGGGCATATTTGTAATATTCTCTTATGGACATTAGGGGAGTATTTAGTCTCCCTTAATGGAACCCCAATTTCAGTTTTGAAACCCCATTTTTGCTATGCAAATTTCGTGAAAGAGCTGTGCTCTCTCTTCCTTTGGTGTTCGACTAGCTCCAAGCAAATCCTACACCACAACAAACTCCTTCATCCATTCTTGATCGTTCTTGAGGGGGAGTTGGCGCTATCTTCTCCAAGATTTTTAGTTGAGGGTGGCCTTTGACGTGAGGAGATAGAAGAACGCATCACAACCAAGGTGGAAGGGCTCTTTTGAAGAAGACCCGATTCAACTCGCCAATCTCGGCCGATTGAGGTTGCGCGGACAACTTGGTAATCTGTTTTTGTCCGATTTTCCTTAAGCATCCTGCTTTTTTATGATACGAAAAGCTTGCCCTATTTGTTATGATGATTGGAATTTCTTCATTTGGATTCATATTTTTAAAGTTATGGCTGTTTTGCTAAGAGAGGCGCAAAGCTGTTTTTCCGCGAATTCCGATTTCTGAGTTCTCTCTTACACAACTTAGTTTGTGTAACGATTTTGAAGCTGATTTTGGCAGTGTTATTATTTGGATTGTAATTTGGTGATTCTATAAATTTGAGCGCCAAACCATGTATACAAGTGAAGTTCTCTTCTATTGAAATTTCGTGCTCAGATTGATATTGTCGAGTGCCCTAAGTTACAATTTGGCCGATTTGATATTTGGGGCCTATCACCTACTCTCAGCCATATCCATGTTTTTGTCACTGGATTGACATAATAAACAGAGCTCCTCCTCGTCTAGAGTTTCCGAGATGGAATGGACCACTATAGCAAATTCGTCTTCAATTGCACATACATCATGTGCCAAAACTATGGACATGTGCTCCACTTCAAATGGCTAGTTAACAGATTCTTCAACACTCCCAGACGCTATTGTGGTTTAACAATTACTAACACTTCAACTTTGCTAACACGTTGTAAATTTCAACTTTTAGAAATCTCTAAGGTTCGCTAATTGCTAACAAAATTGTTGTGAAAATCGTGTAGTATGAATTTATATAAGGCACAGAATACAATACTTTTGTGATTGAAAGTTGACATTCCGCGGCGGAAGGTTCTCATTCCACGGTGGATAGTATCACTTTTTGCGGCAGAACGTTCTATTATTTAATAAATTTCCACGTTTCGGGGCAAAACGTGACATTATTTGTCACAGAACGTCACTACTAAAATGTTAATATTAAGCATTGATGTTCTGTGGCGGAACAAAATTTAAAACTAATGGCAAACATGATAGTGATGTTTGCAGGATCTATTTTCCATAGTTCAGCTGTTAGGTTGTTAGCAAAAATACTTTAATGATTGATTTGTCATTGATCACAAAGTACGATGTTTGATTTGTTAATTTCCCTTTGATTTGTCTTGATACAATATTCAAAGAGTAGTTGAAAAAAGTACAAAGGTTGTTGAATTATTAAAAAGAGGATTCCGTAAAATAAAAAGAGGTAGATGGAGGAGGATATTGAAAACAATATATTTTAATTTGAGAAGAGATAGATTAGTTTTTAGGGTTTAATTTTCCACAAGAAATTTCTACCTGGAGAAGAGGAACATGGGCGCTACAATGAACCCGACCTTCATCGATTGACAACATAAGAGAAGTTACTTACTGTTTTATTTGTTTTCTTCATCTCTGGACTATGTTCAATCCTTTTCATTTATTTTTCAATATGAATTAATTTTTTTAAGATTGAAAAGATAAATTATCAAACTTGGTGTTATTGATTTTTTTATTGTTATAACGATTAGTTTATTTAGTATTGTATGTCCTATTATTATGATGAAAGAGTGATGATCTGAATTATAAATTATTTTTCATATGTGTTGAACGTTAACTTAAATTTAAAATTTAATAACTCTTTAAAAAGAGTTATTGTATTGTTTTATTACATATATTGTGTTAAAATTCTTTGATTTAATAAATAAAAATAATATTTTTGCTATGAATGCTACAAAATCATAATTATCTATAAAAAATTTATTTTTATTAATTTTAAATATAAATTCTTATGTGGAATCTATGTATCTTAAAAAAAACATTGAAATACAGATGAAGCTGAATGTTATTAATAAGAAAAGTGATTGTTTCTAAAGAACAAAATCAAACTAGTTTTAACTATGGGAAATAGACGTCATGAACATCATTGTCACATTTGCCGTTAAACATTTAAATTTCATTCCACTACGAAACGCTACATATTCCTCCCCGGAACGTCATTACTAAATATACAAATTTTTGTATTGATGTTCCGTGGTGGAAAGTTACACTTTCTGCCATGGAATGCCAGTACTAATTAAAATTTATCTTTGACTGTTGTTCCCCAGTACAGAACGTTATACTTTCTATTGCAGAATGACAACTTTCCTCCGCAGAATGTGGAACGTCCTACATCATTCTGTCGTTCATTGCCCTAGTATATATAATTGATATTCCACACTCCGGTGAACTTAGTGATTTTCTTAGTGAACCCTGAAACCTTTGTACTCTCAGAGTGATTTCCTCACTGTTTCATCAATTCCAATGGATTCTATGACAATGAAATTAACACTCAAGCATAAAGTTGCTCCATCGCAGTCTCAACCTCAACCTCAGGTATAAACAGACTCGGCTCGTGAACGTAGACAACTTGCAATTGATTTCATACGCGCTCAGCTTCAGCACAATGTACCAGCCACAATGGAAGTTGAAGAACTAGCTATGGTTGAAGTTGAAGCACCAACTGCAGTTAAAGTTGAAGCACCCATCGTGGTTGACCCCATTACACAAGCAAAGGTTGAAGCACAACCTCAGCCTCGACAGTGACTAGCAGCTCAATTGGTTTTTTTGAACTTGTTACAAACAAGTCCCACTCCCTGCTCTTCAGGACTGCCACATTGAACGATCGGTATGAAGTTTATATTAAATATAATTCAATTATTGTATCTAGAAAAGTAGACTTTGAGTCATTGGTTGAATTGGAAATTGAAGAATTAGTTGAGGGAGCTAACTTAGCCAGGATTGATAGGACGCTATCTTCACACCACCCCCCCTATATAGGCATATATCGATCTTACACTTTGACTTCATCAGCAGCGGAGAAGAAGACTCTTCCTATAAATAGGCAGAGTCACTTTGAGGGGAAAAACACACCAAGGCAGAGAAGAAATGAGAGAGAGAAGAGAGAGTGGCTTGAGGAAGGGAGGCTCTGCGGGAAAGAGAGTGAGGAAATAGAGAGAGGGAGGAAGAGAAGCAAAAGAAGAGGAGAAAATTTGAAGGATATACCAGTGGTTTTAGGAGGTAAGAAATAGGATGCGGTGGCTACTGGAGGCTCTGCCACTAGCCACCGCATCACGGGATTACTTTTACGCTTGAATTATTGTCAATTTAATATTGTTAAAATTATTGTTAAATCTACTATAAGCTTAAACGTTGAAATAACTGTGAAAATAACAAATTTACTGCAAAGCAATAAATTGTTATAATGCACAAAAATATGGAAATAAATGTTAAAATAATTATTTATTGTTAAATTAATGCACGAAATAAAACTAAATAAAATATGTGAACTGTCTTAATTTCGTTAATGGACTGTTATATTCTTTCCATATACTATTATGAACTGTACATGCATCACTATAGGATTTATGAAACTGCTACCATATACATAACATATTAATAAATAAACTAATAAACGTAAATATGTGTATGAGATTGGAGTAAGTAGGTGACGGTGCTTGGTGATGACACCCCTAATGAATGTATCTCATTGTCGGAGTGATGGTTAAGCAACAAGACCTAATGATATATCCTTTTATTCTCTAGACTAGTAATCTCATACATCTAAGTGAAACTAAATTAACATGAAGGGGAGATATGTTCTTCTCTAAAACGACTGCATAAGGATTGCATTGCATAAACATACATTCTATTTCTTGCTGAGCCCTAGGCTCATGGTATTGCTAGATGAACTCTTGGGTTATTATCTGGATTCCACTTGGAAGGTTATAGCTTAAAATGGTTGTTTTAAATAATAGTTTTAATTCAATAATGTTTTGTAATGGGCTGTGCACTTTCTAAATGTCTTAAAAAATAAACAGAATTTTACTAAATAATGTTTTCAAACTATTCCGAGTATTCCGCTGGTTTACTCTGAGACATTTTTACTGAACACGTTTTAAGAATACAACAAACAGAAAAATTTTTATGACTGAAAATATAAAGAAAATAATATTTATAACACGAGATGTTACAAATGGTATTAGAGCTGACACAAGAACCATCGGGAAATGCCTATTTGACTGTAAGTAAATTTTATTTTGTTAATTGTTTATCGTATTGATAATTAATTTTCTTGTAGAAAAAACTTTATTTAAATTTAATTAATTAAAATTAAAATTTAAAATAATTTCTTAATATAGGTTAGTGGTATAATTGTATTGTGTAAGCAAATTCTGTCTAGGAGATTGGTATTTAAGTGAACCGATGTGACCCACCAGTCTTTTCTGGGAACTTATTTGAAAATGATATTCTGTCTAAAGAGTTTGCTAAGTGCATTCTTTTTTGGGATTATCCTGATCAGTACTTTCCACGTCTCAATAAAAATACATAAAGTAATTTCCTTTAAAATTTCCTAATATATATCCCCTAGTTTAAAGCAATTAGTTCAAATTTTGAAAAATAATTCCTTATTGCGAACGATGTAGGAGTAGAAATGAGAAGGGGATTTAGAAGAAACATGAATAAGAGAAATGGAGAAGCCAACGGAGAACACGAAAAGGCCTTGTATAAGAAAATATGGCGGACCAAGGATGTGAAAGGAACTGTAATGATAGGGATAACAAATCAACTGATTAACCGCCCTTGTGGAACGTCTTATTGAACGAGATAACAGAAATGGAGGAAACGGTGACCACCGAGTAGTAGTTGTTCACGAAGAGGCTGGATGGAAGAAATTTAGACATCTTAAACCTCCTAGCTTCGACGACAACCTAACGGATATCACGGGGGTTGAAGAATGGATTCGGTCCCTTAAAGATAGTTCACCTATTCAAGAATTCAAGCCGATGAGAAAATAACTTGTGCTGCTTATCTGCAAATCCACAATGCTCGATTTTGGTGGGATTCCATCAAAATGAACCATGACGTTCAAACTCTTACTTGGGTAAGTTTCAAGGAACTGCTTTACGAAAAATACTTTAATCACACAGTTTGGACCCAAAAGATGGAGGAGTTCATCAAACTACGCCAAACTGGTACTGTGACAGAATATATTCGAAAGTTTGAAGCATTGGCAAGATTCACTCTTGACCTTGTAAGCAAAAATGAAAACAAGGTTTATCTCTTTGTAAGAGTACTGAAAATGGAGGTTTTAGAGGGTGTTCGATTAACTGGTACCCGTGGTATTCCTTATGCAAAAATTGTGGCCAAACCACTTGACGTAGAAGATATTAAGTCATTGGTGGCCAAACAGTGAGAAATAAATCAAAGGCTTTGGAAAAATAATCCGAACCAGAATCGTGGTGCTCCACTTTCAAACCATGGAGTAAAGAGACCATTAGGAGTTGAATACAGCCTGGAAGAGACAAACGTCCCATGATTGATGCATCTAACTAAACCAAACCATGCCCAAAATGCCACAAGAATCATTTTGGTCCATGCAAAGTTGGCCTTGGGCTTTGCTATAAATGTGGAAAGTCAGGTCATATTTCACAATTCTTTCGAACACTGATAAAGAGCTTGAAGGAGTAGCTCCACAAGTTTTCTCCTTATATGGGAATGAGGATGAGGGCAACAAAGAATTAGTAAATGAATAAAATGAAGGAAATGAGGAAATAAGAGATGAGGAAGAGATGCCAACTATTATGTCAGGTACACAGGACTTTTGATAAGTATGTGTTCTTATGGCTTTGTAATGTTACTATTATGGAATAAAAACTTTTTCTTTTATCATGTCAGGTACTATTTCTATTAACAGTATAACTGCATATATCTTATTCGATTCAGGAGCAACCCACTCATTCATTTCAACCGAATTTAGCAAAAAAATAAATTGTCTTTTGAATCTTGCGAGTTATGCGGATAGAGTGCAATTACTCTCTAACAACTATTTAACGGCCTACGGTATTCTTAAAACTCAAGAGGTTGAAATCTGCGGCAACTCATTTCAAGTTGATTTGATTATTATGGATCTAAAAGGGTCTAACATCATCCTAGGCATGGATTAGCTGTTACAACATCAAGTAATTATCAATTGCAAGGAGAAAGTTGTACACTTTTGCTCTCTTAATGGTGAACTGCACATGTTTCAAGGAACTAAAGACAATGGCAAGTTGGCTATTATATTTGCACTCAAAGCCGATAGACTAATGTAAAATGGGTGTGAAGGATTTCTAATCAATGTGATGGACACTACGACAAATCCAAAAGCAAAATTAAAGGATGTTGCTGTGGTTTGGGAATTTTCGGGTGCCTTTCTTGATGATCTTCCTAGATTACTGCCCGACCGAGAAATTGAGTTCATAATTGACCTACACCCCAGAATGGAACCCATTTCTAAGAATCCATATAGAATGGCACTGGCAGAGCTACGTGAGTTAAAGTTGCAGTTAGAAGAATTAATCAATAAAGGTTTTATCCGTCCATGCTTCTCACCTTGGGGAGCTCCAGTCTTATTTGTAAAGAAAAAGGATGGATCTTTAAGGATGTACATCGATTATCGGGAACTAAACAAGGTTACAATTAAGAACAAATATCTTTTACCCCAGATTGATGATTTATTCGATTAGTTACAAGGAACAATCGTCTTTTCAAAGATTGATCCAGGTTCGAGATATTATCAACTGAAAGTTAAACAAGAGGGTATACGAAAAACAACATTTTGAACAAGATATGGACATTATGAATTTCTTGTAATGTCATTTGGATTAATGAATGCTCCAACGACATTTATGGATATGATGAACAGGATTTTTAAGGAGTATCTAGATAAGTTCGTTATTGTATTTATTGATATTTTGATTTATTCACGCTTGTAGGAAGAACATCGGGAGCATTTGAGAATTTCTCTTTCTATATTGGCGAAACATCAATTATATGCAAAATTCTCCAAATGTGATTTTTGGCTGAATAAAGTAAGTTTTCTCGGTCATGTGATTTCTAAGGAAGGTATTGAGGTAGACCCAATAAAGATTTAGGCAGTAATTGATTGGTCCCAGCCAAGGAATGTAAGCAAAGTGAGAAGTTTTCTTGGATTGGCGGGCTACTATCAACGCTTTATAAATGGATTTTCAAAGATTGCACTACCCTTAACAAGCCTAACAAAGAAGAATTCACGATTTTTGTGGAAAAATGACTATGAAGAAAGATTCCAAGAGCTGAAACTTCGATTGACTACTGCTTCTGTTCTGGCATTACCTATAGAAGAAGGCAATTTTTTGTATCTATTGTGATGCGTCTAAGAATGGACTTGGTGGAGTACTCATGCAGAAAAAGTAATTGGTTATGCATCAAGGCAGCTCAAACCACATGAAGCAAATTATCCCACTCATAACTTGGAACTCGTTTCAGTGGTATTTACACTCAAAATTTGGAGGCATTACTTATATGGGCAATGGTGTGAGATTTACACTGACCACAAGAGCCTAAAATACATTTTCACCCAGAAAGAGTTAAACATGAGACAATGATGCTGGTTAGAATTTGTAATAGACTATGATTACGAGATTAAGTACCATCTCGGTAAGGCCAACATTGTAGCTGATGCCCTAAGCCTGAAGCTAGTTGTTATGAGTATTATATGTGATGATAAGCCAAAGGGACTTCAAAAAGACGTTCGAGAATTGGACGTACAACTGTTTCTTACTCAATTGGATTTTATCTTATCAAAATTAACACTAAAGTCTTCCCTACTAGAGTAGATCAAAGAAGCCCAACAAGGAGATAGTATATGCGAAGATTTTAAGATAAATCCAACACTACTGGAATATAAGGACTATTCTATGTCTGTAGATGGATTGGTAAAATATAAGGGTAGATGGTATGTGCCCAGTGACTTGTAGTTACGGGCAATAATCTTGCGAGAGGCTCAGTCTTCATGTTTCTCCATCCATCCTAGGTGCAATAAAATGTACAAAGACCTCAAGACGCATTATTTTTGGCCAGCAATGAAATATGATATTACAAAATATGTGGGGTTATACTAGGTTTGTCAGAAAGTGAACGCAGAACATCAAAGACCTGAAGGAATACTTCAACCATTACTGATACCTGAATAAAAGTGGGAACATGTTACTATGGATTTTGTTATTGGTTTACCCAGGACCGCCAAAGGACATGATGCAATCTGGGTAATTATTGATAGATTGACCAAGGTTGCTCACTTTTTACCTGTACAGATGACCTACAAAATTAACCAATTTGCGAATCTGTATATAAATGAGATTGTACACTTGCATTGTGTTCCGATCTTCATTGTCTTTGATCAGGATCCACATTTCACTATGGTATTCTGGAAGAGTTTGAATAAAGCTATGGGTACCGAATTAAAATTTAGTATTGCCTTCCATCCTTAAACTGACGGTCAGAGTGAAAGGACAATCTAGACACTTGAGGATATGTAGCGAGCATGTGTGTTAGATTTCCAGATTGGATGGAGAAAGATACTACCGTTAGTGGAATTCACTTATAACAACAGTTTTCATGCCACGATTGGAATGACACTGTATGAGGCATTATATGGTAGGAAGTGCAGATCTCTTTTATATTAAGGAGAAGCGGGAGAAGTTAAGTTTTTTGCCCTGACATCGTACAACAAACTACTAAATCTGTTGCTTTAATCCGTCAACGAATGCTTGCAGTCCAAAGTCGTTAGAAAAGCTATGCAGATCATCGTCGGAGAGACTTAGAATTCGATGAAGGATATTTGGTTTCTCTAAAAGTATAGCCTTTTAAGGGGATTATGCATTTTGGAAGCAAGGGAAAGCTAAGTCCTAGATATATTGGCCCTTTTATGATCACAAAAAAGATGGGGAATGCGGCATACCAACTATAATTACTAGTCTCCATGGATGGCATACACAACGTATTCCATGTTTAAATGTTGAAGAAATTCCTTGGAGACCCAACTCTCATACTACCTCTTAACGATGTGCAAATCCAAAAGAACCTCAGTTACGAAGAAAGACCTGTGCAAATTCTGGACTACAAAGTAAAAGAGCTTCAACACAAACAGATTCCATTAGTCAAGGTATTATGGAAAAATTATTTAGTGGAAGAGGCTACGTTTGAAAGAGAAGAGGAAATGAGAGTCAAATATCCAGAGTTATTTGATTAGCCAATTTCGAGGACAAAATTTATTTAAGGAGGGAGGGTTGTAATATCCTAGATTTAATTGGGATTAAAATTGTATTATTTAATGATTTTTTTTCGGGGATATTATACCCTGATTTTCTCTTGGAGTCTGTAATGAGAAATTACGATTTCTAGAGTATATTGTACCAATTATTGGAACAGGGTTGAAGATTAATGAAGGAAATAAGGGATGGAATAATTGAGAATTTTAATTAAAGAATTAATGGAAATTGAAATAAAAATAAAAAGAATAATATAAAATAAAGAAGGTAAATTAACACCCCAGATCCTATAGTTCATGATCACTGACAATTCAAACCTTAGAGAATTTTTTAACAACTAAAACCTTGAACTGTGGGAAATTCTCGCCGGCGACCTTGTAGTCATGTTTCCTATCCAAGACCGTCGAGTTTAACACCTTAGTTTCGTCTTTGTCAAGCACCGTTGAACAAAGATGAAGGACGTCAAGTACCATCCCTCCTGGCAGTTTGAAGAAAAAGGACGATGGTGGGCGATTCCCTAAGGCGATGGACGGATGACAATCCCTGGCTGTTGGATTGATCAAGAGACGTCCCTCATCCGGATCGACGGTCAGGATTGAATTGACATCTTCCAGAGGCGACAGACAGACGATGATCACTGGCCATTAGATCGAGCAAGGGACATCCCTCCTCTGGATCGATGGCCAGGATTACATTTGGTGTCTTTCAGAGGCGACGGACGGATGACGAACCCTGGCCTTTTGATCGAGAGAGGGACGTCCCTCCTCTAGATCGACAACCCAGATTGAATCTGGGATCTTCCAGAGGCTAACGACGGATGACTTTCCTTGGTAGTTGGATCGAGCGAGGGACTTCCCTCATCTGGATCGACGGCCAGGATTGCATCTGATGTCTTCTAGACACGGACGTCCCTCAGCTAGACACGAACGTCTGTCAGCTAATATTACGTCGTTCTGCCCTCAATGGACGTCTCTCGTCTTAAGACGGCGTCGTTTAGACCATGTTAGATGTCTGACTTAATACAAGGGACGTCCATTGCCTATTGGATTTCATTCTATGAACGCTAAACGACAACGTTTTCCTCTCGACGGACGTCTGTTTTATACCGAGGGACATCCACCATTGCCTTTGGAAAATCAATGATACAATCCTAGCCTTCAATCTCTATGAGGAGACTCACCAAGTGGTGAAGTATTTGTTAGAACCAATCATTAATCCAAGAGACTTGCTCTCATAATTCAATGAATTATACCTGTAAGTCTTCTAAAGTAACGAATGGCTCCAGCAGATGCAACAACAATAAAGCTTCATTGCCTTCAGCCGATCTCAGCAAACTGTATGTGTTGAGAATGCATACTCTAACCACTTATATAGTTGAGGAGACCTACTCTTACTCTCCCTCAACTTTCAAGGGCCTCACAGGCATTCATCTTTTAGTACTGAGGGACCCCTCATCATTCACGGGCATGCCTCGGCATTCACAGCCATTTGTCTTTGTCTTTGTCTTTTGTGTTGAGTCTGGCATCTTCCAAGGGTGATGGCGGATCACAATCTGTGGGCGTTGGATCAAGCAAGTGATGTCCCTTATCTGGATTGACGGCCAAGAGTGACTCAATTTTCTGGGTCACGTGAAAGGCACACATGTTACAGATGTCCCTCATCTAGTCATGGACGTCCATCGACCAATACTATGTTGTTCTGCCCTCAATGGATGCCTCTCGTCTTTAGACAATGTCATTTAGGCCAGTACGAATGTCCGTCTTAATACGAGGGACATCCTTTCCTCTCGGATTTCATTATATGGATGACGCAAATCTGCCATATAACACAATCGAACACAATAAGTCTGTCCCTTGCCCTAGATATTGGAGAGAGAAATTTTGTCTTCCCCTGACCAACTCCCTGAACACAATCGAACAAACAGAGTGTTGCACATCACATGGAGTCAAGGGGTGCTGCTTCATCTATTGTTGAAGAATCCATTGACTGTGAAATGGAGGTGGATCCTAATCCTATTTCGACAGTAGAGACCGATGAGAATCGGTGGTTCTATAACGAAACTGGTATAAAGGTGCATTCAATCTCGGCATCTTTGGACTCAGAGCTTCATTCAATATGTGACTCAGATGATGATGATTGGGCAGAGAGTATGCATCTCCAACTAGAATGTTCATCCTTGGAGCTCTGTTTGGGGAAGAAGTATAGTTCGTTGAAGGATATTAGAGATGAAGTGGTTGATTATTCTTTGAAAAGTGGGCACGAGATCAAGTTTGTCAAAAGCGAACGTCATCGGTTGATTGCTGTGTGCAAGGATGGATGCAGTTGGCGGCTTCACGCTTCAAAAATGAAAGGTGAGCTTACCTTTCAAATTAAGAGCTATATTGAGGCCCACACATGTGCAAGACAAATGGAAAGCCGACACGCTTCCTACAAAGGGGTGACAAAACAATATTTGGATAGATTCAAAAGTCAACCCACGTGAGACCTACCTTCCATTATTGAGACTGTAAGGAAGAACTTTAATGTCAACATTACCTTGAGTCTTGCCAGAAGGGCTAGGAATTTAGCACTGAACCTGAACAAAGGGGATGGTGACGAACAATACAAGCAACTGTGGTCCTATGCAGAAGAGATTTGAAGATCCAATCCTGGCAGCACATTGTTGTTGGTGGTAGATATGCCTGAGCTTACGCCTCGTCCAAGTCCAATATTTAAAAGGATTTACATGTGTTTGAATGCGTGCAAGAGAGGTCTGAGGGAGTTTGGTAGATCCATCATTTGCCTGGATGGCTGTCACCTGAAGGGGTCGTGCCCAAGCCAATTGCTCACAGTCGTCAGCATTGACGCCAATGATAGAATTTATCCAGTTGTTGTGGCACTTGTTGAATCTGAGTGCAGAGACTCTTGAAACTGGTTTTTGTGTTGCTTGCTTTTGGACATAGATAGTGACATAGGTAGGGGATGGACATTTATTTCTGATCGACAGAAGGGGTTGGTGCCTGCTATCGAACAATATGCGCTAGCATCTGAGCATCATTTCTGCCTCAAACACTTGTATGCCAATTTCAAAAATAATTTCCACGCATGTAGTACAAAGATATCATGTGGAAGGCAGTTGGGGCCACAATATCATAGCAATATCAGAAGGAGATGAATAAACTACTTGCGGTTGATCAGTCAGCACACACATATCTGCAGAAAATTAACCTGAGGTGTTGGTCGAAACATGCTTTTAGTTTTGTCCCAAAGTGCGAAATGAGCCTCAATAATTTGAGCGAATGCTACAATATCTGCCTCTTGCCAGCTCGGGACAAATTGATCCTCACTGTGTTTGAGATGATTAGAATGGACATAATGTGTAGGATCGTTAAAAAACATAACCAGACGGCTGAATCGACGGATCTATTGTGCCCTAAGACCACAAAGAAGCTTTCCAATTAGTAACATGTAGCTTGGAATTGGTGTCCAACACCTACAGGAGCTAATCAGTTTTGGGTCAGTGACAATAATGAACGGTACGTAGTCGATCTGGACACGCACACCTGTAACTGTTACCGGTGGGAGCTGACTAGAATCCCATGCGTGCATGCCATCCCATGCATAAATTTTATGAGAACTTTAGCTGAGGATTATGTGCATGTATGGTACCATCGGGATACATTTATGAGGATGTACTCCCACTTTGCCCGACCTGTTAGTGGCCACCACATGTGGCCTAAAACAAACCAGCCTCTAATTCTGCCTGTGCCAGTTAAGAGACTCCTAGGTCGGCCTCGAAAAATAAATTGTGGGAGGCCAACAATCCCCGTAGCTGCATGGTACTCAGCAGGAGACGTACATAATGTCCCCATGACATGTGGCCGTTGTCACGGTGTGGGCCATAATGTCCGCTCTTGTCAAGGTGGAGGCTCAGTCGCTGGCGTGGCAAGTGGTAGTGGCAGAGCACAACACTCACACGATACCTTCATGGGTTTTACCATTGTCCACGCAGGTGCTTAGATTGTTATGGTTTCATACGTTGTTCTCACTATATGCGTTTTGTCTGATATTATATTGCTTTTGTGTTTTGCAGGAGTCCGTCGCCCCTCACCCGCATCCTTAACCATGAGACTTCATATACATATTTGTTAGTATCTTATTTGTACATATGTAATACACTGAATTTCAATGCGTTGGAATTGTTATATGTGTTGCCAATCTTATTTGTATATGTGTTTATTGAATTAATTAAAGAATAATTTGGATTTGAATATGTGAGATGGACCAAAACTATGATTTGAATCTACCTTATTTCCTTCACAATAACGGACGTCTATCATAGCATAACAGACGTCCCTCTGAAGGTTTGATTCTGCTTTATCAGTATAACAGATGTCCCTGGTAGCAAAACAGACGTCCCTCGCCGACTAATGGACGACCCTTGACCTATTTGGGGCATCCCTCGCCCAAAACCAACAACCAATTTGCACCAAACAAAACCAAAAAACATATACAAATAAGCCAAAAAACTTTAAAAAAAAAACATATATAATAAACTTCCAAAAAACTTTAAAAAAAAATTCAATTGAGTCACTTATTTAATGTTCTTGCAATTCTTGCACCTCTTGTAATTCTTTAATATGTTACAGGCGGTGCCTTTTTTATAGTTGGTGCATGTTCTATAGCTGGTGCCTGTTCTATAGCTTGTGCATCTTCTAAAATGGAAGGCTCCTTGTCTCGGATATCGATGACCTTGAATTGTAAGTTGGAACTCATCTCGACATGAGTGGTCTCCTCGTAAAGGTCCTCTAGTTTGTGCTGCTAGCGGAGATGGAAGCCCTATTGCAGACACTTGGCAATCATGGACCACTCTAAAGGGTGAGAGACTTGAAATATGCCGTGTTGGTTGCAATTGGGAGGCCAAATTAGTTTGTCACTTCATTTAAAGAACAGGGTGGAAAAACATAACGCTTTTTGTCTGTCGGTGCCATGAAAATTGCAATTGCCTTCGGCATCATCAATTGGTATGCATATTGGGTGTGACATCAATCGATGACATGAAACAATTCAGCTCCGGGTGGCACTAACATAAAATCCATGTATGAGGAAGAAATATTGCATGAATGAATACAAGTGAATGAATACAAGTTTCTTACTTGGATCCAACCCATAGTCAATAGCCCCTCCCTTATTTGAATCTCTGCGGTGTCCTCCTCATTTGTTGCCGTGCACTGCATGTTAAGAACGCGATTTATTTATATATTTAGTTTTTTTCAAAAACAACATCTTATAAATTGGTTAAACATTCTCACCCAGTCTGCAACTTCCACTTGCATTGTTATCCTTGGAACCGTTGTCGTCACTGGAGGACCTGTTCCCAAAATCTTTTGAACTTTGGCAAGGGTGGGAGGAGGGGACAGTTGCCTGATGATAGGAGACCTACACAATTGTAGCACATTGTTAATCAATAGTACTAATGCATATATAGAAAATGCATGTACGCTTAAAGACATACTGGCATCCGTTTGGATCGGCATCGGAAGATGCAGTATGCTTTTGTATCTTTTTCATTTGTAGTACAGTGGCTTGAATCTCGCCAAGTTGGCTCTCCTATCTATCCAACTTGGCTTGAATCTCACCAAGTTGGCTCTCCAACTTGGCTTAATCTCGCCAAGTTGGCTCTCCAACTTGGCTTGAATCTCGCCAAGTTGGCTCTCCTGTCTATCAAACTTCTTGACAAGCCACTGCCACATCTCCTCACTGATTAGTATGGAGGGCGAGGACTGAGGAGGGGGAGGTGCATTTTCTGTCATATGATGCACAAAATCTTCCTCCACCTCCACGTGATATGATGGTTCCGCATCTGACGTCCACAGAATTAGTACAATGGATGTGGAAGGAGGAGGTGCAGCTGACGTGGCTGCAGGATGTGTAGTTGACGTGGAGGTGAAGCTGATGTGGAAGGAGGAGTTGCAACTGCCACCTCTCCTTTGATTACCCACTCCCCTCGTACTTTGTGTAGCCCCATCCGAGTCAATGTCACTTGATCGTACACGTCAAGTGCTTTTTCATTGGTTCGTCGCTCCATAGGAGGGACAGCCAACCTGCTACTGTCAACAATGTGCTGAATGAGCAAATTATACAGTAGATTCTTCCTTTCACTATTCAGACTTGCCTTCATTTGATACATAATGACGTATGCAAGGTTGAACCTCTTCCTATTGTAGAGCTTCTCCATCACGTAGAGATTCATGCAGGTGACAAGGTCTCTATGTCTATCACGAGGCACAATTGTGTGGGTGATCATGTGATGGATGACTCTTGCTTTAGCATTGAGGTTCTTTGATTTGGGCCGGAAGAAAGATTCAATGACTGTAGGATTGCGAACCAATCGCTTTAGCAATGCCAGCCTTTCTCCTTGTTTTACAAATTCTGGGTCTTTTGATACATGGAAATACTCCTCCAACTGCTCCTCCGTTGAGCATCCAATAAGCTCATTTAATTGATTAAGAGTTATCCTAATCTGTTTCCCATACAAAATAGTCCTCAACTCCCTGTCAATGGAGATGTCCAACTCCAAATTTGCATAAAATAATTTCACAGCCCTCTCACAATAACAACCCCCATCGTGAACAATTCATACAAACCAATTCACTCAAACATTTCCTTGAATCCAAAATAAGCGAACGAATTGAAATCTACCTTCCTAGATATAATTATGGCAGGGGTACAATGTCATTATCGTATCGTTCTTTAGAGGAGGGCGAGCTGAACAACCCTGGTTCAGAGGGCTTTGTAGATAGGCGGACTCGACCTACAGGCTCGAAGGGAGCCACCTTACACTTCTTCGACACTTGCCCTGACTTTGACACCATTTTCCGCTTCAACAATCGAGAGGATGGATATCAGAAGTTTGAGTTTGTCAGGGGAAGTTCGTTTTCCTCTCTGCAATATCTAGGGCAAGGGACACCTTGCACGATTATAAGGCAAATTTTTTTTCATCCATCGAGAGTAAAACGCTATCGTTTAGCGTTCAGAGAATTAAATCTGAGAGTAACGGACGTCCCTTGTATTAAGACAGACATCTGTCATAGCCTAAATGATGCCATCTAAAGATGATAGAAATCAATTGAGGGCAGAATGAGGTAGTATTGGCTGACGGACATCTGTTTCTTGGCGAGGGACATCCTTCTTAATTGAGGGAATTTGCGCGTTTTAAAAATGCATGTGCCTTGCACGTGACCCAGTTAATTTGGAGTCAATCATGGCCGTCGATCCAAATGAGGGATGTCCCTCGTTCGATCCAACGGCCAGGGATCGTTGTTCGCCATCGCCTCCGGAAGACGCAAGATGCAATCCTAGCCATCGATCTAGAGGAAAGACGTCTGTTGCTTGATCCAACGACCATGGATCGTCATCTGTCTGTAGCCTCTAGAAGACGCTAGATTCAATCCTAGCCATCGATCCAGATGAGGGACGTCCCTCGCTTGATCCAATGGCCATGGATCGTCATCCGTCCGTTGCCTCTAGACGACGCCAGATTCAATCATGGCCGTCAATCTAGATGAGGGACATCCCTCGTTCGATCCAATGGCTAGGGATATTTGTCCGTCCGTCGCCTTAGGGAATCGCTCGCCATCGTCCTTCTTCTTCGAACTGCCAGGAGGGATGGTACTTGACGTCCTTCGTTTCCGTTTGACGGTGCTTGACAGAGACTGAACCGAGGCGTTAAACTCGATGGTCCTAGACGGAAAACATGATTATGAGGTCATCGGAGAGAATTTCCTATAGTTTAGGGTTTTAGTTGTTAAAAAAAATTCTCCAAGGTTTGACTTGTCATTAATCACAAACTATAGGGTCTACGGTGTTAATTTCCTAAGAAAGAATTAATGAAGAGAAAAATGGCAGTGTTGAAGATGAATTTTACGTTGATTCGGTCACTGGGAATGTTCTGTACATCCGGTCGATTGCAAGGTTTCGGTCGATAAGTGGGTATCGACTGGACTCACGTGAAAAAGCATGAGATGATTTCTATTACTTCGGTCGCTAGCTGATTTTCATTAGATCGGTCGATATAACGGGTCCGGTCGCAAGGCATGTGACCGCTCCCATGTAAATGACAGAAAATATGCTTTTCTAGAAAACATGCCGTGAGTGTCTTCCGTGTTTTGGGGTTCCAGGTTTTCAGAAAGCATGCTTCTTTGTCTTTATTAGCAGCAGAGAGGAGGACTCTTCCCATAAATAGGCAGAGTCACTATGAGGGGAAAAACACGCCAAGGTAGAGAAGAAATGAGAGAGAAGAGAGAGTGGCTTGAGGAAGGGAGGCTATGTGGGAAAGAGAGTGAGGAAATAGAGATAGGGAGGAAGAGGAGAAATTTTGAAGGATATATCTGTGGGGAAATTCTTTAGGAGGTAAGAAATAAGATGCGGTAGCTAGTGGAGTCCCTGCATCATGGGATTACTTTTAGGCTTGAATTATTGTCAATTTAATATTGTTAAATCTACTATAAGCTTAAATATTGAAATTACTGTTAAAATAACAAATTTACTTCAAAGCAATAATTTGTTATGATGCACGAAAATATGGAAATAAATGTTAAAATAATTATTACAATTATTGTTAAATTAATGCACGAATAAAACTAAATAAAATAAGTGAACTGTCTTAATTTCGTTAATGGACTGTTATATTCTTTCCAAATATTGTTATGGATTGTTATATTCTTTCCATATACTGTTATGAACTATACATGCATCACGATAGGATTTATGACATTGCTACCATATGCATAGCCTATTAATAAATGAACCAATAAACGTAAATAGGTGTATGAGATTGAGGTAAGTAGGTGACGGTGGTTAGTGATGATACCCCTAATGGATAAATCTCCTCGTCGGAGTGACATTTAAGCCACAAGACCTGATGATGTGTCCTTTTATTTCCTAGATTGATAGTCCCATACATCTTGATTGTTAAGTGAAACTAAACTAACATAAAGGGGAGATAGGTTCTTATCTAAAAGAACTGCATAAGCATTGCATTGCATAAACATACATTCTATTTCTTGCTGAACCCTAGGCTCATGGTATTGCCCATGTTGCAGGTAATAAACTTAATACTATTAATGTGGAAGAGGACGCATTGCCAGATGAACTGTTGAGTTATTATCCGGATTCCACCTAAAAGGTCATGGCTTAAAAAGGTTAAAAATGTTGTTTTAAATAATAGTTTTAATTCAATAATGTTTTCTAATGGATTGTGCACTTTCTAAATGTCTTAAAAAATAAACAGACTTTTTATTAAATAATGTTTTCAAACTATTCCGACTATTCTGTTGGTTTACTTTAAGAGGTTTTTATTGAACACGTTTTAAGTATAACGGAAAATGGAAAAATTTTTATGATTGAAAATAAAAAAAAATAGTATTTATAACATGGGATGTTACAAGTTGGCTTAAGAAAGAGCCAGAAAAAGAGGCGGTTCACCAGTTTACTATTGGTGATCAACCGCGAATATTACAGACAGCTCTAGAGTCAAAACAGCAGAGAGGCAGTTGACCAGTTTCCTGAAGGTGATCGACTGCAAAATAGACAGAGTTGAACAAAATTTTAGAATGTCAAGAAGCAATTGATCAATATGATAAAGCAGTCGAGTAGTCTGACTATGCAACACAATAGCTATTTTCTAATGGTCGAATGGTGATAAACCAAAATAGAGATGGTCGACCAATTTTTCAATTTTTATAAATAGAAGACACTCTGAAGCTCATTCGTACGAAGGAAACCACTTAGGGAGTGTCAAACCTAACTCTCAAAATCTCAAACTCCCAAACTTGAGATTTTATATTTGGGAGAGTTAGGAATTTTATTTTTCCAATTCTTGTACTTAAACCGTGAACCAAAGGGTGACCCCCCGTAATAGTCAAATGGAAATGGTGATGTCTTGAGAAAGAGTTATCGTAAAGGTTTGGTTGAAACTCGTGAACTCAATCATCACTAACCAGGAAGGTTAGGTGATTAAAGATCTTCAAGTCAAAAACTTGAAGCACAGACGTAGGCCAGAGTTGCCAAATCGCATGAACAAATTTGGTTTGCATTTTCTCTATCCCTTAAACTCTTTATTATTGTTTGTGATTGCTTGCATATTTATTATAGATAAATCACTTAGAGAATAGATAATCAAATTGCATGAAAAACTTTAGCTCTCCTAATTCACCCCCCCTCCCCCCCTTCTCTGTACGTGTGCATTGGTCATACAGAAGTTTCTGTGAACAGATTGGCAAACTGTTTTATTCCAATTTGGAACTATCCACCCAATCATTAGAGGCCTAAACTTACATGTTTGGACGGGAGTTGAGATTAACTCCCAATGATATTAACCTCCTCTTTGGATGGTTCATGGAGGAACTAAGGGAGGAATATTACCATGTGTCTCAAGAGCTAGATTTCATCAAATGAGGAGAATGTGTAATTACCCAATTTTCTGTATCCTTTTTCATAACATAATATTATGTATATATATATATGTGTGTGTGTGTGTGTGTGTGTGTGTGTATTAAAACGTGTGAGAGAAAATGAGAAAGATAGCGGAAGCATTTCACATTTCATTAGCACACTTCACAAGATACATTTTTAACCTTAGTAATATTAAAAGGTTCTTATACACTTTATCCTTTCCAACTTTAAACCTTATACATTACATAGTACATGACTTTTAGAAAGTTGGTGAGACATAACCCATCGGTTAAAAAGCACTGAGTAACATAAGCGCTCGACATGGCTGTGCTCCTCCCTTTGTAGTTCTTTCTATCACTCTATGTTTACTTCAGTTTGATCGAACTCTCCACCTACATCACAAGATTTAACTATAAACCTAACGCACAATAGAAGATAAATGAATATGGTAAATGTAATGCTCATGCTATGCATTATTACAATAGAAAAGAGCATTTCCTTTCAGTCCATTACTTATAACTGTATAACATTCCAGATGATTGAAGAATCATCGTATTAGGAAAGAATCCCATCTCCCAATCACCCGTTTACATTTATTCTTTTTCTTTACAGTCTAATAGTAGTCCAGACATTGGAGATTATCAGTCCAGGGGAAAAGATACATCATCATGTAGTTTCTCTTACATAGACCCGTCACTCAATCCTGACTGGGGAAGAGATACATCATCATATAGTTCTCATAAGTAGAACCATCACTAAACCCCCAACCTCCAACACGTATTTATGTTTATTCAGTCCATTTTGAATTTCATTATCAACATACATATGCGTGCAACAATTTCATATCCTTTCTAAATCATGATGCATGACATTTATTCATTTAATTCAACCATCAAATTCAAACTCTCTCTCCAGTACATTACCAATAACATATCCTACTATAACATTATTTCCTAACAATATAATAAACATCATTATAAAGCAAACAAAGCAAAGCAAGCCTAGTATCTTGTGATGTAGACCACAATGGTAAAAAAACACGTATATTCTATCAATAACTAATCTATTCATACATTACCAATGTATGCATAATTTTGAATATACACAATCTTCATCATTATTGTGCATATTACCTATTCATTTAGTGTCCAATTTAGGAGGTGATATCCACAACACATTATAGAGCAACAATCCATTACATATGCATTCTATGGTTTTCTTCTGATTTTTCACTTATCTTTGACCATACATAACTTTCTCAATACTTAACAAAATTCATTAATCCCAGAACCCATTTCTTCCTTAAGGTGTCTTTAATAATATGTCCAATTTTTTTTCCTCAAAGATTTCAAGAAGATAGACAACAATTATCAAATATACAAATCACCTGTTTTTAACTCTTTCTTCATCTTACACGTATTTCCTCCATAATAACTACAAAGACATCAAATAATTCATACAAATAGTGAAGAATATCTATAATACCTTCAAAGTTTCGTAGAAGAGGGAAGGAAACCTTGTAGAGAGCCATAGAGGAAGATACCTTCTTTCAATCTTATCTTAAGTCATATCTTCAGCTAATGGGGCATTTAAACTCCCCCTCAATAGTTATAAGCATGTGGTGGAGCTTCCCTAGTCATGACTAAGTAAGACACCTCCATTTCAAGCCAATCAAAACTCCAAATTTGTGACTTTTCATCTTCCAGGTCGGCCCATTTCCAATGACTGGTCGACCTCTCCCATACTTTGATAGAATTCCATATAGAATATTCCTTTAAGACTTCACTCCTCTTTAAGCAATAACATAATCCTTTACCAATTCCACCATTCAATAGAATTTTAATAAATACCATCCCTAAAATCATTCAAATACCATCATTTCTAAACATATTACTATTAACAATACATGTTGCATTCATATTTCTGCATTAAGAAAAACAAAATTTTTTCGGATATTACAGAAGGTGTGGTAGTGCTTAGACTATTGCAACGTGATCTTGAGATTGCAACGTTCAAGAAGCCAAAGTCCAATGACTTGAATGCCAAAGCCCGAGTGATCTACACCATAATGACACACACTATTCTACCTCGGGATGTACATCGAGACCATGTTAGCTACATCGATCTCTAGATACTGGAATAAGGTGTTCAACCGAAAGAAATTGAACATCGGCTAAGTCACATAGATGAGGTTCTCAACAACCCAACCAAGAGTTTGCCATTTAATTGGCTCATTCAGAGGATTGTTGACCATCACAGGGTACCAGTCTTGGATGAAGAGCCAAGAATCCAAGAGAATGTCGTCAACACCTACAACAAATTGAAAGTGGACTGCATGGGGATGTCCAATGTCGAAGGGGAATGGGTATGTAAGACTCCATCCAAGCTCGCCCTGAAGACTTGAGCAAAATTTTCCTAGCTTTTAGCCCCCTTAGTCATACGGCCTCCACCCCCCTTAGTTGTACAACCTCCAACACCCTCAAAGGAATAGTCTCCATCATCGCCTTTGTAGCACATGGAGGATGATACTCTGCAACCGATGACATAGGCCCCTCCTCAGTCATCTCACTTTACATCAATGCCACAGGAGATTATCGGCTGGATGCAAAGAATGGAGGAGCAAGCAAAGGAGTGGCATCAAATGGTGTTGGATTGAGTTTGAAAGATTAAGGACCAACTTCTAAGGATGGAGGAATACGATCAAATGAGGCTTCACAAAATACAAACAATAGAGGGCCGAATTGCAAAGATGTTGTGGCCGTAGAAGTATCCAGCATTGCATCATTGAACAACTTGCATTTAAATTATTATTGAAAATTTGCATACAAGTGTCGGATGCAAAAATAATCCTCTGCTGAACCTACAAACTCTCTGATAGCTGGCACCAACCCCTATAAAAATTAACAGTCTTAATCAACAGTACCTTTTGTCGATCAGAACTGATTGTCCACCCATTGCCGAACGTGGTGTTTAGATCCTCAAGCAACAATTCCAAAAACTAGCTCTAAGAATTCCTACATTCTACTTCATCTACTGCTACAACAATCAGATAAATTTCATTGTTCTTGTCAATGCTGACAGTAATGAGCAGCTGATCCGTAGTCTATCCCTTCAAGTGGCAACCATCCAAACAAATAACCGGTCTACCATAGTTCAACAGCCCTATCTTACATGCAGCCAAACACATGTATATCTTTTTAAATGTTGGACTGTGTGAAAGATCAATCCTCTCTAACTAAACATGCAGCAAGCTTCTAGGATTAGACCTCTAAACATCCTCGCCATACGACCATATGAGCTTGTATTGCTCATCCCCTTCATTCATTTTTTGGGCTGCATTTCTTGCCCTTCTAGCAAGGCTAGGTGTAATGTTCACATTAAAGTCCTTCCCGACTGTCTTAATTATGAAAGGAAGGTCCTAGTCGGCCTAAATTTTGAATCTATCCAAGTAAGGCGTTACCACACATTTGGCTGAGGTATGACAGCTTTCCATCTTTTTTGAGCAAGAGTGAACGTCATTATAGCTCTTTATTTGAAATGTCAATTCACCTTGCCTTTGTTAGGCATGCATCCACCAAGTACATCCTTCCTGACAAACAGCCCTTCAACAATGAAAGTCATTGTGGGTGAATTTTATCCCATGCCCATTCATCAACGTATGATCCACTATTTCTTCTCTAATTTTATTCAAAGAACTATACTTCTTACCAAGACACATACCAGCGAAAGAACATTCTTCTTGTGGTGGTCATTGAGGCCTACTACCACCCATGTCTTCATCACTGGATTTACATAATGAACAAAGCTCCTCATCGTCTAGAGTTGCCTAGATGGAATGCACCACTATAGTAGCTTCATCTTTAAATGTACATACATCATGTGCTAAGACTATGGATATGGGCTCCACTTCCAATGTGCAATTAAGGGATTCCTGATTATTCCCAGATGCCATTGGTGAGCAAAAATTACTAATGCTTCAACTTTGCATAGATGCGATACATTTAAGCTATTAGAAAGCTCTAGGGTTCGATAATCACTGAGGAAATAACTTTGAATGTAGTGTGCAATTATATAAAACAGAGGATGTATGACGTTCCGCCCATGAATTATGATAATCCGCAATAGAATGACACCTTTTCACGACAGAAAGTGTAATGTTCTATGAGGGGGAACAATAGACAAGGGTAACCATTTATTTGTAATGACGTTCCTCCGCAAAAGTATGTCGTTCCATTGCAGAAAGTCAACTTTCCGACATACTTTCCCCGGAGGAATGTATGACATTCCGTGGAGGAACAACAAACAAGCAACTTTATATCTAGCACTGACGTTCCACGGATGAATGTATTTGGTTCCACCACAGAATGAAATTTAAATGTTTAACGGAAAACGTGACAACGATGTTCATAATGTCTATTTATCAATAACATTTATTATTTATCAACTAAGTTGATTCCCATTATCCACCAGACTACAATAAATTATTCAAAACGAAAATTAACATTGTACACCCTATAGCTTGTGATCAATGACAAGTCAAACTCTGAAGAAAATTTTTTAACAACTAAAACCTTGAACTATGTGAAATTATTACTGGCCATCACGTAGTCACGTTTTCTGTCCAGATCCATCGACTTTAATGCCTTCGTTTCGTTGACGCCATAAACCGTCAAATGGAGGCAAAGAACATCAAGTATCAGGCGACGAGGGACTCCTCCACTGTCCATTGGAAGACAGACGGACGTTGGAACAATTATTGGGCCAAGATCGAGAAAGGATGATTGAGATTGATGACCAGAATTTAATCTACCATTTTCCAAAGGCGATGGTGGACGATTGTCTATGACCGTTGGATGGAGGGAAGGATGTCCCTTATAGTGATTGACGACTAAAATTGAGTCTGCCTTCTTCCAAAGGCGATGACAGATGATCGTCCATGGCCGTTGGATCGAGGGAGTGATGTCCCTCATAAAGAATGATGGTCATGATTGAATCTAACATTTTTCAAATAATATTATAAATTTAGTTTTTTAATAACTTTTAATATTATATTTTCTGCTAAATTATTGTTTTGTTCATGTATACTTCTGTTAATAGCCTTTCCAAATGGACAAAATAGTAATTTAGCAGATAATATAATATTAAATATTATATTGTTGTCTACCACTAGTGCTAAAAAAGAATAAATGCGCGTCCCTAGAATGTTCATTGGATGTCCCTCAACCTACAAGGGATGTCCCTTGTAGGTCTACAAGGGACATCCCTTGTAGGTTGAAGTAATTGTTTTTTATTTTCTTTTTATTTTTTCTATTTTAATATTTTTTTAGGCTGAAGGATGTCCCTCACTTAAAATAGATGCCCTCGTTACTTAATAAAAAAGAATTTGGCAAAAAAATGTTATAAATTTAGTATTTATTTTGTATAATATTAAAATATTAAGCATTAAAATAAGAAAAAAAAACAGTTCCTTCAACCTACTAGTGACGTCCCTTGTAGGTTGAAGGAAGTCCCTTGTTGGTTGAGGGAAGTCCATCAACCTATAAGGGACGTCAAAGGAACCTCTTAGAGACGCACATTTATTCTCTTTTAGCATTAGTGGCAGACTTAATATTATATTTTCTGTTAAATTACTATTTTATCTATTTGGAAAGGCTATTAACAGAAGTACACATAGACAAATCAATAATTTAGCAAACAATATAATATTAAAAGTTATTAAAAGACTAAATTTATAATATTATTTGAAAAATGTCAGATTCAATTTCGGCTGTCAATCTCTATAAGGAATGTCCCTCCCTCGGTCCAACAGCCATGGACGATCGTACGTCATCGCCTTTAAAAGAAGGCAGATTCAATCATGATCGTCAATCTCTATAAGGGACGTCCCTCCCTCGATCCAACGGCAATGGACGATCGTCCGCCATCGCCTTTAGAAGAAGGCAGATTCAATCATGCTCGTCAATCTCAATCGAGGGACATCTCTCCCTCGATCTAATGGTCATAGATGATCGTCCTTCCTTGATCCTGGCCCGATAATTGTTCTAACGTCTGTCCGTCTTCCAATGGGCAGGAGGGCGTCCCTTGTCGCCCGATACTTGACGTTCTTTGGCTTCGTTCAATGGTCTATGATGTCAACGAAACCGAGGCATTAAAGTCGACGAATTTGGACAAAAAACGTGTTGTTAGGTGGCCGATGATAATTTTTCATAGTTCAAGGTTTTAGTTGTTAATTTTTTTTTTTCAAAGTTTGACTTGTCATTGATTGCAAACTATAGGGTCTGCAGTGTTAGTTTCCCTATTTAAAAAAATGGTGATAGAATGCTAAAAATTAATAGAGAAATTTGAGTGTATATTTTTTATTTTCTATGTGAAGAATGTAATTATGTCTTTAAATTATTTATAAGACGAGAAGCATAACACAAATTCGTTTGTTGGAATGTGTGGATTAATGTTAATTAAAATAATACATTTCTAAATAATTAAAATTTTGAGGGCTTTGAAATATTAAATATTTGGAAAATTAACAAATCAACCATTGTACTTTGTGATCAATGATAAGTCAACCACTAAAATATTTTTGTTAACAATTAACCACAAACTATGAGAAATAAACGCCGCAAACATCGTTGTCACGTTTGCCATTAAATATATTAATTTCGTTCAGCCACGGAATGTCAATGCTAAATATTAAGGTTTTAGCACTGACGTGGAACATGGATATTAAGGTTTTAGCACCGCCGTGGAGCATGGATATTAATTAAAATTTACAACTTTCAGGGACAAAACGTCAACTTTTCTTTGTGGAACTTCATGCATCGTTCTGCGTTTTGGTGCCATAGTATAAGAATGGACATTTTGTGCTCCAGTGAGTTCACCAATTCCTCAGTTAAGCACGAAATCCTCATCGAACATTCGTGCTCTCAGAGTAAATTTCCACACTATTTTATCTATTCCAATAGATTTTAGGATAAAGAAATTGACTGTCAATCGTAAGGGTTCCCCATCGTAGTCTCAGCCACAACCCCAAGCAGGAACGAACTCGACCTGTGGATGTAGACGACTTGTTGTTGAATTCATTGTTGGTCATTTGCACCGCAATGTACCAGCTGCGGTTGAAGATGGAGCACCCATGATTGAAGTTGGAGCACCCATGGTTGCCTCTGTTACGCAAGCCAAAACCTATTACAGATAGGTTCCACTCCCCACTCTTCAGGATTGTAGAAGCGAACAAACAGTATGAAGCTGACGTTAAACATCATTCAATTATTATATCTAGAAGATTAGATTTTCAGTCATTAGTTGAATTGGAAATAGAAGAATTGGTTGAGGGAGCCAGCTTAGCCGTGTTGTGCAGATTGGGTGGAAGTTTCTGTGAAAGGATTGTCAAACTTTTTTATGCGAATTTGGAACTGTTCACCCAACCAATAGAGGTACAGAAGTACATTTTTGGATTAGAGTTGCGAATGACTCCCAAGGATATTAACTTGCTGCTATGATGTTTGGCGGAGGAACCAAGCGAGCAATATTACCACGTGTCTAGGGAGCCGCCTTTCATCAGATGAGGAGAAGGTCTGGCAGTGCTTCAAAAAATTGCACTGTTATCCCGAGATTGAAACGTTTAAGAAGCCAAAGTCCAATGACTGAACGCCAAAGCTCGAGTGATCAACACCATCATGACACACACCTTTTTGCCTCAGAATGGACATCAAAACTATGTTAGTTGCATGGATCTCTATATGCTGAAGAAGGTGTTCAATCGAAAGAAAGTGAACATCGGCTATGTGATTTTGAGTCACATGACGAGGGCCTCAACAACTCGGCCAAGAGTCTGCCAAATAATCCAAATATCCGCAATTACTTTTCAATTATCCTTATTAAATTATATTATGAAAAAATCAGGGTATTACATCTCAAGAACCATATAAATACATTTGACCACATGTTAGCCAAACTATTATCCATGTGCTCAATATGAAATTATGAATGCATAAACACACCACACTATGTCAAGCGCATACCAATGCATCGTGTAATGTTAGTACTTATGAAAGTCATTTTATTATTTCTCATTAGGTCTTGTGATGCATGAATCAATGATTATCCATCACATTACGTATGAGATACAGACACACGCATTTATACGTGCATATTGTTTATCTAATGTCTCATTTTGTTGCATTTGTAAACTAATATTAAAATTCATAAATTATAAATAATATTGTGGCATAACCCCTGTCACACCGTAGCATAATTTTATCACAATTGCCTTAGCATCACAAGTCCAAAAACAAAGGCGTTCTCTATGTATTTGTTGGTTTTTAGGTTCTCTCGCACGACGAAATTATTGTTGTTCATAACAACGGTAACGTGCTAACCTATATATCATGAAATACAATTTTAACATGAACATAAAACGGATCGTTGTTATAATATATCAATATCATATGTATAAAAATATCTTATCTTAGATCTAATCTAAAGGATTAAGAAACTATACATTTGTAGCTAACTTCACACAGACACAAATATGGAGAGCTTTAATATGATTTCCTCAACCTTTGAAACTTTTAATCTTCTCCATCAATCCTTTTCACCTTAAATAAACACGTGTGGGCGTGATGAGTGTAGTATAATCACACTTAATTTATGATATATCATACTCTCAACACATGAGACGATCTATTTGGATTTAGCAAACGTTTCTCTAAAGCTAACATGAAAGACTCACAAATTTGCTCTCAAAATGGATTTTTCAATCTCAAATATTTCAACCAACCATGCTAATGAGATTGAACCTCTATTTATAGTGGAATAACTTCATAATGGTTATTATGAAATTTAGAGAAAACCATTACAAATATTAATATCTCATTTAAGTTAGAATTGATTTCATATATTTTTAACAAAAATATTTTGGAAATCAAAATATCATGTGATCATAGCTCAACACTTGGCACAATGACATTAACTAAAATTTGACATAATCCATTTTAAAAAATATTTTCACAAGTTACTTTATGTTTCTTTATTAATTGAATAATCAATAATTCAATTATTTCATTTAATGGAATATAACAAACATATTAACATAACAACTTTTGTCATTGTATCTTAATTAATTGAATAATCAATCATTCACTTATTCAATCTAATAGAAAATAATAAACTTATTATTAAGTGTATTAAATAACTAATTCATAATTAACTATTTAATCTTTTTTTATTGATTTTTCTATTATTTGAATAATGATAGAAGATGATGAAAGGATCGATGGACCTATAGTTTTAAGCTCCAATAATATTTCGTTAATTAATATAAACTCTTTATATTAATTAGCATAATTATGAACTCTAGAGTAATTCAACTAAATACTTAATGTTGCATTCTAAAAAACTATAGAGTATATTTACTCAAAGTAATGTCCATTGGTATATCATTATATATGTATTAACTCTTCATTTAGATTCGCAATAGAGCTAGGTTTATAATCCATTAACCTCTCATATTACGTCTTTATCCTTGACTACCATTAGTTGTTGATTGCATAACTAATTCATAATGATTATGAATTGCGCGCTAATTTTTCGATCCTTGAACTAACAAACAAGGAAATCTATAGAAATGGATTTCATTGTATCTGTAACGACCCTGTTTCTCGAAATTCCTTTAAAATGCGAGAAATTTTGAAATTTTCTTTTTAGAACAAGTCAGAGTGCGCCTAAACAGGACCACTACCAACCGTTCATAAAACTCATTATAAAAATCGCATTAAAAAACCTTATGCGGAAGCGTATGAAAATAGTTTAGTTAAAACTGTGCGGAAGCGTAAACAAATAGTTTAGGGAAGAATTACCAACCAATTGAAATACTACTTTTTATACAACTTACTACTTGATTTAATTACAACTTTGAAAACTTAACTTAATTAAAATGATTTCTCTTTGACCCTTTTTATATGCTTGGCCAGCAACGAACTCCATCGCGCGTGCAAATCCATCATCCGTTGCCTCTATTGTCTGATTATTGTCTTTCACTACTCCTAGTTCGTGCATTCCTCATAGCGTACTACTATCTACATCTACACCACAAGCAACTGTAAGCCCGAAGGCTTAGTAAGGAAAAAAGAGTTATGCACGAAATGCCTCTCTTTAGTCCTTTTCATTAAGCCATTCATTCGATTATTACTTCCTATTAGCCATTCATTCGTTTGTCGAATTAGTATCTTGTGTGCATCCTCGATGCCAGACTACAACTAGCCTCCTGTGGGCGTCCTAATTACCAGGCTAGAAACTAGTCTCCTGGGTGCATACTAGTTGCCAGGCTACACTAGCCTCCTGTGTGCATACTAGCTGCCAGACTAGACCTGTCCACCCTATTATTCTACCATTCATTCTTACATTTTCCTCACTCATGCATGCGTCCTATTCTTTCTATTAGCATGATGTATAACCATACATTCTTAACCTAACATGATGCATGATGCTTCATCATATAACATTCATAATAATTGAAGTGCGCATTACATAAAAGTAAATGGAATTGAAAGTAAACAAAATTTGAAAGCGCATATAAAGAATAGCAATAATTGAAGGCGCATATATAAAGAAAGTAATTGTAATTGAAAGCGCATAAAAAGAATAATAGTAATTAACAGGAATTAAAAGTAAACTGGAATGGGAAGCGCATATAAAGAAGGTAAGGCATAAAATGGAAGGTAGCAACTCCACACAACAGAAAACAAGCAAAACAATAAATTGAACATGCTCAAGAAATAACTACATTCATTATGCTAGTTAGATATCCTAATTAATTTACATGCTCAAGAACAAACTATATTTATTTTCCTTAATTATTATCCTAAATTACTTAGCATACTCTGAGGATACCATTGTTACCCTAATTAGTTAATTTGCAGGATTAATTATGTTTATTATCCTAATTAGATATCTTAGTTAATCTCCTAGTTCGTTTACATGCTTCCTTCATTCATTATTCTAGGTGAGTGTTTTAATGAGTTATCCTAGGTGAGTGACATGCTCAATCAAAAGATTATCGATTACAATTAGTAAATTACATACTCAAATTGCATACCTAGTTAATTAACATGATACGTTAATTACATGCAATTTACCATTTCATAGCATAACCTAAAGGCTTATGAACAAGCTACTAATAAGCTAGCTAGTTAAACGTGTTGTTCACAATTACTCAATTTACATGCTCATACGACGTTATCGTTAAATGGGTTAATTTAACGTGCTCGGGTTAACATGCTTAAGTGAGATTATAATAGTGGTTCCATTTAATTAACTACACTAACTATGCTTACTCAAACATACTTAGTTAGTTAAACCTTAATTCATATGCTTAGATTACTAAATTGTTTACATACTTGTATTACCATATGAGTTAACATGCTCACTTGATTTTTTTATAATTAAGTGGTTGGCGACTATTAAGCACTAGTTAACTCTACTTCACTAGTTAATATGTTGTTATCCTAATTTACTAACATGCTTGGGAAAGTGATTAACAACTATGAGTTGAACAACTAGTAAACATGAATTAGTTTACATGTTTTGGTTAACTAATTTAGGATTCTAATTGGTTAACATCTAAACATGCTTGGCCTAGTTGATTAATATGCTTATTAATCTAACATGTATATCCAACAAGGGAATGACACAACAAGGGAAAGGCTGAACAATTTACAATAGCAAAATCATGCAATTAAAGGAAATAACACAATTAAATGACAACAAGTAATTTAGGCAGTGACCATTCATCATTTCACACTTTAAGCATTCATTACCCTTCATCCTTCCTTTACAAAACAATGCATTTATCACAAGCATTTAGCAACATCACAACCTTTATCTCTATCAAGTAACACATGGCAATAACAGCAAGAGAATCACAGAGCATCAATAAGAAAATAATCACAGCAACTCATTTATGGAATTATCTCAAAGCATAGGTAAATCTACACTATCAACTATTAATCACAGTGAGCATTTACAACAAGGAATTCAAGAAGGAAATACAGCAGGGAATCATCCAAAGGAAACATTAACTAAAAATCATCTAACAATTAACAATAATCATATAGGGAGACTTAACCTAAACTCACACACCCATACTTGTGGTGTAGGGCCTCCTCATGGCCAAGACACCCCAAGTTCTTTACCAATTTGAAGAACTAAAATCAGGGACAGCTCTCCTCACGGTTCTAGCAGCTCCAACTCACTGTCTCACTCCTCTCTGCACTCACGTAGCCCACTCACGGTTCATATAGGGAGCCACTCCAGCAGCTCACCACTTCACTCCCTCACAGCTCAACACTTAGTCCACACCACACTCTTTCACTTCACACCCATACATAGGCACACCTCACCCTCTCACCAGTTTCTCTCTCTCTCTCTCTCTGGACTCCACACGCAAGAAAGGAAGAATGAAGACTGAAGAGGGAAAAGAAGAGCTATTACCTGGGATGGAGGAAACACCATGAATGTCCAAGGGTAGAGAGGGAGATGGCTCCAGGCAGGGGGAAGGTTGGCTACGACGTAGGGACAACTTCGACGTCCAGGGAGGGGGAAGGGACGATTTCCTTGTCTCCCACGGGTGCATTTATTTGCTAGACAACAAGGATTTCTAATTATTAACCCTAAATTTACGTATAACTGGGTTATTTTGGATGAGTCCAAATGCATAGGTCTCGTTCACATTTGTTCGCAAGGCTAAAATATTGCAAGCTAAATCGTGGCTTTGGATGGAAGAATGCATCCCCGTCCTGTCCATACCGTCCGAAGGTGACTTACGGACACCGAATCACGTCCGCACGTGGTGTCCGTATGTAGTCCAAAAGTGTCCATAAAATGGACAGAGGCAAATCAGACGATACTTCAACTCGTCCGCAGTCGTTCGGACTCGTCTGAAACTTTCCTGGTTTAGAACAGATTCGATGCTGATGCAGTTCCTCTTGTCCGCATTGTCCTAAACCTCGTCCACAACTCCTGTGAAGTTAGGACGTGAAACTTCATCCCGAGTCGTCCCCAGGCTAAGGGAGACTTGCAATGCATTTGCGTACGACGTGGCTCGTCCGCATCATCCAGGACCTCGTGTGCACCTTCACAGCACAGTGAAGTCAGGATGAGATATCGCGTCCCCAGACTTGTCCTAATCATCGAGGATGTGATGTAATGCACTTGCGTACAACATGATGCGTCCGAAGTGTTGTCCGCAGGCCATCCGAAAACACCCTAGACAGCTTTTCTCACATTTTTCCAACTTAATTCCTATCCCATAACATCTTCCCCATAAATACACGCCATAAAATGACATGTATTAATACACGATGAGATGCCCCAACGATCCCATCCTTTAATCACATCGCGTATATGGGGAAAATGTTAACGGAATTACCCCTAGAATTAATGCTCTAGAATGCCCTTGGTAATACCCGATAACTATCCAACTTAAAAAAAGTCGGGGTGTTATAGTATCAATATTAGCATCATCATCTATTCATTTTAATTCACTCCCACTATACAAGGTATACGAATCGTAGCTTGTACAAAATTTTACCGAGTAAATCAAAGAATAAATTTAAATAAAATAGAAGTTTCTTAAATACAACAAATTAAGATCATACATATATGACAATCATTATGACAAAATCAATTGTTCTATATTTAACAAAAATTATCAGAACAATATAAATCTATCTGGTCTAGTCCTTTATAATCATATTATATAAAATATATTTACCTTATGTCACCACATATATAGTCAGGATATGAATATACATTCTTAATGAGATAAACTATATTTATGACTATAAACTGTTTGAAGTTTCCATTCTTCAAATGTAAGTCATGAACTTATTTTGCTTATTACTCTTTATATTTTATCCTACATATATACAATATATAAGTTAATATAAAGTTAGCATAAATAACCAAGAACTTTTCTATGAATTTTATAAAACATAATCTAAAATGTTAACGTAATATTAATCAATATAAATTTATTTATATATTACAAAATTGTTATATTACATTTACTTGTTGGGCACATTACTGCTAACAATCTCCACTTGCCCTAAAGCAAATGAGACATGTCCCTAATCCCTAAGCCCTCTAGTTGTTCATCAAAATATTTTGTAGGTAACGTCTTGATGAAGGGATCAACATGATTCTCAGCCGATGGAACCTTCAGAACAATCATGTCTAAATGTTGCACTATATGTCTTATCACATGATATTTTCTCTCCATATGCTTTGTTCGTTTGGGACTTCTAGGTTCTTTAGCAATCACCACTACTCCACTATTGTCATAGTACAGAGACAATGACTTATCCATATTCGGAACTACTTCTAAACCACTAAAGAATATTCTAACCCACCCAGCTTCTTTTCCTGCTTCACAAGCAACAATGTATTTTGTTTCCATAGTGGAGTCTGAAACACCATCTTATTTTACACTTCTCCAAACTATGGCACCACCCCCAACGGTGAAGACTAATCTAGATATCAACTTTCAATCATTTGTATGAGTTTGAAAATCAGAATCTGTGTATCCAATTATAATCAAATCCCTACCAGAACATACTAGCATATAGATTCTTGTTCTCCTTAGGTACTTGACTGCTACCCGATGATCTAATCCAGGATTTAACTGGAACCGGCTAACTATCCCTACTGCATAACATATGTCTGGCCTTGTTCACAACATAGCATGCATCAAGCTTGTGATGCCCCGCGTCAAAACCGTATTTTCTTAGCTTAATTTTACTCTTTAATTTCCGTGTAAAAATTTTTCTTTTTATTTACTTAAAACGTGTAAGAGTAAAACTTTAAGTTTAATGTGGAAATCTAAAAAACGTAATTAAATCAGAGTAAGCGGAAATAGTAAATGCGATAAAAAAAGTTCAGGGTTAATAGCGTAATCCTACTTAATATTCAAAACATATAGTTTAAGGGTTAGAGTAATAGTTAACATTTTAAAAAACGTGTCCGATATTAAACCCACTTTCAAAATAGTGAAATCTTTCCTTTCCTTTTTCCCTTGAGCCATACATCTACTCGGGTTGCGATTCGCTCGGATAATTCGCTGGCTCCACGGGATAAGCGTCCTCCTCTACTCCGGGCATTATCATCTCGTTTCCTACACCACAAGTAATACGTGAGCCTAAAGACCCAGTAAGGAATTGGGGTTATGCAGCATGCTTTATGCCTCTCTTTAGTTATTTTTGGAATGGGTATCGCCCCAAACGAATATTTCCTTTACTTTTGTTCATTCATTCATTCGTTACTCGTACATCGAGCAAGAGAATAGAAGAATCCATGGCGGAGGGAATAGTTTGTTCTCGACTTCCAACCACCTAGGGTAGCTGGTCCCATTCCCGACGAGGGATGGGCTTAGTCCAGTCTACCTGATTAGATCCGAACTACATGTCCATCCCCTAACTCCCTATTTTCTTTTCTTTTCTTTTCATTCTTTTCATTTATCAGTTTTCCTTTCATAATGTATGTGAGTACCACCCCAAAGGTGGCACTCCCTACTTGTTTCTATTATCATGATGCATGTTCATTCAGTATGAAAATAATGAAAATTAAATGGCACATATAATTGAAAGTAATGAAATTTGAATAGCTCATATATGTAATAACCCGGATTTTCGTAATTCCTTGAAATACGTGAAAATTTGAAACTTCTCATTTTAAAACAAAACGTATCAGAGTGCATCTCACCGGATCGCTACTGACTCTTTTGTTAAATCGTTATGAAAACCAATTGATAAAATGTGTGGAAGCGTTATAAAATAAATCATCGTAAAACATGGCGGAAGCGTATTTAAATCATTTAAAAGGAAATCTAAACAATGGAGAACAATACAATAATTAAATGTGATTACAATCGTTTACTCATTCTTTTCTTTGTCTGGCCAGCCTCGAGTCTCGTGCGTGTGAAATCATTCATCCCTGCTTCATTATGTGTTTATCATCTACTTATTATTTCTTCATCGTTGTACCTACACCACAAGTAACTGTAAGCGTAAAGACTTAGTAAGGAAATTGGGGAAAACAATTATGCATATCTCTCTCTTTAATTCTTCTTAGAATGGGGGCCACTCAAACCAACTCTTTTATTATGTTCATTGGTTCTTGGTTCTTTACTCGTACTTCGAGCTGGAGATCGGAGGTTGTCCTTTGAGATGGTCTAGTTGATCGATTTCTAACCTCCTGTGTGCAAGCTAGTCCCTTTCCCGACTAGGTGAGGGTGTATCCTAGCTGCTAGGCTAGATCTGGACTATCCATCTACCCCAACTCCCTGGTCGTCCCCTTTCTGGCACATCCCGCCTTCAAGGTTCCACCTCTTCTAGTGTATCTCGCCTTCAGGGTTTCTGCCCTTCCGGCGTATCCAGCCGAAGGGTTTCTTCGGTGATGGGCGTATCCCGCCCATCCCAAACATTCTTTTCTTAGCATTCGTCCCCTTTCTAGCGTATCCCGCCTGCAAGGGTCCTCACCTTCCGGCGAATCCTGCCTTCAGGGTTTCTTCCCTTCCGGCGTATCCCGCCGGAGGGTTTCTTCGGTGATGGGCGTATCCCGCCCATCCCGAACATTCTTGTTCTTAGCATTTTTCCTCACTCATGCATGCGTGAGTACCACCCCAATGTGGCACTCCCTACGGGTTTCTATTAACGTGATACATAGTGCATTATAACGTACGTTAACGGAAATTGAAATGCGCATTGAAGTGAAAGTACTATAATTGAACTTGCGCATATAATGGATCACAATAATTGAAAGCATACATAGATACAAAGAACAATTATGATATCGAATTGAACAAGATGAGACAATAAAGTAACATACAACAGATTTCAATTTAACTAAACATGCTCATTGAACTAAGCTAGGCTAAACATGAAAACATACTGTAGACAACGAATAACGAAGACATACTTATAAATTGAAAATCCTTATTATAATTGGTTAAACATACTTTTATTTTAATTAGTCAAACATGCTTTATTTAACAGTCTAGTTATTATCCTAGTTAATTACATGCTCAACAAGTTAGTTAACATACTCAAGGTTTAGTCATCGATTAAACATGCTTGAATAGATTAACATGCGGACATGCTCAACTAATTCAACATACTAATTACTAAACATGCTCAATGATTGATTATTTATTACACAACTAGTTAAACATGCTTGTATTGCTTAATAAGAGTAAACTAGCATATTCAGGTAAAATTACAATTATTATGCTAAGTAGTTATCCTAATCAATTTACATGCTCGGATTACATACTTCTATTCTAATAATTCAAGCATACTTAATTATCGTTATTAACTAGTCATCGTGGATTGATTGATTATCGCAGTAAACATGCTCGAACTAATTATTAATGGAACACTCATTAAGTTAATTAACATACTTGAGGATTAATTTACACAACTAGTTAAGTATGCAAAAATTGGCTATTTCACGACTATTAAGTTAGTTAATAAAGTAAACATACTCAATCAAATAAACATTACATAACTTAGATCTATTGTTATTATCTTAGTTACTTAATGTGCTCAATGATATGATTAACAATTGAATTAGACAACTTGTTACTTAAACATGCTCAAATAGAATCACCATTATTATTCTAGCTAATTATCCTAATTAAATTGCATGCTCATTATCACAAGTACTAATACTAGGTTATGAAAGTAAAACAAACCAATGGAAGCAGAACAATTATGAAATACATAGCAGCTTGAAATTAATAACTAAACAGAGATTAAACTATAAAGAACAACTCATAATAATGTCTTCGTACTTAACTCATCTATCTCGTTCATTATCTAAACATTTCTCGTTCATCAATTGTCTATTACTCATTTATCCATTATTTAAGCCTTTATAACATAACTAACAATATCACTTAACAGTAAAGAATACCAATAATGAATAATAGCAGTCATATTAACCAAGCAATATCACAAAGCTAACAATAATCTATCCTATCAATCCAAGGAAATAATGACAAAATATTATTCAAAGAACACATATTACTCACGCACACTACTTGTGGTGTAGGGCCTCCAAATGGCCAAGACACACCCAAGTTCCTTACCTTGAATTTTATCGCTCGTTCGCACTTCGTCGTTATCCCTCTTCTTCTTTTTAATATCTTCTCAAATTAATACCAACTATCAATATTTCCTAATCTTATCAAAGCAGCAACTTTCCGATCAGCAGAGCAGTTCATGAACATCCAACAATTGATCCAATAGATTGATCCCATTCACAAAAATCTAGAACTAAATCCAATAGAGGCAGTAGCTAAACTAATATCAACAAAGCACAACCAAATGAGTACACAAACCCATGACCCAAATCTAACATGTAGATGCTTTTCAGAATCAACCATCAGAGTGTAAAATATATATTACAGGACGCTATTCCAAGTGACAGAATATTGACCTCTTCAACTTGAACTATCGGTTCATTCCAAAGAACACAACATATGTCTCATGTTTACATCAATCCAATTCATTATTAGAGAAAAATTACTAAAACTCTTATACTTATCATTCAACAACTTAATAGAACAGTCCAACTCCATCCAAAAACATAATCAACACACCAAAACAGTCAAGGAGAAATCCTTACCAACAAGTAAGGGACTCACGACTCAATACATTCGAAGCATAACTCCCTCCTTTCCCATTTCTTCTCGGTCATGCACAACTTCCCCTCACTGACTTCAATTCTCTGTTCTAGCTCTCCAGATAGTTGTTCTGCCAGTCATCTCCAGAATCTCGGCACACCCAAGCGACTCCTCTCTGCTAGAACATTGTTCTCACTTCTGTCTCTCCTTCTGTCTAGATCTCAGTCTCGGCCACCAGCTCAAATCGGCCACACTCCCATATCATGTCTCCTCTATGTATATCAACACCAGAGAGGAGACACTCTGTGTCACCACCCAGAAGAAAAGCATGCCCGATAGTCCCTATCTGATTCCCTTCAGCTTTTCAGAGGTGTCCCCATGCTCCACTGCTGTCGATTTCATCCAGAGCCCGAACTAGGGCAAAAACTGGTTCAAATGGAACCACAAGCTGAACCATGGCCTTCGGCCAGTCCAACCCGAATCGTTCGCCCAGCTGCTCCCTCGCGAAACCACCAATCGAATGCCCCTGCCCTTGCAAGAAAATTGCCGACTTCGTCCCTTGCAACACCTCCAGCCAACGACCAATAAGCCGAAATGCAGAGGAGGAGAAAAACCCAACCTACATACCTCCGATTCGTCACCAGAAATCGCCATGGCTGAAGCTCTGATTCGTCCTTCCCACGAAGCCCTAGCCGCACCCGCGTAAGCTCGCCGCTTGCAGTCACTCGCTCGCCTACTGCTGGAGTCCGCCTCGTCGTTGCACGCTCCGTCGTTTCTCCCTCTCCCTCGCTCGTCACTCCTCTCCCTCTCATTTGGGTCCTTCTCTCATCGGGCTTCTCTTCTTCGACTGAATGGCCAGAGGCCAAATGAATATCTCCTCTTTTAATGTCCAGCCGAGCCCATTACACGTGAACCGGTTCATGAACCGGTTCATACCTTCCCTTCCCCTTTATTTCAACTCTTTAATCCATTAAACCATCACTTTATTAAATCCCAAATTCCCATGTATTTAATCATTTTATATTTCGCTCCCAAATAATCCAAATTAAATCTTCCACTAATTCTCCCTTTAATTTAAAACAAATCTAATTAATCCCAAATGCTATAATTTAAATTGAATTAATATTTATTTTAATTACATTAATTTCTATAAATTATAATTTAAAAAATACGTCATTGGTAATACCCCAATAAATATCTGATAAATCCAACTACCCTTATTTAATTTCCAATTATTCTTAATAAATTCTAATATAAAAAATTTGGCGTATTACAATATAGGTGATTAACAATAAATAAGACGAACAATTATAGCAGCGAATTGAAACACTGAATATGAATATCATGCTTGAATTTTCAAAATATAGCAATAAATTCTCATGCTTTTAAATAACAGCTAAACAACAACGTGGTAGTGTACTAACATGCTTTTACTGTTGGATAGTCAAAACAGCGAACGTAATAACGAATAACATGCTTTTAATGTTAAATAGACATGGATATAACAATTAAGCGGAACATACTTTATAAGTTGCTAAGCATTAATGATAGTGTACGTTCAAAGTAAAGTATGGTTTAATGATATCACTTCAACTGGGTTAACAATTTAGTTCATTGCTACAATACTAACCTAGTTAATTAAACATGCTCAAGGATATGTTACAACTATTAAACATGCAAATTTCTGGCTATTACAGAGACTTCAATACCAAGAATAGCAGGACAAAATAACACTAGATAAGACAATAAAAGGGCATTCACAGAACAATGAAACTCATAGCTAATTCATGCTTATCATATCATCAGTTCATTCATGCTTATCATATCATAAGGTGATCTCAAGTTCATCATTCCATACTTATCTATAGGGCTTAATGTCAGAGACTATCACTCAAGCAGTAAGCATTCATCAATTCTATATCAACGTAAAGCATTGCATTTGCAGTAATGTAGTAAGGAAAATCACAAGAATTATCAATAAAGAAATTAACACAACTCACACACACTATTTGTGGGTAGGGCCTCCACCAGCCAAGACACTACCCAATCCTTACCCTTGATGAAGAATTCTATCATGGACAGCAAAATCATTGCTTACAGAGCTTTACAATCACCCACGTAACACACTGAAGGAGTCACACTAAATCACAGACACTCACAATTCCTCACCAAAACACTCACTATAACGACCTGGTTTTTCGTAAATCATTTGAAATACATGAAAATTCAAAATTTATTTTTTTAAAAAATCAAATTGCGACGCTAAACCAGATTTCTACTAACCCTTTTTTAAACTCGTTAGGGAAACCGAGTAATAAAAATGCGCAAACGTTATAAAAATATCGTTTATTAAAGCATTTCGGAAGCGTAAATATTTTTAAGGGAAGAAACTATCTATTTAATTATAATTTAGAAAACTTAGTTTAATTACAATTGTTTATCTTTTACCCCCTTTATGCCTGGCCAGCCACGAACTCCCTTGCACGTGCAAATCTCTCATCCTTTGCCTTTATCGTTTATTCATCTTTTCGTTACTCCTAAGTCTGCGCATCTATTCCACGTACAAGTACCTACACCTACACCCCAAATAATACGTGAGCCTAATGGCCTAGTAAGAAAAAGGGTTTATGCAACATAATATGCCTCTCTTTAGTCTGTTTTAGAATGGGGCCACCCAAACCAATCCTTTCATTAAGCCATTCATTTGTTTTATTACTTTACTTTAATCCATTCGTTCATTACTCGTATATTGAGCTAGAATTGGAGGATTTTCCTTTGGAATAGATTGTTGGTCGGATCTAGCCTTTTTCTTGGACTAGGTTCTCGTTCCGACATGGTTGGAGGCCTTGGTCTAGTGCAGACTAGACCCGCTACCCATATACCGCTCCCCAACTCCCTTTTCATTCATTCATTTTCTTAACATTTTACCTCACATTATGCATGGTTGTGTACCACCACCAAGCTGGTACTTCCTATGATTTCTATTAACATGATTTGTGATCATACATTCTCAGTCTAACATGATACATGATGCGTTATAACGTACATTAACATAAATTGAAGTGCGCATTGAAATGAAAGTAATTGAAAGCAACTGTAATTGAAATTTCGCATATAAAGAAAATAAAGCATATAAAGAAAGTAAAACATATAATAGAAGGAAATAACTATGCACAACAGAAAACAAGTACAATGTTGAATTGAAATAGCGAATGCATACAAATAAAAGGATGGTACGATAAACATGCAAGTAATTTATTTAAACTAACATGCTTAGGTAATTAGAAATAGAAACATGCATAGACAACAAATAATGGAACATGCTTGTAAATTGGAAATTCCTATTCTAGTTGGGCCGTGCTTTTATGCTAATTAGATATCCTAATTAACTATCATGCTCAAATCGAGTTACAATTATTAATCTAGTTGGTTATTCTAATTAATTTACATGCTCAAGAATGAATTGTATTTATTTTCTTAATTAGTTATCCTAATTACTTAGCATACTCCGAAGATACCGTTATTATCTTAATTTGTGATCCTAAAAAATTTACATGCTCAAGGATTAATTACGTTTATAATTCTAATTAGGTATCTTAGTTAATTTCCTACTCCATTCACATGCTTCCTATATTTATTATTCTAGGTGATTATTCTGATTAGTTATCCTAGGTGAGTTACATGCTCAAGACAATTTTAACTATTAAGCCAGTTAGTTATTCTGACTAATTACATGCTAATTACATGGCATATCTAATTGACTGACATGTGAATATTATTCTAGTTAGTGACCCTAGTTTATTACATGCTCAAGAAAGAATAATGATTAAACATGCATTTATTATAATTCCCTAGACTTGCTTTCAATGGTTTAATGGATTAAGCATGCATAACTAATTTATTTAAATATGCTTTTATTATATTTAAGAATGGTTAACTATAATTAACCATGGTATTTTGGTGAATTTCTATGGAATTAAGGATAATATGGTAAAGTTTGAAGGACAAAATGGATATTTCACCCCTTGGAGTTCTCTAGAAACTTGGGGAGGCTGATAAGGAGCCTCTTTTTTTTTGTGCTGCAATAGAGGGAAAACAGGAGAGAAAATTGGAGAAAAGAGGGAAGGGAAAAAGGGGAGAAGAATGTGTGGAAAAAGAGAGAATTGACCTTTCATCCCTTAGGGAAAGTTGTTCCTCTCACCAAAAGCAATCTTTTGATCTAAGAATCAAGAGAAGTGAAGAACCAGTTATCTTCAAGAGGTAAGAACCTTAATCTTGGTAGTTTATAAATTATGCTAAGATTGCATAGTTTTAGTGAAGGAAGTTGCATAACTAGGATATAAGTTGATATATCTTGTGATATTGGTCAATTTGGTTGGTTAAAGAATGAATTAGGGTTGGTTGAATGATCATTGGATAATATCGGTAGAATATGTTTGTAGAGCCTTGGTGAAAGCATGAAATTTGGAATTAGATAAATATGTCTAATGTTTAATTAGATTAAAGGGTATGGAAATTCATGAATGACTTGGATATTTAGATGATGTTAGTCAAATTGGATTCAAACAATTGGAATATTGATTGAAAATAAATGAATGGAAACATGAATTGTGAAATTAAATAATGAAATCTAATAATATTTGGGATAATTGAATAAAAATGATACATATGATCAATCTTGATCATTAATTGCAAAATTGATAGATAATATGGTGTGGAAATAAGGTGCTAGTTTAAATCACATAGCAATATGTAAATTTGAGTGTTTGAGGGCTTCAAACTTAATATGCATATATAATGTTTGGATTATTTAATGTATATTTGATTATATGGTGTGATTATAATCCTAATAGGGTTTAGTGAAGATTTAATATGGAGTTAATGTGTTAAATTATGGAAAATTGAAAAGTGAAACAGAGGTGACTTTTAAATTATGGGAAGAATATTTTTAATGGTTGACTTGTCATTGATCACAAAGTACAGTGGTTGATTTGTTATTTTCCCAAAATGTTACAATAAGTAAAATAGTTTTGAATATTGTAATTTCCTTTTTTGGTATAAAATATTAAATATTATTGTAATTTCGTTGAATCTCACCTTTTAAATATTCTTTTTTCTCTTGGCAAAAGGGAGTTTATTGTTCATTATATTTTCATTTTAACAAAATTATCAATATTACCCTTGAAGTATAGAGGTGTTTTTAACTGACACCTTAAACTTTTATTTTTGTTATCTAACACTTCAAAATTTGAGGCATTAGTAATGGGCATCCTAATCGTTAGGGGTTCGTTAAATGACAGATATTATCTGTAAAAATTACTTTTTTTGTTGCGGACAATATCCTTTCCACAATGGATACTTGTTTTTGGTTGAGAAAAATAAGTTCTTCGAATAAGATTTACTTTCCAAAGCAAAATACATGTTTTCACTGCGAAAAATATCATTTCCGCAACAAATACTTGCCTTCGCTCACTAGATTTGAAGCAAAAAAAGACAACGCCTCAAAATTTCTTATATATTCAGCAACCTCCCAACTTGGCATAGTTGAACAAACTCCAATAGTTTGCCCGTCCAAATGGTGTAGTTAAAGTACTTGTTAAAGAAAATCATCTTAAACTCCTCCCACATCATTGTCGTCATGTTCTAGGCTGACTTTACAGTATCCCAATACAACCTAGCATCTTTGATGAGTAAAAATCTAGCACAAATACTTTTTCCTCATCGCCTACTCTTACATAACCACACATATCTTCTAGTGTCTAAATCCATTGTTCTGCAATGAGTGGACATGGACTACCTCCATCAAACTGATGTGGTCTCAACCTTTGGAAATTGATGCACCTCAAGGGCCAATTACAAGAGCATGTGCCAAAAGGCTCACTAAACTTTTATTTCACTCTTATTTTACATATGGAACTTTTTATGATAAGTTGGAAGGAGATCCAACTACAAGAGACAAGAAGCAACCGAGACATTTACTCAAATGAGAAGACAACATGGACACCCAAGGCACTTTTCACTCCAACACCTGATTGGCCATGTTTTGGGACAATTGAGGGCTTCAACATAATGATGCACCAAGGGATACAAAGCTTGGAAAATCTCTTGTTGTTGACGATTTCCTTGGCTAGAGAACAAAATTCTAAATTCCAGATTATTCAACTTGCTCGTTTTTTTATTGATTTCATAACTTATTGATTTCATTCTTTTCCTATGCTTAATTACATATTAATTCTAAGAACTTGTTAATGCTTAAAACGAAACATAACTCATCATAATATTCAATTGACGTATCCGAACAAAATGCTATAATCCACGTACATTGAATAACAGTTTCCATTAACAAAACTTAACAACCAACAAAGCGTGCTCATTATTCTTTTCATCCAAATAGAACGGTAGTAGATATATCATTCCAACGTACATAACTAACAGTTCATAAACTTGTCACGATCAACAATAGAGACTACATTCACAACTTCATATTAATCACAAAGAGATTATAAACTACTCATCAATCTAATCCAATTTAACGGCTTATTCCAAATTATTAACCAGTAATTCGTTCGAGAATGACAAAACCAAAGTACAGATTTTACTTTAATAAAACAACATTCATTTCCCAAGAAACAGAGAGCATTTCATAACCTTACTTCCAAATTAATAATCTACTAACAGGCTCAACACAAGGAAACAGAATCTATTCTTCATCCTACATCTTTTCTTTAACATAATTCTTCACACAAAATCTATAAAACTAGGAAGCACCAACGGGTGCATGAATCACAACCAAATAGAAGCCACATAGAGCAAAAAAAATCCCAACATCCATTTCGTTCTTTATCTCCTACATTTTTCTAACATAAAATCCATAGAGGAGTGAAGGAATACCTCACAGTAAACAACACCCGAGAGAACTCTATTCCTCCTTCCTCTTCTCCTTTATTTCCTGTCGGCCATCGCCCCATTTCCAGCTCACTCACAACTCCAGATTCGCAGCACACATAAGGGGAACACTCTCTACCAAACTTCAATGGTAGAGATTGTAAGCTCTCCAAATTCTCACCCGAGAGCACCTCACTCCAGCCACCCCCCTTTCCCCTCCATTTCAACTCACCAGAGAACACTCCTCGCCATATCCTGCCTCTGCCACGGCCAAGCCCTGTCTCTGCCCTACCATTCCTTACGCATGTTCTATTGTCTAATTCTTCAGGGCAAGAACTAGCCACGGGTGGACCGATTCGAATCGAACTTGTAACACCCCGACTTTGTTTTTAAGTTGAATTAATTGGGTAATTATCGAGGTATTACCAAGGACGTAACCATTAGGTTTTAATTTAAGAGAATTTATTCGGGTTTAATTGATAGAAATCAATTTAGGAAATAGAATTAAGAAATTTAAATTGAACCCGTAATAATCATTAATCGATATTTGGGATAAGTCAGGAATTGAAAAATGGGGCAATCAATGTACGATACGTATATGTGATAATTATAGATTTATTAAAGAAATTAAAATGAATAAATGAAATTAGGAATTTAAAAGGAAAAATGAGGGATTAAATTTAAAAGGAAAAAACAAATAATGAGGGGAGGATTGATTGGGGAGCTGAACCGGTTCTACTGAACTGGTTCACACGAGGCTAGGTCGGCTGAAAATAAAGAATAGGAGAGGAGAAGATTGGCCCAAGGCCAATCTGCTGAATCACGAGAGAGAGCGAGGGAAATGGAGACCGACGAGGGAGAGATCGGGAGCGAGGGACGATGCGAGGGCTCGGGCTCGGTTGTGCGACTGGCGGCGATAGATTTCTGGCAAGTTGATGCGAGCTCGAGCGTCGGGTGTTACGGGCTAGATCGATGGAGCTCTAGGTCGAGGCGAGTGGTATTTGATCGATGTTCGTCGATGCTGATTAACGATGTCTGGTTGCGGATGAAACGATGATGGCAATGAGGAGCAGCGATCGACATGAAGGAACGGCTGGTCAGGGAGCTCGGGACTTCGCTGGGCAACTGCTAGTCCAGTTTGCTCTTGATTGGACCAAACCGGTCCATCCACTGGTTCATGCCTGGTAATTCAATAGCTTGCAGCTCTGTTGTGGCCAAAAAAAATCAGGTTTTGTGGCTGATTTTGTGGGATAGGTTATGCGTTTCAGATTTGGTCATCTGTGTATATATTCATGAGATAAAGATTTCAGAGAAATGGAGAGGAAGAGCAGAAACTCTCCAGAGAAACGAGAGAGATGGAGTCGAGAGCTCCCTTCGGGTTGCTGTGGGATGCTGCGAAGGGACGGGATAGAGCTGCCATGTGAACTGTTGTCCTGCTGGAAGCTGGAATTGGAGAGTTGTCCCTGTTGGTGTGTCTTCATCAATGGTAAGAATTAGGGGGTGTTTTGACCATTGAGACCCTAAACCACAAGTATGGGTGTGTGAGTGTGGTATTGCTTTACTGTAATGTTTATTGTTAGTAGCTTATAGTTGATTTCTAGCTGTTACTTCTCTTGGACAATTTCTTGTGATTACTGCTCGTCGATCTCCTTGCTTTACATATTTCCTGTGTTGATGATAGTGTAGGTTGTGAGTGCTCTATAGTGTTCTCTTGGTTGATTGTACTGCTGTCCGTTTCCTTTATTTGATTTATTCTGCTTGTCATGTTAAGAGTAAATGCTAATGGTTGCTAATGGTTAAAGGACATGAAAGGTTAAAGTGTGAAAAGAGGGAATGTGTATTTTCTATTTTAAACGTTGCTTAGTGTAAGTCTTAAGTCTTATAATTCCTTCATATATGCTAATAGTGTTGTCTGCCATTGGTTTGCCATTATTTTCCTAATTTAACAGGTTTATTTGCTTATCAAATTCGTCAATTAAGCATGTTAATAAACCTAATCAAGCAGCATGATAACTTAATTTTGGTAATTAGTTAACTTAAGTAGGTTTAACTAATTATAATCATATTAGTCTGGTAGTTAATTTAGTATGTTAATTAGTAATTGATTGGTCTTAAGCATGTTTAAAATGTTAATTAATTAAACCGCCTGAGCATGTATAAGTAACTAGTATTTATTACTAAATAACTAACTAGGTAAGCATGTCCTAGCTAACTAGAATGACATTAACATGATGATTAATTAGGTATATTTATTATAAATATGATAATTAAGTAACTAATTATTGATAACTTAAATATGCTAGGTAACCAAATTAAGATAACCAACTCGAATAATAATCGCAACATGTAATTAGCATATTTATCTAATTAGCATGTTCCCTTACTTAAGCATGTTTAAGTTGCTAAGCCTGAGTACGTAGAGCACATTAAGAATTAGAATAACGAGCAAGATTAATTAATTAATAATTAAAAAGTATATTAATTAACTAGGGTAATTGACTAAGGAAAATCGAGCGGAATTGAGTATGTTAATCAACTAGAATAGTTGACTTTATTAGAAATGAGCATGTCCAATTTACTAGTTTGATTATATGAATTAGCCTGTTAATCCTCTCATTGTTAATATTCTTTATATTACTCTTTCCTGGTATTTCTTTTATTGTAATCTCCATAGTCGATACCTTACTTTACTAGAGAATGATAGAGAAGATAAAAGAAAGAGAAACTAAGCATGAATGAATTACAGGATTCATCGGATAAATGAATAAAGGCTTTTATTATTATTGTCTTAATGTTGTTTATAATCTTACTTAGAAGTATCTATCCTTAGCATGTTCTTTTCTACTAAACCTAAGTATGATTAGTGAACTAGGATAAAAACATGTATCAAATTTGTGAGCACGTTAATTAACTAACTAATTATATCGATGAACATGTAAATTGTTTAGGATAACTAATTAGAATAAAAATGAAGGCCTTCTTGAATATGCTAAGAAACTAGAATAATCACCTAGAGTAATAAACATAGGAAGCATGTAAATGGACTAGAAAATTTACCAGGATAACCAGTGTGTAAATTGATAGCATGTTTTAACTTTTGTTTCCTTCTTTGTTATACTCTGTACGTTTCATGCACTACTCGATTTCTGTGTTATTTCATGATTCGTTGTTTATTTACTGTTTCAATTCCATATTGTACTTGTTTTTTTCGTGCGCAGTTATTTCCTTTCATTATATGATTTACCTCCTTTGCATGAGCTTTCAATTACAGTTATGGTTTTACTTTCGTTTATACGTACTTTCAATTACAATTACTTTCCTTGTATGCGCACTTCTATTCTTATGAATGTTATGTCATGTCATCATGCATCATGTTAGGATAAGAATGTATGAACATGCATCATGTTAATAGAAACAAGTAGGGAGTGCCCTCGGTGGGGTACTCACATGCATGAGTGAGGAAAAATAATAAATGAAACGAATGATGATGATGGTGATGATGAATAATGAATGATGGGGGGTTGATGGGCGGATGGGTAGCCCGGATCTAGCCTACATAAGGTTAGAGACCAGTCAACTATTCAATCTACTACGCATTCCTTCAACTTCCAGCTCGATGTACGAATTATAAATGAACGAATGAATGAAACGTAATGAAAGATTGGCTTGGGGCGGACCCATTCCAAGTGAACTAAAGAGAGGCATTGCATATGCATTTTTCCCCTTTTCCTTACTAAGTCTTTTAGACATACAGTTTACTTGTGGTGTAGGTATATGCGAATGACGAGGAGAATGATGAATAAAACACAAAGCTATTGATGAAGGATTTGCACGTGAAGGAGCTTGTGATTGGCCAAGCTAAGTGAGTAAGAAATAAAACAGTTTGTAATTTAATTATATTTAATTTTGTAATAGTAAAGCAAAACAAAATATTTTCTTTGTAAACGATTTACGCTTCTGCTATGTTTTAACGATGAAAATGGTTTTTAACAGCCCGGCTTGCACTCTGATTATAAAGAATTTTAATTATCTTACAAAAGTTTTAAATTTCGTGTATTTTTAAATGTATAAAAATCTGGGTCGTCACAGAATTGCAACTGCTCCAGCCACTCCTCGCGAATCGCCAGCTCCAGCTCCTTTGACTCGAAGCGTCGATCGTAGCCACACCGGCCAAACACGACGTCACCAACTCGCCGCTGACGAGCATCACCAACCACCCGCAGCTGGAAATTGCATTCAGCCTGCAGAGCCTTAGCCCGCAATCGTATGCCACACTGACGATCGAGCCCCCATCCCGCGACCCAACGTCGTCCGTCCCGCGAAGCTTGACGCTTTATTCCTTCGCCAACAACTTGCTTGCCATCCAACGCGAAGGAGCCCTCCAAGCTCACCATCACTGTTTCCCTCGCTGGCAGCCTCTCCCGCTCTCGAGCTTTCTCTCCCTCACTCTCTGCTTTCTCTCATAGAATGGCTGAAGGCCATTCTTTTTTTCCAATCAAACTAGTTCACAGGGTGAACCGGTTCACCCCCTCCTCTTTCTTAATTTCTTCAATCAAATTAATTCATTTAACCCTCCTATAATTAATTCCATAAATCTTCCCTCACTAATTACTCTCAAATCCAATAAATCTTACTTCTTTTCCTCCTTTAACTAAAAACCAGCCATTCCTTAATTTATGGACCGAGCTGAACCAAACCGGTTCAATCCATTCTTTCACTCCTTCATAATTGCGACTGAAATGTCTAATCACTTGTACAGATTTAAACTTTTCTCGTCCGCATGTGTCCAAAAAGTCCTAAAATCAGGACAAATTCAATTCTCTCTATCCGCTATCGTCTGCCATCGTCCTGCCTCGTCCGAAATCTTGAGTTACAGACAAGTTAGGACATGAAGCCTCATCCTGCATCGTCCCAAAACGCAGGGGACGACATGAGTTGCGTTTTTGGACGCAACCCCTAGTCCTCATGTCGTCCGCGTGCGTCTGAAAACTCCAAAATACACTTTCCAAATTAATCCTAATAAATTTCTTAAATTATAATCTTACGAATACGTCATTGGTAATACCCCGATAATTATCCAATTAATTCATATACCCCTAATTACTTTCCAATTATCCTTATTAAATTTCGATATAAAAAGTTGGGATATTACAAATATGATCAACTTTTCGTCATTCCTGGGATAAATATCGAGTGACCGAGAGGAGAGAGTGCTTGATCCTTTGAATTTATTTACTTTTATTATGTTTGGTTGCATGAATAAGTTAGGATAATTCAAAATGTTTCTAATTATTATTTTGTTCATTGATCAAAAGTCATGGATGATTATTTGAATTTTTATTTACTTAACGATAAGTAGAAATTATGACCGTTATTGAATTATGTGATTATATTAACTTCATATATGTTACATAGTTAATTTTAAATATTTATACATTGTTTCATTTGAATCACATGACCCATTTATAATTGTGTTTAATTAATTCTATATAATATTGGTCTATCATAAGTCTAAAGAAAATATTATAGAAATTAATCAAATAACCTTAGTGAACCTTGTATGAATACGAAGATTCTAGGTCATCTAAACAATTTTCTACAGCATTTCCATAGCATTTGTCATTAATTTCATATAAAAAGGAAAATTGAATTTAAATTATGCTCCCATCTCTTAATCTCCTCATTTTATTTGTTTTTGTTATGTTTTAGCTATTTCATTTTAAATTAAATTGCATTACCCAATTAATTTTTTATCTTTAATTGATTTTTTTTTTACTTGGATTAAAATTTTTATAATTTTTCTTCGTGGAATTGATACTTTATTTATCATATATTACTTGGATGTAACACGTGCACTAGGGCAGTATTATAGTTTTGCACAACAAGTTTTTAGTGCCATTGTTGGGGATAATTTTATTAATTTTTATCTGTGTAAAATTTTAAAAATAAATTGATACTCGTTCATATTTCTTTTTCAGGGCCTATTGCTTCATGCATAATGGATGCAATCAAGAGCTGGTTCCTTCAATCTGAAAATTAAGAGAACTTTTCATGCAAGAATAAGACAACAACATTAAAATTTTATTGAAATAAAAAATATGGCAGAAGAAGAAGCAAGAAGAAATGGGCATAATAGAAACAATGATGAAAAAGAAAGACTAATATGGGATTATGCCATTCCAACAATTCATGGGTGCTAAAACCAGTGATGTTCTAAATGTTACAAACTATGCGAAAATTTAGTGGCATGGCATTGGAGGATCCCCATCTTCATATAAAACTAGTTATGGAAGTGAGTGATTCATTTAAACTTCAAGGAGTGGCTGAAAATACTTTAAGGTTGAAATTGTTTCCATACTAGAGATCAAGCAAGAGCATGGCTGTAATGCCCAAATAAATCTTGCACTATGTAAAAAATTTTATGGAATGAACAAATATTTTATAAAGAAAATACATTTTGTAAATGTCGATTTCGTATTTGAAGCAATGGAAATGAGGATAGAAATATTATTGGAATTATTAAAGTGTAAATCTTTTAGAGAAGTGCATTTTTGGGTTTTCGGTCTAGGTTGCGGTCGAGGTTCGACCGAAATGCATTACAGATTCCATTTTTGGTTTTCGGTCGACCGGTAGTCGAGACTGTGGTCGAGTATCTCGTCTAAAATGCATTACAGATTACTATGTGAATTTTCGGTCAAGGAAGCAGTTGAGACTGCAGTTGAGTATCTCGACCAAAATGCATCACAAATTACTCCGGACATTTTCAGTCGAGGCAGCGGCCGAGACTGCGGTCGAATATCTCGACTGAAATGCGTTCCATATTGCATATTTAGTTTTTGGTCGACTCGAGGTCGAGGTTGCGATTGAGGGGTTAGATCGAAATGCATTACAGATTGCATTTTTTGTTTTCGGTCGAATGGCAGTCAAGACTGTGGTCGAGTATCTCGACTGAAACGCATTCTAGATTTCATTTTCAGTTTTTGGCTAACTGGAGGTCGAGGTTGCAGTCGAGGGATTCGATCAAAATGCATTACAAATTGTATTTTTGGTTTTTGATCGAGGCATCGGTTGAGGACACAGTCGGATATCTCGACCGAAATGCATCACAGACTGCATTTTTACGATTTGATCGATGTTTGAGCAGAATGATTCGGTCAATTTACACGACCAAAATGCATCATAGATGGCATTTTAATGTTTATTCCTCCATCCTTCTACTCAGACGACACGCCAGTGCCACCTCCACGTTTTGTGAACTCTTCCACTCAGTTTAATGTCCACCCATTTCCTGTTGCTCCCCATATTCCCTTTCTTGTCCATTAAACGTGGGCAGCAACTGATTCAAAGGAGGGTTTTTCTGCTGCAGTGAGGAATTAAGAGCTATAAAGTGTGGGCGAACGGCACGGATAAAAGAAGAGACACTCTAAACTTGAGGGGGGCAGAGAGAGCATGAAAGTGAAGGTTGAGTGAAGGAGAATTCTATCTAGTTGAGTGAGGAAAGTGCATAAATGAAGCTACATTCTTGGAGCTTTCCTTAGTTATGCCCTGTTACCAGCAGAAGGAGAGGGCTTTGTTGATAATCTTCAAGGAGGTAAGAATTGGGATGAATGTTGGCCAGTGAAGGCCCTACATCGCGAGACTGTTATGTTTGCTTGAACTCTGCTATGGTTAATTGCTTTGTTCTATACTCCTGTGAATTGTTAGACAATATTGTGGGAATATTGTGCTGCGAATCGTGAGGTTCAGATGACAGATAATGATTTTACTTTTTGAATAAGCATGATCACTTATTAATTGTTCACTGTCATCTTATGTTAATTTGTGAAACTGTTTTGTGATTTACTCTAGATTTGATGGTTGTTTAAAATTGCTTCTGTAAGTGTTGCAAGAACTTGTTTTACTGATGGTTGAACATTTTTGGTCACTGCCATTGTTGTGATCGATATACTAGATAATGTATGAGTTTGTTTATGTGTTGTGAGATATATTCCGCTGCTGTCAATGATCATTAGCTACGGTCGATTATATTTGGAAGTAGAAATTAGATTTGATTCTAACTTAATTGTTAATAGTGAGAAAATGGACAACAAGGGATTTGTTAAAAATATTATCTTGTTGTTACATTGGTGATTTAGACTAAGAATTCACTGCCCTATTTACGATAAATGCTCCTTGGCTCCACAAATTGCTCTTATTAACTGAAATTGTTCTTGATAGTTAACATAAGAGTTATTCTTTATAATTTGTCGATAAATGTTAGAGGATAGAATCAAACTATTTAAGTTTAAGCATGAATTGATATACTACTGCTTTGATAATTATGCTTCCTTTCGTATACTCTATACATTGTTGTGAACTGTATAAGGCAGCATAATATACATGCATCATGCTTAGGGCTTGTGAAATTATTGACATGACATGCATAATAAACGTAAATAGGAGTGCAGGGGTTCGGGAGATTTGGTGAGGGTCCATTGGTGGTGACACCCCTGATGGATATATCTCCTCCCACATAGGGAGCGAGTGATGGTTAAGCCACATAGACCATAAGATGTATCCTCTTCTCTAGTACCAGAAATCCCCAACATCTGAAAACAAAAGAGATTGGTGACGATATATGGTGACACCCTTGATGGATGTATCTCCTCGTCGGAGTGACGGTTAAGCCACATGACCATAGGATTATTCTTTCTCTCGGTATAATAGAAAAGATAGGTTCTTTTCTGAAAATGCATTAGCATGAGCACACACATGACCATGAGCATTGTATTTCATCCTATTTCTTGTTGAGCGTTAGACTCATTGTTTTATCCTGTGATGTAGGATATTGTTATGAGACTGGTGATACGATCCTAGAGGAGGAGACATTGCAGGATGAGCTTTTTGGTTACCAATTGGGTTCAACCTAAGAGTTATGGCTCAAGGAAAAATTTAAAATTGGCCGTTTTGATGAGTACTCATGATTTCTTCTTGTGGGGTAATTGTTTGTAAAATCATGGACTCTATTTAAGTTTTTAAAACTATGTTTGATATTTTATCGGATTCCGCTTATTTACTCTTATCTACTTTCTTAGTACACATTTAAAATAAATTAAACAAAATTTTTATAGTGCTAAAAATGAAAGTAAAGAAAAATGGTTTTTAAATCAAACAAATCGTTACAGTTGGTATCAGAGCATAACCAGGTCTAACGCGGTTCTGTAGGCTGTTGGTAATGAAAAATTTATCGTGGAATACTCCTTCGACTGTAAGTTTAGTTTTCAATTTTTTTTTAATTTTTTTCCTTAAACTTGTTATTCCCTAATGTGAAAATGTAGAGAACTCTAAAATGGCAAGGAGAGCAAGAAACAATATACCAAATAATAATGAGAGGGATGAGGCACCCGAAGACAGGAAAATGTTGGCGGCCAAGATGGTGCCAAAATTCAAAATGAGAGAGATGAAACCCTTAACCGTATTACTGCTATAGTTGAATGATAGTCTCAATTTATGGAGCAACATTTTCAATTTATGGAGCAGCAACTTCAATTTATGGAGCAGTTTATGGAACGAGAGAATGGTAATGGGAACGGGAATCATCTTGTCATTGTAGTTCCTAGAAAGTTGGCTAGGAAAAGTTCCAACGACCTAAGCCCCCCATCTTTGAGGGTAATATTTCTTATGTCACGGGAGCTGAAGAGTGGATACGATCCCTGGAAACTATGTTTGAGTATGCGGAACTATGAGAAACTAAGAAGGTAAAGTGTGCTACTTATTTATTGACCCAGGACGCCAGATTTTGGTGGGATTCCTTGAAGACGACACAGGATGTCCGAACTCACACGTGGGAGAATTTCAAAGAACTGTTCTACGAAAAATACTTCAATTATACGATCCAGAATCAGAAATTGGTGGAGTTTATGCAACTACGCCAGACGAGGATTGTAGAATACATTTAGAAGTTTGAAGCGTTGTCTAGGTTTGCTCCACCTTTAGTGGCCAATAATGGGCACAAGGTTCAGCATTTCGTCCGAGGACTTAAAATTGAGATCTTGAAGGGAGTCAGATTGGCTGGCACACGGGGTGTTCCATATGCGCATATTGTGGCTAGGCCACTTGATGCTGAAGATGTAGAATCTGTAACGGTAAAAGAATGAGAGATAAATCAGAGGGTCTAGTAGAACAACCAGAGCCTACAGCAACGAGGTGTTCCACTGGTGAACCGTGGAACGAAGAGATCGGCAGGGACTGAAATGCAGCAGGGAAGAGACAAGCGTCCCATGGTTGAAGCAATTGCTACCCCACCCAACCAGTGACCTAAATGTAAGAAGAGTCATTACAGATAGTGCAGAGTGGGATTGGGAGTATGTTTCTAGTGTGAGAAGCTCGGGCATGTGGCGAGACATTGTTCAGCTGTGGCAGGTGGATTAGGCGGGGTGGTTCCATGTGTTTTCTCTTTATACGGGAATGACAAAGAAGAGGAGTTACTGGCATTTGTATCAAGTACGCATAACATTATGAAGTAATGATACATGTGTTTTTATATCATGTCGTATTATCTTCCCGTAGCATTCGAAATTTTTGTGTTTAAAGAAATAACTTTTCTGATTACCCTAGGTACTATATATGTAAATAATATTGTTGCATACGCCTTAATTGACACTAGTGCTGCTCACTCGTTCATATCAATCGAATTTTGTACAAAAGCGAATTGCCTCCTTGGTCTTATGAAAAGTGGGTATAGAGTGCTTCTACTCTCTCGAGAATGTATGATGGCTTATGGCATTCTAGGAGCCTATGCAGTTAAAATAAATGATCTCATATTCCATGCCAAGCTAATTGCTATGGACATAAAGGGGTTTGACATCATTCTTGACATAGATTGGTTATCCCAGAACCAAGCGGTTATTAATTGTGAAAGAAGGGAGGTCCGCTTCCACCATCTGGTGACGAACGACATATCTTCCAAGAAGTCAAAGAAAATGGCAAGTTGGCATTTTTATCTGCACTCAAGATAGATCAACTGATGAAATACGGATGCGAAGGATTCCTTGTGAATTTAATGAACACCACAATCAAATCTCAGGCAAAGGCAATGGATATCGCGGTGGTTCACGACTTTCCTGGGGTTTTCCTAGGGTTTTCCTGGATGATTTCCCTGGGCTACCACCTAGCAGGGAAATTGAATTCGTAATAGACTTGTATCCTGGCATGGAACCCATTTCAAAGAAACTGTACAAAATGGTACCGTAGAATTACGCGAGTTAAAGGTCCAACTTGAGGAGTTAATTAACAAAGGGTTTATTCGTCCAAACTTCTCACCTTGTGGAGCTCCAGTTTTATTTGTGAAGAAAAAGGACGGATTGTTAAGAATGTGCATAGACTACTGGGAGTTAAAATAGTAACGATCAAGAATAAGTATCACTTGCCCCGGATTGACTATTTATTTGACCAGTTACACGGTGCCAGCGTATTTTCGAAGATTGACCTTCGCTCAAGGTATTATCAATTGAAAGTTAAACCATATGACATACCTAAGACGGCATTTCAAACAAGATATGGGCACTGTGAATTTCTGGTGATGTCTTTTGGGTTGACCAACACCCCAGCGACTTTCATGGGTTTGATGAACCGAATCTTTAGAGATTATTTGAACAAATTCATTATTGTTTTCATCGACGACATTCCTGTGTATTCTCAATCGGATGAAGAACACCATGAACATTTAAGGTTTGCTCTGTCTATTCTGAAGCGGGACCATCTATATGCTAAATTTTTCAAGTATGAATTCTGGCTAAGTGAAGTCAGCTTCCTTGGCCATGTGATCTCAAAAAGTGGCGTTGTTGTTGATCTAGTGAAATATAAGCAATTGTGGATTGGGTATAACCAAAGAACGTGAGCGATATGAGAAGCTTCCTTGGATTGGCAGGTCATTACAGGCGCTTTATATATGGATTCTCAAAAATTGCTCTGCCCCTTACCAGTTTGATGAAGAAAAACATAAGATTCTGGTGGTCAGATGAATGCGATGAGAGTTTTTAGGAATTACAATATCGGCTGACATCAGCACCTGTATTGACCCTACCAGTAGAAGAAAGCAACTTCTGTATTTACTGTGATACGTCTAAGAGTGGACTTGGAGGGGTACTAATGAAGAATGGAAAGGTAATTGTCTATGCTTTAAGACAACTTAAACCGCATGAGGCTAACTATCCTACTCACGACCTTGAGCTCATTGTCGTGGTCTTTACGTTAAAAATCTGGAGTCATTATCTGTATAGACAACGGTGTGAGGTTTACTTTGACCACAAAAGTTTGAAGTTTATTTTTACACAGAAAGAATTGAACATGAGGCGGTGATGATGGTTCGAATTTGTGAAAGATTATGACTGCGAGATCAAATATCATCCTAGAAAAGCAAATGTGGTGACTGACGCTCTAAGCAGGAAGGTTGCCATCATCAGTATTGTATGCAAAGAAATGCCAGCGGGATTGCAGAAAGACGTTCAAGAATTGGACGTGCAAATGATTCCTACACAGTTGGCTGATATTCAATCAGTTCTGACACTAAAGCCTTCTATATTTGAGAGAATTAAGGAGGCCTAGCAAAATGACGCCCAATGCAAAAACTTCAAGATGAATCAAACTCTAGCAGAGTTTTGTGACTACTCTATATCTACAGAAGGAATAGTGAAATTCAAAAACAGATGGTATGTACCAACTAATTCACTGTTGCAATTGGCGATATTGAAGGAAGCCCATTCTTCAAGTTTCCCATCCATCCCGGGTGTAATAAGATGTACAAGGATCTTAAAGTGCACTATTATTGGCCTGTAATGAAGTACAATAGTGCCAAGTATGTTACGCAGTGCCAGGTATGTCAGCAGGTAAAAGCCAAACATCAGAGACCTGGTGGGATGCTTCAACCAATGCCGATACCAGAATGAAAGTGGAAATATATTACTATGGATTTTGTTACTGGCTTACCCAGGACTGCTAATGGCCATGAAGCAATCTGGGTAATTTTTAATAGGTTGACCAAGGTTTCCCACTTCCTACCTGTACAAATGACCTTCAAAATGAATAAATTTGCAGACCTGTATGTTAAGGAAATTGTGCGACTGCATTGTGTTCCGGTCTCTATTGTGTATGACTAGGATCCACGGTTTACATCTGCATTTTGGAAGAGCTTGAACAAAGCAATTGGCACAGAATTGAAGTTCAACACTGCCTTTCATCCACAGACTGATGGCCAAAGTGAACGTACAATCCATATATTAAAAGATATGTTGCATGCCTGTATACTAGAATTGCAAATCGGATGCGGAAGGATGCTACTGTTAGTTGATTTCTCCTACTATAACAGTTTCCAAGCAACTATTGGTATGACCCCCTATGAAGCACTATATGGTAGGAAGAGCAGATCCCCTTTATATTGGAGTGAAGTTGGTGAAGTTGAGTTTTATGGCCATGACATGATACAATAGACAGCCGAATCAGTTGCAATCATTTGACAAAGAATGTTAGCTGCTCGAAGTCAACAAAAAAGCTATGTTGATCACCGTCGACGAGACTTAGAATTCAATGTTGGAGACTTGGTCTTTCTAAAGGTATCACCTTTCAAGGGTGTTATGCGATTTAGACGAAAAGAGAAACTTAATCCGCGATACATTGGCCCCTTTGCAATCATAGAAAGGATAGGGAAAGTGGCATATCAATTACAACTACCAGCTACTATGGAGGGCGTACACAATGTATTCCATGTATCAATGTTGAAGAACTACCTTAGGAATACAATTCAGATAGAACCTCAAGAAAATATTGATGTTCAAGCAAACTTGAGCTATGAAGAAAGGTCGATCCAGATCTTGGACTCTCAAATAAAGGAACTTCAACATAAACGAATTCCACTCGTCAAGGTATTATGTAATACCCCGAATTTTTATATCGAGATTTATTAAAAATAATTGAAAAGTAATTTGGGGCATTTGAATTAATTGAATAATCATCGGGGTATTACCAAGGACGTATTTGTGAGTTTCAATTTTGAGGATTTATTAAGATTAAATGGAAATCACCGTAATTAAAAATAAATATATTAATTTAATGGATTAAATTATAATGTTTGGAACTACTTATAATCGTCTTAAATTAAGGGTTTAATGAATAAAAATAGAGCGGGGTTAAATCAGTGGGGATTATTGTAAGGAGGATTAAATAAATTACTTATGGGTTAAAGAAAATTAAAGAGGGGATGTGGGAGGGCATGAACCGGTTCGGCAGAGAGTGATTAACTTAGTAGGAAACTTATACTAATGCAATGCGCATGTAAAACTTGTTTTACCCTTTCTCATCAAACCATAATCTAGAGAGAGATATGCATCCATCAAAACGTTTCAAAAATTCTTTTTACCGTTTTAAGTAAAATCATCCTCGAAGGCGCCCAACAAAATATCAATTTAAAATGTGGTTGTATACCGAGATAGATATTACCAAAATACTCTTGTTGTAACTAAGTATAAAATCCCTACCTCGGCGTCAGTCTCTCCTTTTACCAGAAGGAGCAGCAATTGTTGGCACCTGTTCACAATCTGTAAAGTTGTCCAAACCTATACAGATTCAAACCAAACAATTTACAAACTAACTCAAGGAAATGATAGAGAATGGGTCTCATACCAAGCTAGGAAACCCAAACTAGAAAATGACTATGCCTGCAACATCATTGGGCACACAGCGTCGTGGAGGCAAGGACCCAACTCAAAAATGTGAGCAATAACCAAGTCAAAAAAACAGTTCCCACAAAGTTTCACGCGTGCAAAGTTTTGCATTTTTGTTGCACAACCTGTGCTTTTGCTACAAAAGTTAGCACTTCTACTGTGGGAGTCTACACTTCCGCGAACAGGTGTTGTTAAATCTGGCCCTATATATATATTTTTTAATTTTTTAAAAAAAATTCAAAACCCCCCTTTTTGGGGGTTGTTGCCGCCAGGGGGGGGGTGGTCGAACCCCCACTCTCCTATTCTCCTCCCTCAAATTTTCATTCTTCTCTAGTGAATCGGCTATGGGAAGGAGGTAGATTCTCCATCAAGTGGGGAACCCCGTTCATCGCCAAGGTAAGTTTCAATCTCCCCTGCGTTTTGTTCTATTTCTATGCGAGACACAGTTTAACGGACAAATTTGGTTTTCTTAAGGTTTGAGTGTTGGGGGTCGATGTTGTGAAACCGTTCCCAATAAGATTTGTTGACTGTGAAATGCATTGTGGGTTAGAATTAAGATTTTTTTCAAAATTTCTTCTAGAGTTCAGCGAATTACTGAATTGTTTGGCTTTGTACTGAATTTTGAGTATAATTATAGATTTTATTGAATTATGTTGGTGGATTTCAATGTAGGGAGGCGAGCGAAGGTCGGAAAGAGAATTCTGATCCTCCTCCTGGCTGCTCGCTTGATAGCGACTTTTGGCCGCGGTCGAGCATAATCTAGTTTGTAGACCAGATTTCTCTAGGCCACGGCCCAGGTTTCCTTATGTCGCGACCTAAGAAAAAAAAATTGGGCTTTGGCCCACATTTTTTTGGACCGAATCCCAAGCCCTATTTTAGGTCAAAAATTTACTTTATCCCAAAATTTTGACCTAATTGTTATGAGATCGTTTTGAGGGTCGTATTGGACCATGTTAGGCTCCTGACCCCCTCATTCCTGGATCATTATTGTTTAGACTAGAGATCCGAATTTTAGTTTTAGAGTTCGAATTCTGATTTTAGTAAATATATTATAAATAGATTTCAAGGCTTAATAAAATAAATTAGACTTATTTGGAATTGGATTCTTTGGGCCTTTTTCAATTGGGCTTTGATGTTGGTAGATCCAAATTCGAGGTAGAAGTTTTTTCATGTTCAATGTACATTAATTCCTAAAATGATATCTTTTACACATTTTCGTTTTAAATGATATGGCACTACTTAGCATATCAAAATTTATAAAATGTAAAACATTCTTTTTAACTAAACATGTTTAGTTTACTGTTCAGCTCAGTTATATTTATTTTTATGTTTATGCAGTGTTATTGTTATTAACTAGATTAATAAGACAACTATATATGTCATGTCTCTCGACACAAAACCCTAAACCTGATCATGGTATATTTGGCTATTGCGATTGCCTAAGTATCGCAATTGCTTAATTTTTTTTATTGTTCATCTTTACTTCTTTCACATATTGACTTGTTTAAAATAAATAATTGGAATGCACAAATATTTTCTATAATATAAAATGTTGAATATAAAATTTAATCTGTACTGAATTTAATTGACTCACCCCAAATTGACTTCCCCTTTGAAGAAATATTCAGAGTGACTCCCAGTTGGCACCACAGGAGTAGATTTTGGAGATTTTCCTGTGCAAATAATTTGCTTCTTTTTTTAGTGAGACTTAGAATATTTTTAGTGAGATTCGTACCTTAGTTTTTATTTTACATTATTTTCTCTTAATTTATACCATTTTATTTCATGCTATTTGAATGTCGTGTTAGACCCAATTTTTGGACCTGGTATGTACGATAATTACTTTTCTTCTGCTGCTAATTTTGGATTAAGATGTGGGGTAGACAATTCGGTCCATTTTTGGGCCAGATTTTCCCCTTTCTGTCTCGAGTCCCCTTTGGAGCGTGATAGAAATTTTGGTATCAGAGCCAGATTCTCATCTTGTAAAGTGACATTCAATAAAATGGATAGTGTGAAATAATATAGAAAAATCATAAATACTATGCTTAAGGCTGAATACTAATTTATACAATGAATTATTTTAAGATTACCAAAAATGCCTCTTAGAAGAGCTCCTAGAAACCGTACTTTGTAGTACCTACTGCGCACACCATTGAGTCACAACCAACTGACCATATTATAGCCTTAAGAGATGACTTACAAAATTTTTCAAGAGATAGCAGTAGTCTAGAACTGGAAATGTTGCATGAATTTCTTTATGCAAGTCATACGTTTAAACCCACCATTGTTCGCGGGTAGTGTAGATCCTCAAGAATTTGAGAATTGGTTAAGAATGATGCAGAAAACTTTAATGGCTAGCGGAGTTCCGACTGAATATTGGGTTGGATTTGCAACATTTTACTCTGAGAAAATGGTTGAGGTTTGGTGGAAATCGCTAAGATTAGATTATTTGGTAGAAATGACAACTTGAAATCGATTTGAAACTATCTCTAGAGATAATTATTGCAATGCGAGACATCGGCAGAACATGATTATTACTGACCATAACTCAAAATAGGAGAGTTTGACTGTATTTGAATATTATGTGAAATTTATGGAATTTTCTCAATATATCAGAGACATGGACTCGGTGGATAAAATGGTAAAATTCAGGATGGGATTGAGACCTAAGATTCGACATTAGTTATCTGCATTTCAATTTAGCTCCTTATCACAACTTGTTTTTACTGCTCAACTTGTTGAGGCTGATCTAGAGGAGCAGTTTAGTGTTTATAAAGGCAAAAGGATTAAAGAATAGCTAGTGGGAGGAAAAATGCCTAGAAAAGATCAGAGAAAGGGTTCAAATAGAGGTGGACATACACAGGGTGGAGTTAGTGGTCAGTTTAGTGTGCTACTGAACATTCTGATTCTTATATATATATATATATCATACTTGTGGGCAGCCTAGACATTTGAGGAAGAACTGCCCAATGAATAAGAGATTGACTCAAGCGAATTCTGCACCCACACAAATAGCATCATTTAGACTTGGATTTGGAACTAGCCAAGGATTTTCTAGACAAGGGTAGCGTAATTATTCTAGAACCCTGACTTTTAATTCCCCTCAGCTAGTTGTGTACAGACCGTCGTATCAACATCAAAATCAAACTGTTGGAAATGACTTTATGAGGCCTCCTGGTTATCAGCAGAGCAGAGTTTTACTTTTAGTCCCACTCCTGCAGAATCTTTTAGTCAAGTTGGTGGATTAGCTTCAAGTTCATTTAGAGGTAATTATGGTGGAAACAAGAAATGCAAAGAGAAAATGACTTGTCAGACATATGCAGTTGAAGGTACAATTTCTTTCTTTAATATTGCAGTGCATGTGTTGTTTGATACCGGAGCTACACTCTTTTATATATGTACTGTTTGTTCATGCTATGGGTTTAGAAGTTGAAATATTAGGAACTCCTTTGATTTTAAGTACCCCTATGCATAAGAATTATGAAATGAATTCCTTTGTTCAGTCTGCTACCCTCATTGTGTGTGGACATGAACTATTAGTTGATTTGATTATAATACCTATGGATCGGTTTAACATAATCCTAGGCATGAATTGGTTGAGTCATTACAAGGAAAAATTTGACTATTACCAAAGAAAAATAACTCTTATGTTAGAAAATGGAAAAAGTTTTGGTGCAGTCATCTGGAAATCATGTAAACCCTACTGATTCTATTCTTCGAGCATGTCTTGGTGGTCAGAGAAAATTGGAGATCTATGGGTGTGTCTTTACTATTAGTAGTGATCTTGTTACAGTTAGGCAGGATTCTGAGATACTGATAGTTTCTTATTATCTCGATGTTTTTTCCTAAGGATTTGCCGAGGTTACCACCCGATCATGAGATTGATTTTACTATTGATTTAGTTCTCGGAACTACTCTGATTTCTATTGCTCCGTACCACATGGCTCCTACTGAACTAAACAAATTGAGGATTTAGTTGAATGATTTACTGCACAAAGGTTTTATCCAGAATAGTACTTCGCCTTAGAGTGCGCTAGTTTTGTTTGCAAAGAAATAGAATGGTTCGTTATGCCTGTGTATTGATTATCGAAAGTTAAATCAAGCAACAATTAAGAATAGATACTCATTGCCAAGGAATGATGATTTGTTTGATCAGTTGGAAGGATGTAAATATTTTTCAAAAATTGATTTAAGGTCAGGTTATCACCAAATAAAAGTTCATGAGGAGGATATTCCTAAAACAGCTTTCAGAACCTGATATGGACATTTTGGATTTCTAGTGCTTCCTTTTGGATTAACTATGCGCCTACAGCATTCATGGACTTGATGAATAGAGTTTTTCGGCCCTATCTTGACAATTTTGTAGTGGTTTTTATCGATGACATCTTAATATATTCCAAGACTCACGACGAACATATGGAACACTTAAAAATTGTTTTAGAGATGTTACATGAACATCAGTTATTTGAAAAGTGGGAAAGGTGCAACTTTTGGATGACTAAGGTAAAATTTTTAGGTCATTTTGTTTTTCAGGATGACATATCAATGGATCTGGCTAAGATCGAGGTTGTGTTAAATTGGAAGCCACCCAAAAATGTCATTAGGTAAGAACTTTGTTAGGTTTTGCTAGTTACTATCGTCGGTTTGTGAAAACCTTTTCTTTCGTTGTTATGTCTCTAACACAATTGATTAGGAAAAACATGAAGTTTATTTGGGACGACGTATGTCAGACAACTTTTGATGAGCTTAAACAGAGGTTAACTACTGCTGCAATTTTGGTAGTGTCTGATGAAAATTTGGCGTACGCTGTATTTACTGACGCATTGGGAATCGGTTTAGGTTTTTGTTGATGCAACAAAATAAAGTGATTGCTAATGCATCTCGATAGTTGATGACTCATGAAAGAAATTATCCTATATATGATTTGCAGTTAGTTGCTATTATTTTTGCCTTGAAGATTTGTTGGAGTTATTTATATGGTGCTAAATTTGAGATATTTTATGACCACAAGAGTTTGAAATATCTTTTAACGCAAAGGGATTTAAATCTTTGACAGTGCCAATAGATGGAATACATGAAGGATTACGATTTCTCTATGGAATATTATCCCGAAAAACCTAACGTTGTAGCTGATGTCTTGAGTCATTATCCTCAAGGTGCCTTATCTTGTCTGGTATTGGAGGATTGAAAAAAATGTTTGACAATTCAAGATTATTTAATTTGATAGCAACTCCTACACTTCTACAAGGTGTTAAGGATTTGCAAAAATTTGATGATGAGCTCTAGGAAAAGTTTGAAAAGATTCGGGCAAGTGAACAGTTTGATGGTTGGCATATTAGTTCATATGGTTTTCTATATTTCAAAGATTGAATTGTGGTACCCAATGATTCAGATTTGAGACAGACAGTTTTAGCGAATAACCATAAATCAAGGTTTGCTATTCATACCGTCAACACAAAAATGTATAATGACTTGAAACGTCAATTTTGGAGGGTTGGAATGAAACAATATGTATCAGGATATGTTTCTAGGTGTTTTGTCTGTCAGTAGTTAAAAGCAGAGCATCAACGATCGGCTAGATTGTTGTAACCCTTACCCATTTTGGAGTGGAAGTGGGATAAAATAACTATGGATTTTGTGACCGGTTTGACAAAAACAACACAGAAATTTGATGCAGTACTGGTAGTAGTTGATAGATTGACTAAATCTATGCATTTTATTCTAGTCATGATGGATTTTTCTTTAACAAGGTTAAGTAAATGGTATGTTGAGAATTGTTCATCTTCATGATATTCCTTCCAATATAGTTTCTGCCAAAAATCCGTCGTTCACTTCAAAATTTTAGAAAGCTCTCCAAAAAGCTTTGGGCACTGAACTTAGTTTGAGTACTATAATATCCCGAAAATTATCATACAAAACACTATAAGAGTAAGCTTAAATAATAAGTAATAAGGAAAGGAAAATATGTAATAATTAAGAGTAAGGATATATTTTAAGGATAAAAGAGTAAGTAATAAGAATATATGTAGAAGTTAAAGAGTATAGAGTAAAAGCATAAGATGTGGATTGAAAGTGATCGACCAAAATTGTGAAGAATAAACTCTTGTGTGGATTACTGGTCGATCAAAGTTATGGCGGTCGATCAGTTTCAATACAGAGTGTAAAACCTGAGGGTTGTGGTCGATTAATGAACGACTAATATTGGCAATGAAAAACTCTTCGGTGAGATATCGGTCGACCAAAAATATTGTGGTCGTTCAAGCTTCAAGACAGATTGTAAAACCATGTAGTAGCAGTCGATCGGCTAAAGGAAGTGGTCGACCAATGTTGAAATAGATTGTAAAAATGGATAGTAACGGTCACTCAATGAACGACCAGTTTCGGTGAAGGACTACTCTCAAGTTGTCGAGTGGTCGATCAAAAAATTAGTGGTCAACCGGAATGGCCAAGGTTCATCTGAAATAAAGAATCATGTCATATTCTCATTGAACATTAAGCAGCAAGTCATCACGGTGAAGCTGAGGATGCTTGACACTTCACCTCCAGCTTGTGCTGGCTGGTATTTGAGGAAGAATTTCCTCTAGAAAAAAGAGAGAACCGTGGAAAAAAGGTAGAGAAAAGAAGAGAAAGAGAGAAAAGCTTGAGGAGTAGGGGAAGAATTCTTTAGATGCTCCCTGCCTTATTCCAATTGAAGGTATGAACAACTCTCTCTCTCTCTCTCTCTCTCTCTCTCTCTCTCTCTCTCTCTCTCTCTCTCTCTCTCTCTTTATGGCATGAGTGGTCTTTAATCTCATAATTTTAGTAATCAATAAAAAGTATAGAAATGATAAAGTCATTCTATTGTGATGTTTGGAGATTTCTAATGACCTTATAAGTCAAAGGAGGAAGGTTATGTGGTGATGCATAATTGAGGAAATCATGGACTTCATAATGGATGACTTTGATGGATATATATTGTGAATAATATGAGAATTGATGTGTTTTGCTTAGGAATCGAAGATCAATGACGAAACACCAAAGCAATAAGGTAAGCAATGAATTTAAGTTGTCTTTGTGGCTGCATCACTATGTATGCTAAAATTAAGACTATGGATTCATGAGTCATTGTGTTAATAAGTGTATATATATTCAAGTATTTGATTGAGGCTATGGAGTCATAAAAGTTATTAGGTGTTAAATTTGGAGTTTATAGTTAGTTAAGTTGATTTGAGAATAGAATGTACATATTAGAATTTGGATAACTTATAGTGTTGGTTATTGTGGATGATAGGTACACATGTTTTCATGCATAATTCTTGCATCAATCATGAAAATGTTTATAAGCATGATTAATGATAACGAAATTAAACATAAACTGAATAAAGGTAAATGGGCGACTGTGAGACGGGGGGTTTAGCAACGGGTCTGCTTAGAAGAACTACAGGATAATGTATCCATTTCCTCGACGAGGGAATTTGGTGACGATTCTACCTAAGAGTGCTCGGGGATGTATCTTTTCCCTTGGACTGATGTTCTCCAATCGTTCTGAACTATTATTAACTAAAAAGGAATAAACGTTAAAAGAAAAGATTGAATGAAAATGCATGATTATATATTGTACTGTACAAGCATACCCTATTCACACCTACTGTTTTAGATATTCATTTTTACTGAGCATTAGGCTCATAGCTTATGAATTGTGATGTAGGTAACGACACCATTGGAAAATGAAGAAGAGCAGTTAATGGAGGATTTTCACAGCGAGACATTTGTTGGATAAACTAAAACGAAACGTTTAAAGGAAAAAAAAATTATTTTATATGTATAAAATGTATACTCTTAATAGTTAAAGAAAAGAATTTTATGATAGTACATTTTAATTTGTTTTAAAATGATTTTTAGGAAGGCCTTCCTCAGTATTTTGTATTTTTAAGGTTTGTAATGAAAAATGAAAAACGGGTTGCTATAAATACTACGCATCATCCTCAAACGAATTGATAGTCTGAACATACAATACAGATCCTCAAGGACATGTTTAGGTCTTGTATTCTAGATTTCAGTAATAGCTGGTTAAATCATTTACCTTTAGTAGAGTTTGTTCATAATAATAGCTATCAGACTAGTATTGGGGTTTCACCCAATGAGACTTCGTATGGGACCGCAAACCAAATTTCTCTGGATTGCGGCCCAGATTTCCTTATGTCATGGCCCAAGAACAAAATTTTGGGCTTCAGCCCAAGCCCATAATTTAATTGGGCTTTGGCCCACAATGTTTTGGGGCGAAACCCGAGCCCTATTTTGGGCCGAAAATTTACTTTACCCCAAATTTTTTATTCAATTGTTATGGGGTTGTTTCAAGGGTCATATTGGACCATGTTGGGCTCCTGACCCTCTTATTCTTGGACTGTTATTATTTAGTCTAGAGATCCAAATTTCAGTTTTAGAGTTCAAATTCTGATTTTGGTAAAAATATTATAAATCGGTTTTGAGACTTAAGGGAATAAATTGGAATTATCTGCAATTGGATTCTTTGGGTCTTTTTCAGTTGGACTTTGGTGTTGGTAGGCCCAAATTCGAGGTAGGAAATATTTCATGTTCAACGTACATTAATTCCTTAAATGATATTTTTTACACATTTCCATTTTGAAATGATGTGGCACTACTTAGCATGTCAAAATTTAGAAAATGTACAACATTCTTTTTAACTAAAGATGTTTAATTTACTGCTCAGTTTAATTATATTTATTTTTATATTTACGCACTGTAATTATTTTTAACTTATGTAATGAGATAGTTGTATGTGTCGTGTCCCTGTGTACAAAACCATAAACGTGATTAGGGACTGTTTGGTTGTTGTGATCGCCTAAGTATCGCCATTGTTTAATTTTGTTTTTTGTTTAATTTTTCGTCTTTACTACTTTCACATATTGACTTGTTTAAAATAAATAATTGGAATGCACGCATATTTTCTATAATATAAATGTTGAATATAAAATTCAATTCCTACTAAGTTTAGTTGACTCATCCCAAATTGACTTTCTCTTTCATGAAATATTCAGAGTGATTCCCAATTGATACCACAGAAGTAGATTTTGGAGATTTTTCCGTGCAAATTAATTTGTTTCTTTTTCTAGAGAGACACATGTGTCTTCCATAGAAGCTTTCCTCCAATGAAACGAGTTAGCTTCTATGAACACCAACATTTTTTTCGGAAGCCTATGCTTTCATGGACCCGATCTTTTCCATGGACACGTATCCACAGTGAAAACACTCATCATGTGGACACAACTGTTTCTGCAAAAGCCTTTGCTTCTGCAGACCCCAAACATTTTGACAGACATGTGTCTCCGTAGAGACACTCTTCTCACTGACACGAGTGTCCTGCGAAAGCCTATGCTTCCACAAACACGTTTCATGGAAGCTACCTTCCGCAGGCGGACACGTTTAATGCGGAAACCAATCTTCCACAGATACGACTAGTTCACTGTCTTCACGGAAGAAACTATGGTGTAACCCTGCAAGGAGAAGCATCACATTGTGCCGGTTCTTGTCTCCAAAAAACCAGAACCTCCGCATAACTTCAAATCATTCTACACACTGAGACACCTCATGATTTTTGGGTTCTCGAGCCTAAAACCAAAACTCAACCATGGGGTGTCCCAGTGTGTTGCAAGCCCAAAACCAAAACTCAACCAGAGACTCAACTCACCGACACGACAGAGGTGAAGGAAAGATTACCCTCGGAGTTCCTTTAAGGTTGAATGGGTTTTAAAGTCTCACAAGCAATTCCCAAATGATCATCATTGTCAAAAATTCTTGCCTCACTCTCAGCACTATTCTACTATAGCTAGTGGCACTATTCACTTGTTAGCGGCAGTAATGAGAGAAGTGAAACTGGTCACTAGGGTTTTCTTTACACTTTTTTACCAATTTACTTATCTACCTCTAGGTATCTACATCATTTATGGATTGACTATTTGATCAAAACTTTACACGTGGCCAATTTCAATTTGCTTGCAAAAGAGTTTGGGTTAACATGAAACATATTTGACCACAATTGTAACGACCCGTATTTTTTAAATTCGTTAAAATCTAAGAAAACGTGTCAGAGTACGCCTAATCTGGACCGCTACTAACCGTTCGTTAAACTCGTTATAAAAATCATTTATTTAATAAAATGCGGAAGCATTGAAAACAAATAGTTATTTAAAATGTTACGAAAATAAACATTTGCGGAAGTGTAAATAATTAAAGGAAATAAACTAAACACTTAATTACAAATTTAGAAATTAAATTAAGTTACAACTTAATTACAATTTACTTCTCGTAGCCTGCCAACCACAAGCTCATAGGTGCAAATCCTTCATCTGTTGCTTCTTCGTTTGCTCGAAGACTCTTTGTGTAATGTGTAGCTACACCACAAGTAAGACGTGAGTCTAAAGATGTAGTAAGAAAATGGGTTTATGCATATGAGATGTCACTCGAATTATTTGGAATGGGTCCGCCCCAAGCCACTAATTTAATTACGTATTTTAAGAATAGTACGTGTTTTAGAAATAGCTCGTACATGGAGCATGGAGTTTGGGAAATCCTATGTTTTCTAGTTAATTATGTTAATTAGTCTTGTGATCCCGACAAGGGAAATATTAGTTATTTTCCTCACTCAAGACGTGTGGCCACCCCGTGGTGATTTTTCCTAATTTGTTTCTATTGTCATGAAACTATCCTAAAAGCACATACAAGAATTAACTAAGGGGCATACAAGAGAGTTCATATAGCAACCATAACGGACATAAGCATGCTTGACAATACAAACCAATATTTAAACAAGCAATACATTAATGAACAATAACATGCTTGAAAAGTCTATATCCTATTTTATTTACATGCTTATAATTATTATCTTGTTTAGGTTAGCTAGATTGATTAGGTTAACATACTTGCAAGATTAACAATAAGGTTAACACATTCAGTAAGTTAGTTGATTACGTTAGATATAAACATTCAATTTAAATAGCATGCTCAAGGATTTATTTACAACAAGGAGCTCAACAATGGAACCATCAACAGGTACAAGCCAAACAATTACATTTGCAACAAAATAAAGCATAGGAATATCACATGAGCTAAGGCAAAACTAAACGTACAGGCTAACAATAGGCACAGCCAAAGAATCACACTAATTTCATTATCTTTGTCCTATTCTAATTTATATAATAATTCTAGAGACACGTTAACTCCTAAACAAAACATATCTTATCCTCATATGATTTCATCCCCTTAACAGGCATCCCAATAACCAACGCAATCAAGGTTAAAATTATCCAATCGCACAGAGCATATATATAATGTGCATACCACTTAACTTTACATCTCACAACGCATGACATTAATCCATCATATATAGATAATACCATCATAATCAAAACTAATTTAAACACATTAACATTCTATTGCTAAAACGCAGTGAACATTAATCCAAACGACAAAACAACATAGCAATAACTTATTCAGACGATAACCAACAGAAGAATTTCTATATCTCTCAACATCCAATAATTCAATTTAGAATATCAACACAACTCATAACCAAATTGCAGACCATTATCCAATTACGTAACCGCTTTCATTATTTAAAATTTAACAGTCATCAATCAAACTACCGAGTAACAGTCAACCAATGATTTACAGATTATTACCCAACTTTACAATTTAACTAAAATTAGGGACCATGAATCCAAACATATTATTTAAAACCTTTAGTCTAGAAGTACTTTGAGGTACAATACATCAACAAGGCAAATCTTTCACCATTCAATAACATAACTCAAATAACACAAATCCACTCATTATTCATTAGAAACCAATAATTAATTTGCACGAAAATCTCACAAACAGAGCATTTGTTCAACATTTACATAATCTAATTTACTATCAGATAGACATTACTACAATTCTTATGTGTATCATCCAACAACAGAGTATAATATCTATTTATTGACCAATACAAAGTAGTAAACGGAAGGGACAAAGAACACCCATAACAGACAAAGAGAAACATCCAAAGTTAACAAAACAAAGAAGGAAGAATGAGTTACCTTCCTTCGCCACCATCCACGGCTGTTTTAGCTCACCAGAACTGGCAGCACCTCCGTTCCAGAGAGCTCAGCTCCTTTTTCTCCTTGCAATCTGCCATTTCCCTCTTCTTCCTTTGTCTCACGTTCGCCCTTCCCAACCTCATCTCATTATATCTACACCTGGAAGGAGACACTCTCTGCCAATTCTCCAACAATGACCGACAATCCCCTCCAACTTTTCAGAAGATGCACTCCACGTCCGACATGTTGTCAGTTTCATCAGGGCAAAGCTAGAGAAGTACCTATTCTGGTCGATCTGCAACTAGGTCACAGTTGCTCCACCCGAACCGAAAGCTGGACCATTGGCCTCTGGCCAGTCCAGCCTGAACCAAAAGTCACGCCAGCATCCCCTCGCAAACCGCGAGCCACACCTGCTCGACGGGACGAACGCCGAGTCACCACCCCTGCCTCCCGTCAAACGCTGCCCCCTGCATCTCGTCGAACACCGATCTCCAAGCGCCCTTGAATCACCGCCGGAAAACACCGCAGCAGAAGTCCCAAAATCGCGAGCCCTAAATTGCCATCGTCCCGTCGCCAGCTCGCCGCTCCACGCCGGAGTCGTTCCTTGGTCGCCGGTACCGTCGCCTCGCTCGCCGTTCGCGACGTCACACACTTGTTCGTTCACTGACGCTCTCCCCTGTCTCCCGATCTCTCCTCTCTTCTGGCTCTCTCTGTATTTTTAGGAATGGCCTTCGCCATTCCCTGGTCTTCACCGAAGAATGGCCTGCAGGCCATTCTTTTAATGAACTGGTTCAGTCAAATCTCCATTCACCTATTCCCATTTAATTAAATTTTATTATCCAATTAACTTTAAAATACCCAATTATTAATTTAATTTATCCAATTAAATTAATATACCCCAATTTATCATTTCTAACCCTATTCTATTCGTTAGCTTTAAAATAACCTTCAATTGATTTAATTTATCAAATTAAATCTAATTTATTCTTTATCGCTAAAATACTCGTAGGCCTAATTGTGACACCCCAGAAGAAAGGATGTTCAATCCCACATCGACTTGGGGGAAGTAAAGAGAGCAGAATATAAGTGGATAGCTCTCCTACCCCAACAGACTGGTTTTGGGTGGGTAAGCCACACCAAGAATAAATCTGTGAGGGCTGCGGCCCAAAGCGGACAATGTCTGTTGGGCCAGGGTTGGTGGGGCTATCGCTTATACTTATGGTATCAGAGCAGAACCAATCTCATTGTGGCCACGGAGAGGTGGGCCCCCAAAGGCGGGGTGATTGTGACATCCCATATGGAAAGGTGTGCAATCTCACATCGACTTGGGGGAGAGGAAGAGAGCAGAATATAAGTGGCTAGCTCACCTTCCCCAGTAGACTGGTTTTGGCCTGAACAAAGGGTGTCAGTATCAAGAACAAACTCTTGCAGGCTGAGGCCCAAAAGTTGACAATATCTACTAGGCGGGAGCTGTCTCTTATACTTATGGTATCAAAGCCAAGCCCAGCTTGGTGGTGGCCATGGTCCCACGAGGACTTGGGCCCCCTAAGGGGGGGTGATTGTGACACCCCAGAAGAAAAGATGTGCAATCCCACATCGACTTGGGGGAAGTAAAGAGAGCAGAATATAAGTGGGTAGCTCTCCTACCCCAATAGACCAGTTTTTGATGGGTAAGCCACACC
>CM039480.1:25823243-25840096 GCA_022433065.1 Begonia loranthoides | reverse complement strand
AGAGAGAGAGAGAGCTGATTGAGGCGAGAGATCGTCAGGGAGAGGGAGGCTTTGGAAGAAAATAAAAAGGGCTCTACACAAACATTGGAGAAGAAAATAATTAGGGCAATCATTCTACATTGCTTCCCTTCGGGCTGGAAGCAATTTCATGAGGAGAGGAGAGGAGACGCTCGGCAGGAAGCAGATAGAACGCAGAGGCAACCGGTTCCTAGTGACGGCGACTCTGTCCGAGTAATTATAACTGGAAGCCGACGGCAGAGGAGCGATTCCCTCAGCTGAGCTTCGGGCGACGACGAGCTCGCTAAGGAGCTGCGTTTCACCTTTTCTCTAATTAGGGTCAGGATACCCTGCATATTGAAGCTCTTTGTTGGATTGATTTCTTTTTGCTTCGTTACTGCTTTGCCGAGTGTTGATTTTTCTAAATGTTGTTGGGATTGTTTATGCTTCGAATTTTTCAGAGCATGCTGTGCTAGATTGATTTGGGATTCATTTCCTGTCTTCGTTAGAGACTCCTGCAGGTGAGTGAAGAATTGTTTCTCTATTGATTTGTCTCTACTTTGTAGTTGGTTATTGCCTAGAGTACGAATACGTTGGATTTTGTCTCGCTGTGATGATATATTGGTTATTCAGATTCCTTTTAGATGAATGAAATCATATTGGGATAAGATATGTTATATTATACAATTTAGAATAGAAAAAGACAACAAAATTTATAAGTCGTAATTATTAATGATAGATGTTTTTAATTATGATGGTATTGGAAAAAGGAGAAAGGAAGATAACGGTTAAGCACCGATACACGTTAAATAATCGAGGTAAGGATTGGGTAGAGTCTTGGCCGTCAAAGCCCTACCCACAAGTATTATGTATGAATTGTATTGTTTAGTGCAGTGTGTTTCTACTGGTTGAGATTTCTTGCTGTGTTGGTTGATTTCCTTTATATTCTCTTACTATAAATGTTGAATTGAGATGCTTAGGAATAAAATGAATGATGAATGGAAAGTAATAAGACGATAAAATGAGTATGTTTGAGTTATGAATTTCATAAGTTGAAATTTTTATTTTTGTGCATTGTTTGCTGTAAATTCTAGGTTCTGATTAGGAGCTATGAGTGCTCTAGATTTAATTAGCATCAATTCGTTTAGCATGATTCTTGTTATATTAAATTGCGGATTATGTTCTATTATGATTTGTTAGGTAGACTTCCAACTTATGATTAATTTAATATGCTATATTCTGTTTTAATCGGACTTGCATGCAAAGATAGCTTAATTTTGTAGTCTAAAATCTAGTTATAATTTCTTGGTTTTTGTTAGGAATTGTAGCTTTGTTTACTTTGATAGAGGTGTGGTACATGAATGATGAACGAAAATGTTAAATTCGTAGAACCAAACGACAGGATGAAGTATGACATGATATGCACATGTGATTATTAATGATTAGAGACTTTAAATTCTGTTGATTTCACTCTCTTGCTGTAGTTTCCTGGATAATTCACCTCATTATTTGCTGTAGCTTCTTATATATTAATGTTTGCTTCATTTCCGTAAATCAAGCATGTGTAGGTTAATTGGGATGATAATCAGAGCATGTTTAGCGTAATTAAGCCAATCGAGCATATCTAATTAAATAGGACCCTTTGTATGTTTAATTAATTAGACTATGAATTATAATATGCTTAACCAATTGAAAAATAAAAGCATGATCAACCAATTAGAATAAAATCTATCATTTGAATTCCTTAAGTAATTCGAACATGCCTAGCTAATCTAATAAATTTGCATGTTCCTTTCGAATATATAAAGTCAGTTAATCATTTCATTTATAATTGATTAGGACTTTAACTTATATCAATATATTGAGCATGATTCTAGTAATATCATGATATCATACACGTTCTCGTTAATTATGTTCTTTTATTAATAATATTCTGTTTTCTAGTGTTGAGCATAATTCCATGAAATTGTTAGTTAAATAAGTGTGTATGATTCGTTAGTTTATCAAACACGTTTCTAGTATTATTGGAGAAGCATGTTTATATTTGATTTGGTTATGTTTTGTTTTGTTTAGAGGAGCAGGTAAGGTTAGTCTTAATCTATTGTTGTGTGGTGAAAAATCAAGCATAATTATAATTGTCACTTGTTGAACATGTTTTCTTTAAATTGTTTAGTTGCATTTAAGCCTTCGTAACACTGTGAATGCATGTTCAATTTGTTTAGATATCTCATATGTTATTAGTTTATTATTCTTGCCATATCCTTATTGTATGTTTGGTAGAATAAGCATGTCATAGGTCATTTTCACTTCACTTCTATGCTGCTTTTAATTATAATTTTATTGTCTTTGTTGATTTCCATTATTACTATTATTGCTATTCGTTGTTTGCCACTTGTATTGTTTGATTATCAATTATTTTATGTTATGTCAACATGCATCATGTTAATAGAAACAAGTAGGGAGTGCCCCTCGGGGTGGTACTCACATGCATGAGTGAGGAAAATGAAATAAACGAATGCTATGAATGATGATGAATGATGCAATGGGAGGTTGATGGGCGGATGGGTAGTTCGGATCTACTCCACTAAGGCTAGAAGCCGATCAGACTATTCCATCTAGTACGTGTTCCTTTAACTTCCAACTCGATGTACGAGTAATGAACGAATGAATGAAACGTAATGAAAAGATTAGTTTGGGGTGGACCCATTCCAAGTGAACTAAATAGAGGCATGTCATATGCATTTTCCCTTTCCTTACTAAGTCTTTGGGCTTACAATTTACTTGTGATGTAGGTACATGTGTACGCACAAGAAGAACAATGAACATAACACAAAGCAGTCGATGAAAGGTTTACACGGGCAGAGCTTGTAGCTAGTCAGGCTAAAGACGAGTAAAGTGTTTTGTAAAAGTAGTGTTTTACTTAGCGTGTTTTAATTAAAATGTTTTTGCTTCCTCTATGTTTTAATAAATTATTTTCATAACGAATGTAATGAATGGATTTTTGACGCTCGGCTTTGGCACTCTGATTATGAAAAATTTTAGTTATCTTACAAAAGTTTTAAATTTCAAACATTTTAAAAGCTTATAAAAAATATGGTCGTCACAAAATCTATGCGAATATATCTCGCCTCTTGACCTGCCATATCAAAACTGTCTTTCAAAATCCTTTAAAATTCCACTATCGTTATCTTACCATAATGAAGTATTGAATCTCAATTCAAAAGTGGAATATCTACTTCAAAGATCTCATCGCCCCCAAAAATGTAATCTTTAACAAAATACCTGACTCAAAATATCATTGGCTTCAATAAAATATTCACCCAAAACATTGAAGTGGAAAACCATGGATATCACAATATTCCAAAAGATATCTCCAAAATTCAGATATTTTTTACATAACAAATCATCTCCAAAATCAAATCAAATCTAATCGCCAAAATAATCGCAAATATTACCAAATTCAAACGTTATTTGAATTTCAACTAAAATCAATCTCCAAGATTTAGATATTCCCGCAATTCCAAATCTACCATAAATCCATCAAATTTAATCTCCCAAATATCTTCCAAAAATCCCAATGATTTTAAAAAATATTTATCTTTGGCAAAAATCTAATTTTGCAAATGACATTCTTACGGCAGCCCCAATTGAAATGGCTTGACAGCGAGAATGGAGAATACAATGCAGATGATCTATAATAACTTACGATAAATAGAAAACCCTCAAATGACGAACCAGTTATTCGGAGACACAACTGCTCTGGAGAACTCCAAACAGAGATGAAAAAATGAGGCAATTGTTTTATACGGCGGCTAACAACAGAGAAGAACAAATCTTCATAAACAAGACAAATGGCAGGGGGAACAACCTTCCCGTTTTTTTTTTCTTTTCTTTTTCCCAAAAATTGTAATTTTCTCAAAAATTACACAAACCTTGTTCGATGCGGAACGACCGAAGTGAATTTGTTTCACCACACTTGGAAATACGAACTCCCGAAACCAAAGCTCTTATACCATTTGTTAGATATCGAACGATAACCGAAAAAAGAAAGTACGATGTGTGACAACAGATTTACGTGAAAAAATTCTTATGGGGAAAAACCATGAGCAGAGGAATAATCTACTATGAATATCAAAATACAACCGCAAGTTTTGCAACTCTAGTTTACATCAATTTATAGAGAAAACAAAACTCTAAATGAGATCTACAATGTGGGCCCACCGGCCCAGCCCAAATAGAATTCTGGTCACACCAAAATCTAACAGTTTGTCATGAGACTGCGGCGGTCTCATGACTCGCAGTTTGTTAAAAAACATTTATCGCAAATTTGAGGGCTTAAACACGTGATTTTGGGCCCGAGAAATGGGGGTCATGGGGTAAACTAATTGATAAGTGATAGATCTCTGAGAAAGCTTCGATTTGATACCTTTTGGAGTTGATTCTGACAACTGTAGCCAAAATTATGGTCTTTTGAAGTTGAAAAGGTCAAAAATTTAATAAAATGATTGGATTAGTAAAACATATTCATAGGAGTTTTGAAGTAGCCATGAAACACTAAAAACCGATAACCGCTGTGGACTTTGAACTAGCCATGAAAATCAGAGAGTTTCATGGCTACTTCAAAGTCTCTATATATATGTTTTACGAATCCAATCCTTTTATTAGATTTTTGACCTCTTCAACTTCAAAAGACCATAACTTTGGCTACATTTATCAGAATCGGCTCCAAAATGTATCAAAATGAAGCTCTCTCCAAGATCTGTCATTTGTTATATAGTTTACCCTATGACCCCCTTTCTTGGGCCCAAAATCACATGTTTAAGCCCTCAAATTTGTGATAAAATTTTTTTAACAAACTACGAGTCATGAAATCGCCGCGGTCTCATGACAAACTGCGGCGGCGTCTTGAGACAGACACCGCCGCAGTTCGTCATTAAAGCTTTAATGACAAACGTGACAGCGATGATAGCGGCGTCAATTTTTCATAATTCAGTGGTTTATTTGTTAGAAAAAAAAGGATGATGGTTGGTTTGTCACCAATAGTAAAGAATGATGGTAGATTTGTCATTTTTCCATTTTTATATTTAATTAATTTTGTTTTATTTGGATTAAAATTTTGATAATTTGTCTTCATTGGATCCATAGTTTATTTATCTTATATTATTTGAATGTGACACATGTACTTACGTAGTGTTATAGTTTTGCACAACATAACACTTATTGAATAATATATGGTAGTTGTTTTTAAACATAAAGTTAATGTTTTTCATATATTCATTATTAACATATATGTTTGTATGATAACTCTTTTGAAACTCATTCTTATATTTTGACATAAACATATGAAAAATAATAAATAAAATAATATAACATAATAGATTGAAAAATTATTATGTTAAGTATTTCAAAATTTTGAGTTAGTTAATTGTTATTGTCATAATATTGTTGTCTCACATTAATAGAAATTTATAAAATGAGAGAAAATTGATTTTCAACCATTTTTTGCACAGAGTTATATCACTTGTTATTTGTTTTGTTTTAATTCGTAATTATTAATTTTATCAATCATAAAAATTAAATCTTAAGTTGCTTTAAAGTAGAGATTTTAGTTGATTTATAAAAAAATTTTATAAATAGTTATTTATTGGTATGATATCTTATCTTTGATCACTATATTATTTGTTACAATAGTGAACATTTACAATTAAGTGTAATTATCCACAATAGCTTCGTTGAGTAAAATTATGAGCCAGGTTTGGATAATCACTAAATTGGATATATATTAACAAATTGAACACGTGTAGAGAAAATCATTAACCAAATTCTAGATTTTGACCAACAAAAGCTACTGCAAAAACAAATAATTGATTGAACAAAGCCCACTTCCTGATTTCTACCTAAAATTATAATTCATATCTTCAATTCATCTTCCTCAATGAGGCTTGAAGAACTCCACCTCCATTCCATTGTCAATCACCACAAACAAACCAGCTGCAATCAAGGCCAAGCTCAAAGCCATTCCAAGCAACCCAAGTCCCCAATTAACAACCCAACTTTTGCTATAAACCTCAGGCTTTTTAATCTTAAGCCACATGAAACAAGGGTAACCTAAAGTGATAGGCAATGCAATGCCACCCACAAGGCCCGCCACCGTCCCGACAGCCGGAATTGCCACCGCTAGGAAGAACAAAAAGAAGCCAAGAGTTGTTCGGAAAATCATCCGAAGCCACCAAGGACAAGCCTTCTTCTTTCTCTTCGTGTATTGAGATTCCATATCATCAAACACTGGCATTGCGTAAATTTGGAAAGAGCTTAAAGCATTAACGATGATGAAGAAACTTGTTAATCCTAAGATAAACCGTGATGTGTCTCGGCCGTGGAACACGAAGAGAGCTGTTAACATGCCTCCGTTGGTCGGAATCTGATGGAATAAATAAACAATACTCAAATCTTTCGGTACTAATTAATACATTTTTATACTATAAAGTTTTTGAATTAGTGGGACAAAATTGATTACCAGTTGACCATATGACCAATACCCTCCAATTGCTAATGGGTATAAACACACTGCCACGAGCAAATATGCAAACTTGACACCCTTCCACATTGGAACTCGTGATGGATGTTTCTCGTTCGAAGGCATAGTGGCCTGCAAACAAAAACAAAGTCAAAGCTGTATCAGGTCAAGTCAAGAGTCAATGGTCAACTACTCTTAATTATTTGTTTATATTTTTCTGGCCCTCTTATCTGCAGGATCATTCATAGCCAATTGCGTGTTCACATTGCAGGAAAGAAAATTCTGAAGTCTTACTAGTTTTATAAACACTCTGAACGTGGTTTACATTGCAATGGCTGACCAAGTTGATGTTATTATAACATATAATCACAAAGCCTTGATCAGACTGCTGTTTTTTTTAATTATAAACTGCTTAACTGGAATAGTTTTACTAGGATTTGAAACTCAGTTTTTCAATGAGAAAATAGTTTATCAGATAAGTTGAAACAATACCTGAATCTCAAGTATTAGATTATGGCCTCTGAAGGCAAAAACGATGATTCCAAGAGCATTCAAGACCCCAAAAACCCTAGCGACTTGAGAGCTTGGTTTCAGCGGGCTGTAAGAAACGCCAGCCACTCTTCCCTCCGCCACAGAAATTACCCATATAAGAGTGCAGTAACTGACGGCGGTGATCGCTCCGATGAGTGAAACACCGGCAATGGAGTTTAAATTTGGCAGCTGAGACAAGACCACCGCCGCACAGGTGAACACCAAGTACCACTCCACCGGCGTCAGTGAGTGGACTGAGCAGGTTGGCCCGCAAAGTGTTTCGAAGAGTATCCTCGACGTGGAACCGCCAATTATGAGCAAAGCAATGCAGGTCCCCGATGATAAGTACAGCACCGGAATCATGACCAGAAAATTTGTCACCTTTTCGCCTGGAAATGCAACATAATATCGTATTATGCATGTTTTTATGGGTAGGATTTTCTTCGGACCTATTTTCACTGGTGGGCAAAGGGCTTACCGAAAGCAATAGTGGATAGTTGAAGATATCTGCTGTAGCGCAATCCAGTCTCTGTTGATTCATGGAGTTGCACCAGCAGGTAGAGAGTATAAAGTTGCCAGATAAATGTTATGGTTAAGCTGATGATCCCCCACGCCCTGCAACCCAAAGAGAAAGCTCAAAAAGTGTTAAAGAAAACATATTTAAGGGTTTCACGCATAAAAGAAAAAATGGACTGCTATAAGTGTTAGTTCTTCCAAATTCTGTACTCACCAGCCGAGGAAAGTGAAGGCAACGGGAAGAACAAGGGCTTGAATTCCGATCCCAGAACATAGAGTATGAAAGGCAGCGTAGAAAGCGTTTCCATTTCTAGACTCTGTGATAGGCAGCCATGCATCTTGAGGATCAAGCCTGGTGAATTGAAGAGCCTTTATGATCGGGCTTCCCAAAGGAGTAATAAAAAGTGGGGTTCTTCTTCTTGTTGTCGATGACTTTGGAGTTTTGCTTGCGTCCGCAGCTTCGATGTCGTCCAAGGAGGCTAGCAACGGCGATCTGGTTAGAGACGGCGAATGGAACTGAGAAGGAGGAGCTGATATAGGCGGCGTTGGTGGTGGAGAAACTTGTCTGACCGGCGATCTGGTGGTGGACTTTATTTCCGAAGTTCCCATTTTCTGATCCATCCTAGATTCCACGACCAGCCCAACATTTACTAGCCTTTATATAGACATTAACAAGCATTGTTCTTGAAATATTTTACAGAAAAATAATATAAAATGAAGTCCGACTAAATGGAAATGCATTCGGTAAAATTCCTAATTTAGCTGCACCACCCATCATTAATTATAGTCTGTTATACTTGCCCTATTTATTTCTTCCTACCCAACATCAGTTTCATTTTCATTACAATAATAATATGTCGTCGGTCTTAGTAAAAACATAAAACTTTAATTAATTCATTGAACTCACCAAAGTCGTCAACAATGTCGATTTCTTGCGGTTCTACTTTCCAAAGATCAAACTGGAACTTTCATAAAGCTTTTATAAAGTTTTCTTACCAAACGGGTATTTCTTTAAAGCAACAAACATGGAATGGAGATCATGGTAACAGTTACAAATCAAACGATAACTAAAAAAATAAAATAGTACGTGGGATACCAGATTTACTTGAAAAAATTCTTTCTAGAAAAAACCAAGGGAAGATGAACAAAATTTGCGGCTATATTTCGATATTGATAGTAGATCTGTTCCTCTATCTGTAATTTTTTTTCGAAAGAATTTTTTTATGTAAATCTATATTCCACGTTCAATTTTTTTTTTAATTATCATTCGATTTCTAATAAAATAAAGCTATTTTCCTGCGTTGAAATCCAAAACTAATGCAAGACAGCGAAATCAACAAGTTTAAATCTGAAGAAAGAGGCAGGGGGGAGTGTCCAAATTGTTGTTGGGTCAAACTGGTGGCTGTTTCCACTTACCAGCCGCTAAACTAGGACTAAACTGAAAGAACCCTGTCTTCTTGTAATAAAACTAATACCATCTGTCTCTAAATCAAAGCCGAAGACAAACAGTATGTCAAACTCACAGTGCTAGAGACCTTTAAATATGATTATTTGAATGGGGTGTTTTGACTACGAATCTGCTATGGGTTGGTGGAGTCAGACATGAGTAATCCAGAAAAATGAAATCTTTCTTCACATAAACAATTATTTCAACCAAAAGTAAATGGTTGAATTCCTCCGCAGCTGCTGAATTTAGACTGAAATCCATGGTTAATAGATTTGTGATGATGACTTAGCTTTACTTCTTAATGAAGACAGTTAAGTGACGGTTAAAAACTCATGATGCTGATTGGGTGTAGCCGACGTTTGTTTGCATGCAATATATATAGCCATGCAATGGTTAAGGAATGGGTTAGGTTAAGAAATCAATTACTCTAATTGAACGATAAAGAACAGAAGCAGACAGAGGATCATTGTTCATTGAAAAGGAAGAAGAACGCAAAGATGGTTTTCTCATATTCTTTCTTTGATCTGTAAGATTGTTTTCTTGTTCCTTTGCTGGTTAGATAGTCGTCTGTAATTGTAACCTTGAGGAAATAAATACAAAGAAGCTCGACGTGTTCATCCATGGACGTAGAACAATAAAGTTCGAATCACGTAATACTTGGTGTTTTTTGTTCTTTCTGTATTTTGTGATTGTTACATTCTTAGAAAGTGAACACTACAATTGGTGTGATGAGCGTGGAATCGACGTTCAGTTCTTAAAGATTGAATCTTGTTTTGATGGTGAAGTTTGAAGTAGACAAATTCACCGGCAACAACGACTTCAGTCTTTAAAGGATAAAGATGAAGGCGTTGTTGGTCCATCAAGGTCTGGCCCAGGCCATTGATGAGAATGCCATCAAACTCCTTCAAAAAATCGATCACAATAAGGCAAAAGATATTGAATCCAAGGCACGAAGTGCAATTCTCTTAAGTCTTGGCGATGAGGTCTTAAGAGAGATTACTGAAGAAAGTCAAGCTTTATCTGTTTGGCGGAAATTATAGGCTCTCTATATGAAATGATCTTTAGCCAACAGATTGTACCCAAAAAAGAAACTCTATACGTTAACTATGGAGGATTCGAAAGAGATGAGAAAACACCTAGACGACTTTAATAGAATTCTTCTTGACTTGAGCAACATCAGTGTGAAAATAGAGGAAGAGGATCAAGCCATAATTTTGCTCAGTTCATTACCAAAATTTTATGAGCACTTCGTGGATACCATGTTGTATGGTAAGCAGACATTAACAATGGCTGAAATAAAAGCTACTCTAAACTCAAAAGAGCTTCAGAAACGTACTGATATAAAAGATCACTATGGAGAGGGATTATTTACCCGAGGGAGATCACAGAATAGAGATCAGAAAAACACACGAGGGAAATCCCGATCAAAGTCTAAAAGTGGTCGAAGATGTTTCTTCTGTCGTAAGGAAGATCATTGAAAGAAGGATTGCTACGAAAAGAAAAGAAAACTAAATGAGAAGAAAACTGAGAAAGGGGATATTGTTGTTGCCTCTGGCTGCTATGAATCCTTAAAGGTCTTGGTGGCCTCGGCGACAGACTCAAGTGACATGTGGGTACTAGATTTAGGTTGTTCATTTCACATGACACCTCAAAAGGAATGGTTGCAAGGTTTCACAAAAACTGCAAGAGGAAAAGTGTTACTCGAAAATAATCAATCCTGTAAAATTGAGGGGAAAGTATATCTCCAAATGATGATGCATGATGGCTCTATCAGAGTGATTCAAAATGTCAAATTTGTTCCACAATTGAAAAGAAACTTGCTGTCAATTAGCATGTTGGACAAGTCTGGTTGTATAGTCCTTGTTGAAAATGGAATAATGAAGGTGTTAAAGGGGATCTTTATAGTGATGAAAGACAAGTTGCAAAATGGACTCTATGTCCTTCAAGGCAAAACAATTACTGGTGAGGCATCCACTGTCATAAAGCATGAACAGAGCATCGCTAAGTTATGGCATCTCAGGTTGGCGCATGTAAGTGACAAAGGCTTACATGAACTGAATAAACAAAATGTGTTGACAGGATATAAAAATGCAGAACTAAAATTTTGTGAAAACTGCATTCTGGGAAAAAGCAGCCGTGTGAAGTTCAATAGAGCAGTGCATAAAACTCAAGGAATTTTGGACTACATCCATTCTGATGTATGGGGACCCGAAAAGATTGCATCAAAGGGAGGTGCACATTACTTCATGTCCATTATTGATGATTTCTCCAGGAGATTGTAGGTTTACTGTCTCAAGACAAAGGATTAGGTGTTTGACACATTTAAAATATGGAAACTATGGTTGAAAACCAGACGTTTAAAAGGGTGAAGAAACTTATAATAGATAACGGGATGGAGTTTTGTTTAAGGAAATTTGATGATTACTGCAAATCCAAAGGAATCATCAGGCACCACACTGTTAGTTACACACCACAACAAAATGGCTTGGCTGAGAGAATGAACTGGACAATACTGGACATAGTGAGATGCATGCTTCTTACAACTGGAATACCAAGAAGTTTTTGCGCGGAAGCAATAAAAACTGCATCATATCTCATAAACTTATCCCCCTCTTCTGCACTGGACTTCAAAACCTCATTTCAGATGTGGCACAACTATCTAGCAGACTACAACAATTTACGGGTATTTAGGTGTGCTGCAAATGCACACTACAAACAAGACAAACTCCAACCAAGATCACAAAAGTGCATATTTCTTCGTTACCAAGAAGGAGTGAAAGGATTCAGGTTGTGGTCACTTGAACCAAGACAGCAAAAAGTCATCATCAGTAGAGATGTTGTGTTTAATGAAAGTGAATTTCCATTAAAGATAACAGCTGATATTCCAATTGAGAAAAAGACAGAGGCATCACCTGTAAATCAGTTTGAGGTGGAGCTCAATCTAGAAAATGGTGATACTTCATCTCAGGGAGCTCAGATTGAAATAGAAGATCACCAAATTGATGCTACAACTCCAAATCATGAAGTTGAACCTATGGATTATCAGTTGACCAGAGATAGATCCAGAAGGGTAATTAAACCAGTTCAAAGACTTGGATATGCTGATATAATAGCATATGCCCTACTGGTGTCCACTGATCTGGAAAATAGTGAACCAATATCCTACCAATAAGCAATAAATCGAGCAGACTGCAATATGTGGATAAAAGCAATGCAGGAGGAAGTGGAGTCTTTAAAAAGGAACAAAACATGGACCTTAGTTGACAGACCTCCATCTCAGAAGATCATGGGCTGTAAATGGATCTACAAACTAAAGGATGGAGTAAATCCTACAGACAAAGCTAAATACAAAGCGAGGCTTGTAGCAAAAGGGTTCTCCCAGAGAAAGGGAGTTGATTTTACTAAGATTTTCTCTCTAGTGGTTAAGTAAACCTCCATACGAGTTTTTCTATCTCTTGTTGCTATTCTAGATATGGAGTTGGAGCAAATGGATGTAAAAACTGAGTTTTTACATGGCAACATAGAAGAAAAGATATACCTCTCACGACCAGAAGGTTTCATGTCTTCTGATGCTTCCAAGGTATGTTTGTTGCACAAGTCACTATATGGCCTAAAGCAATCACCTCGCCAATGGAATAAACGTTTTGATTCCTTTGTCTCCAAAATTGGTTTTGCAAGAAGCAAATATGACCACTATGTCTACAAAAGAGGAGAAGGAACATCAGATTTCATTTTTATATTACTGTATGTTGATGACATACTTATTGCAGGAAAGAGCTCAACTACAATCTCAAAGTTGAAATCTGAACTTGGAAGAGAATTTGACATGAAGGATATGGGGCAAGCAAAACGTATACTGGGAATAGACATTTGCAGAAATAGAAATGCCAAAACCATCTGCTTGTCACAAAAACATTACCTTACAAAAGTATTAAGCAGATTTGATTTTTCTAAGGCAAAACCCATATCTACTCCTTTGGGAGCTCATTTTAAATTGAATAAAGGCCAATGTCAAGCTACAAAAGAAGAGAGGTCATGGATGGATAGAATTCCCTACTCAAACATACTAGGAAGCATAATGTATGCAATGATCTGCACTAGGCCAGATCTTGCATATGTAGTCAATATAACAAGTCGCTTCATGTCAAACACTGGGAAAATTCATTGGCATGCGTTGAAGTGGATCATGAGGTACATTTCAGGTTCACTTAACGTAAAGTTAATGTTGGGAGGACACAAATTAAGCAGCAACATTCTAGCTAGATATGTAGATGGTCATTTTGCAGGATGTGTTGATTCAAAGAAATCAATATCAGGTTATGTCTTTACAATGTATGAAGGAGCCATTTGTTGGAAAGCTTGTTTATAAAAGGTGGTAGCTTTATCCACCACTGAATCTGAATACTTGTCTGCATGTGAAGGAGTTAAAGAAGCTTTGTGGGTTACAAGGTCTGGTTCGAGACTTTGGAATTGACAGTTCAGATTTGATAGTATACTGTGACAATCAGAGTGCTCTTCATCTAGCTAAAAATCCAATCTTTCACAACAGAACAAAGCACATTGATGTGAAATACCATTTTATAAGAGAGGTAATTTCTCTTGGTCAGATTAAATTTCAGAAGATTGGAATAGATGACAATCTTGCAGACATGTTTACAAAAGTATTACCTATAGCTAAGTTCAAGTATTGCTTGAATTTAGTGAATATTCAGGAAAAGTAAGTTTCTAATAACATGATCATATAAATGTTCGAGTGATTTTTTCTTTAGTAAATTTATGTCAAGGTGGAGAATTGTGATGATGACTCAGCTTTACTTCTTAATGAAGATAGTTAAGTGACGGTTAAAAACTCATGATGCTGATTGGGTGTAGTCGGCGTTTGTTTGCATGCAGTATATATAGCCATGCAATGGTTAAGGAATGGGTTAGGTTAAGAAATCAATTACTCTGTTTGAACGATAAAGAACAGAGGCGGACAAAGGATCACTGTTCATTGAAGAGGAAGAAGAATGCAGAGATGGTTTTCTCATATTCTTTCTTTCATCTGTAAGATAGTTTCTTGTTCCTTTGCTGGTTAGATAGTTGTCTATAATTGTAACCTTGAGGAAATAAATACACAGAAGCTCGACGTGTTCATCTGTGGACGTAGGACAATAAAGTTTGAACCACGTAAATACTTGATTTTTTTTGTTCTTTATGTATTCTATGATTGTTACATTCTTAGAAAGTGAACACTACAAGATTCCTAAGCAGACCCAAAAGAAATGTCGAGTCAAACGACTCGATTCTCAAAAAGAACTCAATCGCTTAACCCAATTCCTAGTTTGCAGCAAAAGTTTCATATCTCGCTAGGGACCTGAGACAAAACGATGAGTGACCTAGTTCGAAACCAAAACGTATCGCTTGACCATTTTTCTTTTAAATTACTTATTTACATAGCGGAAGTCTTAGATAAAATGCAATGTGCTGGAGCCCGACCAATTGGGTTGTGACATCGAAATAAAGCGATAATATATATCTGAAATAAAAGTATCAAAACTTTTACAAGAAATTAATACAAATATTATTACAGATTTTAAAAAATGAGTCCAACCTTGACAAATTTTCAAAATAAAAATACTAAAATAATATCGGAAGTGTCATCTCAGTCCTACTACAGCAATCGGTGATCTCCAAATTTATACCGGAAGGGATGTTGTTGGTGTGAGTCGACTAAACTCTATATGAATAAGATTTTATATTCAACCATTTGGATTTTATTAAAAATGGTGAGTATGCAATGAAATAACTTTTAGTTAAAATTGAGTAAAACCGACTAGTGAGACAAATGTGGCAAATATTCACTATAGGGTGGTATGTATGTAAAATAGGCTCTATCGAATTTCTGTAAAAATGGAGTCACTCACGGGCTTCAGGCACACAATGTCATTGACATATAGAACAAAGACAAAGACGATAATTGGCAATCACTAAAGCTACAAAATAATATCCTAATCAGGTTTAGGGTTTTGTGCCCAGGGATACCGACAGTCAGCTGTCTCATTACTCTAGTTAACACAACAAACATATCGTCTAACTATCAAATGTGAAATAGAAAATAGGACTCCTTCACAGGCCGATCAAACTTAGTTCACTCAACCAAGATATTGACAATGATGTGTATGCTAGAAATAAAACATGTCCAACGAAAATAGTAAATATAATACTGCAAAATACATATAATACTGCAAAAACAGATGATCATAATGGATTTATCATTTTATATGAGAACATGACTCAAAATAATCATTTTGAAAACAATATCATACTAGATATAAAACAAAACTCATACCTTATAATGGCCTACCAATAAACAAGGCTCTATCAAAACTGAAAATATCCAATAATCAGCTAAGTCCAATTTCAAAGTCTCGAAATCTAGAGATATTCATATCACAAAATTACAATCGAACTATCCCACTTAATTTCCAAATGTTAGCCTTAAGAAAAAGACTTGAAAACAATCAAGTCCAAGACCCAAACTGATTTCGAAATTGACCTTGATTCAACCCTAAACAATTGGGTTAAACATCCAAAATGACACTAAAACATAGTCTGAGTTATGGTTTAAATTAATCAAACCACGACCAAAACTAGGCTTGAGTCACCACCTCACATGGCTAAGCTACGGCTCAGCCTGAAAGAGAGGCCAAGGCAAAGGGGTTGAGGCCGCGACCCCTGTGTGGCCAAGTTGTGGCTCGGCCTAGCTAGGGGGTCGCGACTGCAGCCCTAGCTTAGCTGCCCCGCAGCTCTACCAAGCCAAGAGGTCTAGGCCACGACTTGACCTTTCTTGAGTCGCTACCTGACATCGTCTTCCCCGATGACGATAGCAAAAAATTTCTAAAAAACCATGATTTCTAGTGATGAAACAACCCCAAACTATCCATAAGACCTTGGGCTATGATTATAATGGAATACAAGTCTGAAATCGATAGCTTTAAACAAATTAATTGAACTTCGACATCAATCCAAAATCCAATATCCATCAAAATGGAAATCCCAAAATCACAACAAATTTAAACTAGAAACCAAGGATTACCTCACTGAAAAGTCCAAAAATCCACTGGCTATTTGAATTAACTCGTCACACGACTCTCCTTGTTGTCCACACTTCCAATTTTTCAAGAGAGCTTCTCCTTTCTAAGTTTGAATAGAGACAGGCTGAAAGAGAAGTTTTCCATTTAAGGAAGAAGAAGTGTTTGCGAAAAAGGGAAAAGAGTAAAGGAGAGCAACAGACACACCTTGAAACTAAGGGGAAGTCATCATCATTTTCAAATGCAGTAACTGCCTCCTACCCCATAACCTTCAAGCTATTATAGGAAGACTTAATGATCACTAGAAAAATAGTGTAAGAAATTATAAAAATATTGTGCAAGAATACAATCACTAAGCAAAGATTATAGTGTTATACAGAGCCAAAGCAAAAACCCTCACCAATGATTAAAAACACTCAAGAGCTGTCAGAAAAGAAAAGAAATGGCCTTCAGTCCAACTTCGAATCACCTACTGCTCCCAACCACCTCGACTCTTACCTGGGAAGGATGGGGTCATTTGGGATGAGAGAAAAACTTAGAAGAAAACTTATACTATATGCAATGCATGAGAAAATTGGTTTTATCATTTCATTTCAAAACCATAATGTGTTTAATATGTTATGCTTGAGTTTAAAATCCTTTGAAAACTCTTTTATCATTTAACAAACAGACTCCACGAGTCATCGATGAGGCAATCTTTAAACCTTGTTGTATACATAGACAACTAAAGCAAAATGGGTCTCCATCACTTTTACATTTTAAAAATAGCTCC
>CM039480.1:25600231-25822843 GCA_022433065.1 Begonia loranthoides | reverse complement strand
AATTGCCACATGCACATAGAGGATGATGGTGATTTGAAGACCAGTCAACGTAATTTGAGGCAAAAAAGAAGTACGCCACACTAATTGCCACATGCACATAGAGGATGATGGTGATCCGAAGACCAGTCAACGTCATTTGAGGCAAAAAAGAAGTACGACAGTGATCCAAAGACCAAACATCGTCACATAAATCAGAAAGACATATGACAACAATCTGAAGACTAGGCGACGTCTACGTATAACGATCGTATAAACAAAACATATCCATGCCATGTTTAGGGATTCGAAACCCAAAGAACGCGTCATCACTGTCCTCTTACCCATTTTGTGTTGTACAAACAAACACTTTCAAACAGTAGAAGAGGTAGTGAGATAACCTCATGTTGTTTTGACACCAAAACCATCCAAAACAACATAAAGATGCATCCACCAATGGATAGATACAACAAAAATATTAAAGTACCATGCATACGTAAAGTAAACATGGAAAATGTGTGTATGTATAGTATAAAAATAGACATGCTATTGAACATGTCATGTCGGGTTTTTCAATGTGATAGTTTACAAAATATAGGTTTTGGAAACCATGATGCAATTCAAAATAGTATAAAATCTCTACTTTGACGACTACTACTCTTTTTACTAGCAGAATCAACTTCCTCAAGGAGAAGTTCAAAGTCCGTGAAATCGTCGAAACCTATAATGAACAGAATGTAAGGAATCCCTCTATTAACTTGAGGGAAAAAAGTGAATGGCTCTTGTACCAAGACTAGGAACCCAAAACAAGAAGGAAATGATAAATAGTCACGAACTTTACTAATGCACGAAGCTCCGAGGAGACACAATTTTCCCTTAAAGGCTACGTGGTTGTTTGGACTATGCCGCAAACGACCGGTAGATACACCCAGTCTAGAAGAGTTTTTCAGTGTAGATGCATGGACCCCTCCACAAACGCCCAAGATCTTGCTGCAAACGCTCGAATATCAACTGTGGATGACTTGTCTGAATACCTGTTGCAGACATCCAAAGCAGATACCCAGACCAGACACGAATGACTGACATGGACTACCAGACACTTACTATGGATGCCCGGTCTCAAAGCACTTAAGCTCCCATGGTCAACTAGACACGAACAACAGTCGACTGGGGACAACATTTCTGGCGAAAATCTGAGAGGAAACTTGCCCTTTTTTGTCATTTTTCCCCACCAATCGGTTAAACATTACTCTTAAACTATAGATTAAGTCAAACAATACAAAACAATCAAAGATTTCAGGTTTCCTAGCTAAAAATCCAAATTCGACAATAACAAAACTTTCAATAGAAAATAAGCTTAAATTCAAACTTACCTATGAAAAACCTTCACCAAGGTCATAGCGTAGAAATGCACTCTCACGTGATCCAAATAATCGAATCAACACGGCAGAAATTGACCTTGAAAAAATTTATTAATATAAATAGTGGGTTTATATAAACCATCTAATTGGTTTATTTTAATGTTCAATGAGGTAAAATGTAATATCCAAGAATTAAATCAGGATTAAAAATTATAATATTTATGAATTTTGGAGATTTTAGGGATGATTTTATTATAGAATGTAATACTCAGACTTCCTGTAACGAAATTAAGTAAGGATAATTGGAAAATTAATTTAGTGTAATTGGATTATTTAGATAATCGTTGAAGATTTATTTGATGAAAATTATTAAAAAATGGATTAAGTGGGAATATTAGTTAAGAATTTAAAGTATAAGTTATTATGGGAGGGATTAAATTATTAAAGGAAGAAGTTAAGAGAGGAGAGAGAAGAGTAGGATGTTATTTGGTGTTTCGGTCGTGAAGCGGTCAAAGCCGCAGTCGAGAAACTCAACCGAAATGCATTACATATTGCATTTTTGGATTTTCAATCAACAGGAGATCGAAGATGCGGTTGCATATCTCGACTGAAATGCATTACAGATTGCATTTTTGGATTTTTGGTCGACAGACGATCAAAGACCTGGTCGCATATCTCAACCGAAATACATTACAAATTGCATTTTTTACGTTTCAGTAGAAGCATCGGTTGACGGTTTGGTCAACTATCTCAACCGAAATTGCACAGCTTCACGATAAAACCCATTTTATTCAGCGTAAGTTTGATATTTTACCCAATTACCTTCTGCTGACACTTCTCCTACCTCTCCCTCTTATATTAAAATATTTCTCTTACGTCACCCTCCCCCATCATGATTCTTAGTTGGGAGTTCTTTCTCCAAGGCACGTAACCCTTTAATTTTTCTACTTCCATGTCTTTTAGTGGTCTTTGGCAAAGAAAGGAAAAAGAGATCGAGAGGGAGTTGGAGAAAGGATAGTGACTGGAAAGAGAGGAAAGAAAGAGGGCAGTGCGTGAGTGACTTCTTTTGCTTTCTTATCGAGAGAAAAATCAAAGAGTGAAAAAGAGTGAAGGGTGACTGTAGGCTATTGTGTTCTTCTTGAAGGAAGGGAACGCTATTGGAAGGAAGAGATTTGGTAGAGGAAAATCATCTTTGAAGGTAAGAAATGGGATGCAGTGGCTAGTGGAGGCCCTGCATCACGAGACTTTGCTTGTAATTCCTACTTGCTTGATACTTAATTATTGCTTTGATTACCTCTTGCAAATCGTTGATATGCTGTGAATGAAAGTAAACTGTTAAACTGTGAATAAAAACCATTTGTTAAGTTGTGAATGAAATAGCTAAGCTGTGAAGTAAATACTATCCATGATACGAGGATGAAGAAATTTGGATTATATTCTGCCTCCGTTGTTGGAAATTGTTCACTGCTCTAAGAACCAAATAAAACATTCCTTGATGGTTGGTATGAAATAATCTTTTGTTGGTTTGAGAAACTACACTATGACTTATTCAATACTTGATGGTTGTTTAAATATGGCTTGGATTATTGCTGTGAAGAATTGTTTATCAAAACTGTGAAATAATGAAGTCTGGTGTCTGTTCAATATTGTCTTTGCTATTTGTTGAGAAGTACAGTTTTAGACTTTAATCTCCGTTAATTAAAGTCCGATGGAGAAATGGAAAGTGTAAAACCCGTGAAATTTTTAATAAGAAATACATGTAAATTTTTTCGTGTTGGAACTAGTCATACATGGGATGTTTGACTTGATTTGTCGCGTAGCGACGTATGTAATTTTGGTCAAATTAGTGGAATTAGAAATTTCTAAATGGAGAATTCACAGCTAAAATTTGAGTTATAACTTTGTCGGACGAAGTTCGGAATAAATCGAAATTTGGAGTAAATTAGTCAAGGTGTGACGTTTATATTCATATAAACATGAAAATGTTGGATAAAAGTATAAGTGAAATTTTATAGGATTAAAGGAATAAATGAATTGAGGATTTAAGAATAAAGAAAATATTATAAATAAAAGGAATATGAAGAAATGTTTAGAAGAGAAATGATAAAGAAACGTGAATGTCAGTTTTTGGGAGAATTAAAGTGAAGAGGGAGAGAGAGGAAAGTAGGGAGGCTTTCGAAGAGAAGAAAAAAAAGGCTTCTGTATTCGGCTGAGAGAAGAGAACTTCGCGAAACAGGGGACGCGATGGCGGCTGGGAGCGAAGATGGGATTCGGCATTCCGGCGTGAAGGCAAAGGGCGACTTGCGTCCGAGGACATTGTGCGAGGGAAGGAGACGAGTGACTCCTTCGGAAGAGGATCGCAACAATTGCGAACGAACGAGCGGACGAGGACCGTAAATCATAGGTGACGGTGAAGCTTTGTTTGAACATCCCGAAGAGGCGAACAACCCTAAACGACGATAGGACCTCAACCGGGGAGCTCCGCTTCGTCAGCTTCTGACTCCGGTGAGTAAACAGAATGCCGATTCGATTATGTGGGTGAGCTGGGTATTTTCGATTTCGGTTTTTAGTTTCAGAAATCGTTTTTGGATGGTGGTTTGGTTCTGTCTCGTTGTTTGGATTGAATGACTCTTGCATTTTAGCTATTTTGATAGAAATGCCGATAACAAATCTCTGATTTTGCATTGCTCTGTTGTTGTTAGTTGGAAATCTGTTCTCTGTTGTTTTGTCGTAAACCATTGTGAGGAGCTGGGGAAATGTCCTCTCTGTTCTAGATTATGCTGTGATTTTGATGGATGTGAATTTGGTTCTGCTTTGTGAGAGATTCAATTAGATTGTTTTATTTAGATTTTAGGACCCGTTGAATTGTTCTGATTTGAGTGATAGCGCTCTGAATATTACTATGCTGCTGTTAATGAGATAATGTCGATAGTTTGCCTTAATTTAGATTAATTTGTGCTGCTAGAAATGAGTTTTGGTTCTTCAATTGATTTCTGCCCAAGATGTTTGAGGAATGTTGATATGCTGAGTTAAGACTGTACTTTGAGTTTGGTTATTAGCCTCTGAATTTACTTAGTTTTGTTTGTGGATAAGTGAAGTGTTGAAGTCGAAAGAGTAAGGAGTAATTGCCTTGTTTCGTTACTGCTGATGTTTAACATTTGTGGATTTGGAGATCCTAACTTGGTTTGCTATTTTGAATAATGGATTAAATTGTTTTTGGAGATAGATATTAAGGATGTTTCTGCTGTGCAATAATGAATTGGGTTAAGGTTCTGTTATAGTTATTCATGTGATAGAATTGATCATGTCTAAATTTGAGAGACATTATGTGACATTGTTAACTATTTAAATGCGCACAATATGTTAAGGATTAAGTGTTGTTTAGATGGTGATCTATTTATTTACCAAAGGGTAAAGTTGGGGATTATGTTGGAATTATTAGATGAGTCATTTACACGTCTGTTGGGTTCCTATTCCCTATATAGGACCCTCCGTTTATTTTCTAGAATTTATTTATAAATTACCGCGTTTATACCTTTTTCAGGCTTTGTCAATTTTGGCGAGTGTGATACGATTCCTGAGGAGGTTGTAGCTCCGGATACCAAGAGAGAACGCCAAAGAGGTTGGGATTTCTATACCTTCTGCGTTGCATTGCATCCAACCCCATTTTGAAAAAAAAAATAACTATTTTGTGAAATACCACACTTGAAAAATGACGGGGACTATTCGACAACACGTCAGTTTTTATTAGTAGTATGTTTTCTCATGTTTAATTCCGTACATGGTTTGGAATTTATTGTGCTTATCTTGAGGGATGGATTAGCTATCCCCTGGAATACCTTCTTCTGCATGAAGGTTAATTGTTTGGCTTGTAAAAAAATATAGGTAGGGCATTGTGACGTATCCTCAGGTTGAAACTCCTGAAAGTGGTAAATTAGTATGGGAGAGTGATGACGTCTCCTTGGGTCGCAAGCCCCTAAACCTGGCCAGGGTTTTTGTCACACGGATCAGACGGTTGTCAGTCGCTGAGACTTGTTTACCCCCAGTCCTTATATGGTGAGCAACCATATCCATTCTATTTTATCGTACGGATTGTCATCGCAGAGTTCTCGCCATTTGACTCCTAGGTTAGGACGCAGAGTTCTCCCCATTGTTTGAAACCCTAGATTAGTTCTACCGAAGCAGAGTTCTCGCGGGCAAATAGGGTGACGTGTTGGATCTATAGACCACCGTCATTTATACTTCCTCTTGCCTCATGAGGTGTTGACGCCGACAGGTGTCCACCTATTATCTGCTGTGTGGCAGGTGAGTCCATGAGTGACCACCCCTTTTCACTGATGACATTTTGGATTGGAAAACGATGATGGCCTATTTTACGAGATATAGTTGTTTATGTATACAGTAAGTTTTAAATAAAAGCCTCATTGGTGGCCCTTGGGCCGGTTTGTTAAAATAATAAAGAGTTTTGAAGCAATTTAAAAATCCATGTACGGTAGAATGACATATAACCTTGTTTTTGAGAATATAGAAAAAAACTAGTTTTGCATGAGGTGCATTTAGTATAGTCATACCTTACTGAGTTAGTCACTCACCCCAAACGACTCCTCCCCAAAATTCAGGTAAAGGCAAAGAGTAGCTGAGAATCAGGAGCTGAAGCGTTCTATTATTTCTACTTGAGTGATTCATCGTTATTTGGTGAGGACATTTAAGTTTCTATCTGGGTTGGAAACTTTAAACATTGTTGGTTTGGACTTGTTGCACAGTACTTGGATTTTATTTTAATTTATGCACCATTATTTTCTCGTGATCCCTACCCGGACCTAGGCCCATATCATTTTGGGCTGAATTAAATATTTATAAGTCTTCCGCTAAGACACATGCCTTGGGCTGGGTAATCGGGTTCTCTACGAGGATCGGGTCGCCTGACCCCGCGGTTCTGTCAGGCCCGTCTTCGGGTTGTGACAGAAAGAGAATTGTTGTTAACTGGAAAATGATGAAATTCTGGGAGTATTATGTTGCTGTTATTTTTGGAATTATTCTGTTGACTAGCTGTTAATCATAAGAAAATGGACAGTAAGAAAATTGGTTTAAAACATTTTTCTGTTGAGTGTCTTAACATATGAATTGCTCTCAATGAATAAACGTTTAACTTAAACTTGATAATCCTCTTGATTGCTCCTTATAAATTGTCGATAAAATGCTAGAAAATAAAAATGTATTATTTTGGTTTAGTATAATCTATTGTAACTACTTTACTATTTTCTCTGAATTATTCTATGGACTGCTTTAATAGTTTCTTCAATATATTCTGTATAATATCGTGGACTGGATATTCTGTATACTATCGTGAACTGGATATGACATGACATTCATATATCATGATTGAACTTATGAAAATGTGGCATATGCACGGCATGATAATGAAATGAATGAATAAACGTAAATGGTCGTGTAAGGGTTCGGGAGATAAGGTGATGGTGCTTGGTGGTGACACCCTTGATGAAAATCTCCACCCACGTATGGATGGAGTTGGTTAATCCACAAGACCAATAGATGTATCCATTCTCTTGTTCCGGAAATCATCAACGACTGAAAAGACAGAGATTGGTGACGGTTGTGGTGACACTCCTGATGGAAACCTCCACCTATATAGGGATGAAGTCAATTAAGTCACACGGACCAACAAATGTATCCTTTCTCTGGTAACAAAATGTAAAGGCAGAAAAGATAGGTTCTTTTCTGAGACAGACTGCATAAGCATGAGCATGAACATTGTATTTCATTCTAGTTCTTGTTGAGCATTAGGCTCATTTTCCTACCCATGATACAGGTGATGGTAATGAGATCAATATTACTGATGTGGAGGAGGAAGCATTCTCCATTGAGATCTTGGGTTATTAGCTGAATTCAACCTGATGTGTTACGGCTCAAAGAAAATAAATGAGTTGTTTTAAATAATTAAATATGATTTTATTTCAATAAAGTTTTGTAAAATAATGGACTTTTATCTCGGTAATGTTTTGTAAAATAAAGGATTTTGTTAAATTATGTTTTTGAAATTATTCTGCTTAATATTTTGATTTGACTTCTTAATACGCGTTTTTAATGAATTAAAGAAAATTTTTTATAGTAAAAAAATGAAAAAAAAATAAAAAGGTTTAATAATGCGAGGCGTTACATAAATTGTAAACCATCTAAAATAAAAGTAGTTGAAAAAGTTGAAATTTTTGGCCATTAACGCCCACAAATATATGCCTTGTTTAGATACTTCAATGAAATTTCATCTCTTCCTTCGTGAACTTTACTCGTTTATTAAAGAGGTTAATAGATTTTTAAAAGAGAAAAAAAAAAAAAAAAAGCAGAATCATAACTAAGCAGATCTAAAATGGAAAATGTATTTGCAGAAAAAACGAGTGGGTTTGTGTTGTTTGCATGGAAACTATTCGACAAAACGATATCTTATACAAATGGAACGACAGTCGGCTTCTTTCCACCAGCAATCTGAGTTGTGTGACGTTGGTACAATATATCATAGTAGATAATAAAAGCAAAATGGTCCAACTGCTTCTGGGCATGCCCACTTACACTCCTTTTTTTTTCTTTAAATCTAAATTAATTTGCAATGATATATCAAAAATTTTACTATCAATATACCATATATATTTAATAAAATACATTGTTCTTAATTATTATTATTAGAAAAAATGACAAACCAACTATTATTCTTTGCAATCAATGATAAATCAACTATTAACTTTTTTTGCTAACAAATTAACCACTAAACCATGAAAAATCATCGTCACGAACATTGCCATTAACTTTCTGAAAATTGCAGTAGAAAAGAACAAATACCCATGAAAAAAATAGAAAAAACTCGTGATTTTAGAAAAGACTTTCAATAGAAAAGAGTTAACATCTATGGAGAATTGATTTAGAAAATTTTGGATTTTGTAAAGAATGAATTTAGAAGATTTCAAGTTTTATAATTTAGAAGCATTTCTAGAAGAATGTTAATGTTTTAGTTTTCAGATGATTTAGAATTGTTTTACGGTCCATGGGAGAATATTTGTGTTGTCTGTGTTTTTCAGTGATTAATTTGTTAGCAGAAAAAAGATTAGTGGTTGACTTATCATTTATTGCAAAGGATGATGGTTGGTTTGTCATTTTCCTTTATTTCTAATATACAATATTGAAGATAATAAAAATACATATTAAATGAAGCATAAGAATTGATAAATTTGTAAATTATTAATGTCTCATTAGCTACACAGCAGCTCATAATGAGCCAAGTCAAACAGACTTGTTTACTCGACGAATCAAGATATTGTATATGCTTTGGTAGTGAAAAACCATTATGACAAAATCACAAGCAAGAGAAAAAATTTATTATGCAAATCAAAATACAACGCTGAATTAGTGACTCAAACTTACATGTATTTATAAAATAAATCAAAATTTTAAAAGAGATCTATAATATGAGTTCATCAATCTAACTCAAAAGAATTTAGATTGCTGAATATGTATAAATATAGATATAGTTGGTTTCAAGATTGATCATCTATTAGTCTACCTAAAAACAATTAGTATAGGATAATTAACAAAAACAACAATTGAACATGAGGTTAAGGACAAAACAAACACTAAACAATTTTGGCTGACGAATAAAACATTGAATTATAGAAAATGAAAGAGACAAACATTGCTCACGTTTTTCTTTAAAAATTTAAATTTTTTTCCACAGCGAAAAACGTGTTTTCCACAGTAGAAATGTATTTTCCCTAGGATATTAATTAAATTGCTAACTAAATTAGTAAAATTTGAAGAAACATTCTAGCTCAAAGTGATTCTCAAAATTAAAATATTTTCATTATTTATTGATTTATATATTAAACTACGTGACTTGAACAATTAAGTCGAGTTATTAATTGGGTAATTAATTACTAATTTTGAATACTAATTCAAAATATACTAATATAGTAATTAATTAACAAATTTTTGAGATATCAATTAATTAATTACCAAATTATTATTATTATTATGAGGTGAAATTAATTAACAAATTATAATAATTTAATTAATTTTGAAATTAATCACCATATTAATTACTCATTTAATCAATATTTTATGTAAAATACGTTTTTATAAAAAAAACTCTTTTCATTATAGAAAATAAATGACATGTTTCATTAAAAAAATGAAAGGGAATGTCCTTTCCATTATGGTTGCTTCCGTTGCGAAAAATATGTTTTCCGTTGCAAAAAATACACTCTTTCCGCCGAGGAAAATATGTTTTCCACTACGAAAAATACGGAAAGCATATTTTTCAAATTGTATGTTAATTTTTTTTTTCGTGGTTGTTTCTGAATTCATCATCTTCTGGTGCTTCTCCTCTCGACTGTTCAATTGTTTCAATTTCAAAAGGGTTTCATTTTTCCTTCACTAATGCGTAGATGAGAAATTTTATATCGGAGTCTTTTGTATGTTATCTATTTATTATGTGGTTTTTGCTTAATTTCTTTTCCAAAAACTATTAACTTCTTTTGTAGAATACGCTTGTTCTTGAACCTTCAAATCACTTTTCTCTCTTATCAAATTCTTGAGTTTAGTTTCAAAGGGAAATAATGGATGTTTTTGTAACTAGAAATGATAGTTTATTGAAGCTTTTATAGAAAAATCATTTTCGTTGATGTGTATGATGGAGGTAAAGGGTCATCAAAAACATGAACGGTAAAACATCTTCAGTCATAAATTTTAACGGAAAACGTGACAACTATTTACCCCGTTCATTTTTCATAGTTCAATATTTTATTTATTGATAAAAATAATTTGATATTTATCTTGTAATTATAGTTTAATGGTTGTTTTGTTAATTACACGTTATTATATTCAATGTGATTGCCACGGGTTTGACTAGTCCGTAGATGCATAAGAAAAAATGAGATGAGCCAGAACACAATCAAAGTCCACAGCAGAAATCCCAAAAAAAACGCAGCCCAAACAGCGCTAGAAGTAGGCACAATATCATCTGCTTGTACTGAATATTGGATAACGACGAGAAATTTAATGGCGATTAAGTTGAGATTAGGAGCAATTGTCGTTCCACCTGCTGCACAGCAACAACACTCAACAGCTGTGGCCTGCGAGTGTTTGTCAAGATTCGTACTTGAAAGGTGGGGGAGTCTTTGTTCTTATCTTTCCCACTCATTAACAATTTAATCCATTATAAATACACTCATTATCATGTCCTCTAGGGAAGGGGACCATAAGCACGCCACTTTTTTGAAAAATAAATCCCAAATTCCATCTCAGAGCACCAACTGTCAACAAAAAAAGTAATGATTTTTCATCACCCACTTCGAGCAAAGCAAACTTAGAATAAGCCCTTTATCAATTGCAGAGAGGAAACTTCTTCTGAGAGTGCATAAAGATTGTTCCTTTTTTTCCCATTGCGAAGTAGAACAATCAAAGAACCCATAAATGCGCACTGTCGTAGCTCAATGGCTGATGTTTTCACGCGACAGCTGTTTGTGCGCAGGCAAAGAGACGGTGTGGGGTCTCCATCCCATTTTTCTTTGTCCAGCCGCGTCACTTGAAATGCTAGTCCTTTTCCTTCTTATCTGAGCTTATTAATTGAATCAAACAGTAATCTAACAAAACAAAAAATCATGCCTAAATGCTGATCTGTTGCCCATACTCATCCTCCTTCTACATGCTATATAAGGTCAGATTGATCTCTGTTTCACTCCACGACTCGTTCTGTTGGCAAAATGGCTTGGCTTCTCTGCTCTCTCTTCTTTTTATTTTCGTCCGTAACTGCTTGCGATCGCTGTGTTCATCAATCCAGAGCTGCTTATTTCTCCAAGGCTTCAGCTCTTTCGGGTAAGATTCAATCTCTTCTTCAGTTCTCCTTTTCTACTCGACTGTTTGGTTCAGACCCGAGTAATGTTTTAATCAATAATGGCGAATTTGAGAGATGCCCAGATGAAATTTCGACGAAATATTTAACGGGTAAACCTTTTTTTTTGCGTGCAGTTGGGGCTTGTGGATATGGCTCGTTAGCATTGGGCTTTAACAGTGGACACCTTGCCGCTGGTGTGCCTACCCTGTACAAAGAAGGAGCTGGTTGTGGTGCTTGCTTTCAGGTTCTTAAAGCTGCAACTCCTTTTATTTCCTTCCCCTTTCCGATGAACCTCGATTTCAATTTGATTTATAGTTTTGCTGTTCTAAATTAAATTCGATTTTTATATATTTTTTACGTAAATCTCAAATTACATGTTTGTATTTTTGTTTTTCGATTATTGCTCCATTTCTAACCAAAAAGCAATCCTTTTTATGACAGATAAGATGCAAGAACACCAATCTTTGCTCAACATCAGGGAGTAAAGTGATTTTGACCGATCTCAATACAGATAACCAAACAGATTTTGTTCTTAGTAGCAGAGCTTTTGCTGCAATGGCTCGAAAGGGTCTGGAAAAGGACATTTTGAAGCGTGGAGTTGTTGACATCGAATACAAGAGGTGAGCTTATTCGTATCTTCACTGATCTTTGATCAGACCCAAACCCATTTAATATCTCAACCAGATTGTCCTTCTCGTTGATTAACTGCAGACCCTTTTCTTCCCGACTGGCTTTATTGTGACCACCTCAAAACATAGCTAGCTAGCCGCTGTCATCAATCTGTCATGTTTAAGTGACTGTAGACACTACTGTCTGTCCCCTTGAACAAACAAAACCAGCTCATAAATGTAAACAAAGGTCCACTTATTCGTACATTATTTTAAAAAATGCACGAAGAATCAAAGTCAACACTGGTAAGACGACCAAATATAGCTCGGGTTAGCCAAAAACAGAGAATTAATAATAAAAACAAAAGATTGATGCATAATATAACATGTGGATGTTCTTTGTTTTCTGAATGCAGAGTACCATGCGAGTATAAAAATCAAAACTTGGCCGTGCAAGTGGAAGAATCAAGCAAAAAACCACATTATCTAGCGATCAAATTCCTAAACCAAGGCGGCCAAACAGAAATAGTCGGCGTTGATGTAGCTCGGGTTAGCCAAAAACAAAACAAAACTCCATTGAAATTAGCGCATACCCATTAAAAAACTGACTCTGTTCTTGTGTTTCTAATGAAATGCCGCAGGTGGGTTCGTCAAATTGGAGCTTCTTGAGTAGAAACCACGGCGCAGTGTGGGATACAAGTAGAGTGCCAGACGGAGCCCTGCAATTTCGAATGGTGGTGACTTCTGGGTATGATGGAAAATGGATTTGGGCGAAGAGTGTTCTTCCAGCAGACTGGAAATCAGGCGTCACTTATGATTCTGGAGTTCAAATTGATGACATTGCACAAGAGGGTTGCTTTCCTTGCGACGAAGGAAATTGGAAATAAGGAAAAACTGTGGAGAATCTCCTAATTAGGTTCTCAACTTGGTTTCATTTTTATCATTCAATTCCTTCGACAGATATTCTTTGTACAGCAATAAGAATAACGCATCTTCTGTGTATTGGTCTGTCTTTGTTTTTCAATTGCGGAAACGGATAAAACTTCAAGTTTTTGATCAAACCCTCTTGCCAAAACCTTGTTTTCTGCGCAAAAATATGGGGATAAGAGTTCAGTTGTGGAGAAAAGCACCCATAAACCAAGCCCGAACCGAAGAACCGAACCAAAATTGATCGATTCGTGTTGGTTTGGTTCGGTTTTGCATACCAAAAAATCGATGTTCGATTTTTTTTTTTGTGAGAACCGAGTGTTTTGGTTCGGTTATTGGTTTTGATTTCTCAAAACCGAAAAACGAAACCGAACAGCATAAATAAGTTTCTAGGGCTTTTTTCTTGAGATTTCTTTTGTTCCTATACAAAACTCTGATTTTGCATTCGTGAGCGCCATTGAAGTGATCTTAGCTCCGAAGAACTTAATACCTAATTTCTAAAAAAAAAAAAACTATGTTTTAGGGAGAGAATAATTTCAATATTATTAATTGTATTTTTTTTTTATTTTTATACAATTTTATTATAATATTTAAAAAAAAAATTAAAAGAGAAAAAACCGAAACCGAATCAAAAACGTAACCAAGATTTTGGTTCGGTTTTGGTTCGGTTCTGATTTTTCCAACAATTGATTTCGGTTTTGTAATTTCAAAACTGAAACCGATCGATTCAGTTTGATTTCAAAAATCGAACCGAAGCGAACCATGCACACTCTACCCACCTTTATCCCTGCAAGTGAGGACTTTCGGGTCAAATTTTGAGGAATGTGGCCCATTGGTTAGATTTTATGAACCAAATCTTTCTTGAGTCTAAAAAAGACCCTTTCTGTGTAGACCCACCAAATGGCTCGTTAATTTGAGCCCATGGCTTGCAAGAACTTCCCTGGCCCACCAGCCGAAAGTAAAGATGCAACTCCAAGATGAGCGCTAAGAGAAACTTAGAATGGGCAACTAACTATGTTGATCAGATCATCATCTAAAAAAATAAAATATTTTTATTTAGGGTAAAGTGCACCCTCAACCTTATGGTAAAGTGCAAGTAGGTCATTAAATTTTTTTTGAGCAAATGAGTCCAATGAACTAAGAGTCGTCAACATGTAGATCTCTGCCACCATTAGAGTTTCCGTTTTCTATTTAATCTAGAGGACAATTTACAAAGACAAATTATAAATTTGACGAGAATTAACCAAATAGGAGATTTTTTTTTTTAAGTTCAGATGTCAATTTGTTAAAGTCGCTTGATTTTTCATCAAATGAGATTAATTTTTATTTCATGAGCAAGGGTGTTCATGGTCTGGTTCGATTTGATTTTTGTGAGAGAAAAATACCAAATAAGTAGAGATCAGTTCATGTAATTTTGGGATTGAAACTGGATTTTTTTTTTTGTGCAAGAACCGAACTGAAATAGATAGGGGTGTTCACGGTCCGGTTCGGTACCGGTTTCGTAGTGGACAGTACCGGACCGGTTGGTACCGGTTTTGAAAATGTTATACCGGTACCGATCCCATCAAGTTCGGGTACCGGACCAGTTTATCGGTACCAGTTCAGTACCGATTTTCTAAAATATGTAAAATAAAAATAAAATAAAATAAAAAATTTTAATTCCTTCTCGCACCTGTAATATGAAATTAATGTTTCACAAACATTATTCAATTAAAAACATCCTAATTGTCAACTAAATAAAAATGCTCTTCAAGGAAATGCGAAGTTAAAAAAGAGACAAAACACATCTATGAAACAGGCACATCTCTAAAATGGGAAGTTATATCAAAATTTGTTGTATTCAGCAAACACATCCTTAACCTTAAGATTGCGATTGGGACTAAGATGCAGTCAGGCAGCAGCACTTGTAGATTGGGAAGAGGGTGTTTCCAATTCCATTCCTCGCAACGATAAGAAAATTAGAAAACTCCAATCTAACAATGTAAGCATGCAGAGTCAATTTAATAACGTTCAAGATAATCATTACAGAAGATAAATATAGATCATAAACTTTTCTTTCTTTCAATAAATAAAAACTACCAAAGCATAAATTACACATTTACACTACAAATGAACACCAAAACAGATTCATTAACCAAAACAGATTCAAAATACAAATGTTATATCCTTCAAAATACTAACAAAAACATATTCAAAACACCAAGTTAACAAATTCAAAGTACAAATGCTCTATCATTCAAAATACTAACCAAAACATATTCAAAACACCAAAACAGATTCATAATTACTAACCAGGAACCAAAACAGATTCATAATCTCGCCTGAACAGATTCAAAATGAATGGGAATGACAGAGCTAACAGATTCTTTATATTAACAAATTCACAACCTAACAAAATCAGAATAAATTGAATGACTACTAACCAAATGGATGGCGAGCTGGCGACTGAAGGAAGGGAATGGACTTAACCGATCTGAGCTGACCGAACTAGGCTTGACCGAGCTGGCGAGCTGCAACTTGAGCCTCGGAGAGGGACGGCCGACACTGGAGGGGAGATTCGGGACAGGTGGATGCGTTAGATCTTGCAGTCGCAGGAAATAGGACGAGAGGATCGGGATTGGACGTTCGAAACTTGGAACTCGAGGCTTCGCTTGGACAGGATGATCGGGACTGGAGTGGTGGCTGGCGATTTTGGAGAGGCCGAGGCTCGAGAGGAATGAGGAAGACTGGTGCGAACTGCGAAGTGCCCTGCCCTAATTCTTTTAATTTTGTTTTGTATTAATCGGTCCTCGGTCCGGTACCGGTTCTAGGTACTGAGTACCGGACCGATTTAATCGGTACTGACCAAAACAGACCAATTTCGATCCGGTATCTGGTCATTTCGCACCAAATCGGTACCAAAACCGACGATTCCGGTCCGGTTCTTCAGTACCGAGCTGGTTCTGCATACCCCTAGAAATAGAATCTGAAAGCCCAGTTCGGTTTCAATTAAGTTATAGTTTTATTGCTAATACAAAAATATGATCAAAATAAAGAATGAAATTAAATTCAATAATTTTCAAATTATTATAAACAAATTTAGATGGATCCTATAGAGTTGCAATTAATTCTTCTTTGAATTAATCTAGAAGATAAACGTGTAAATTTATTTATACTAGTTTAACATAGTCTCATTATCTACAAATAATACAAAAGAACCTAACTCATACACTACTAACTGCACGAAAGGCTTATCCAAAATTCTAACCATTAAAGTTAGCTCTCTTGGCGACATTAAAAACACATCAAACATCATCTTTATTATTAAATTGCTTGGTAATAATTAGACGGACAACCTCATGAATATCTATGTCACAATCGTAAGTACGTTCTACAATATCACGTTACTTCAAAAAAAAAAAGTGAAAAACAATGTTTGATACGTAAAACAGTTTTATATTCAAATATCACAATTCTTAATATTAAAAAAAAAAAAAGGCCCTCATACTAAAAGTCAACAAAATTATACTATGCGATGGAGATTGTTATTGAAGCTCTTGACTTAACTAGAAGTGTAATCGATCATGATTGACGGAATCCAAAGATAATGCGACAACTCATTCTTATAAAAGTATGTGGTTCAAGAACAAGCAATGATATCACAATTCCATTATATTACTTGGTGGAATTTGAAAGATTACAAATGGTATGGAAGAAAAAGTCCAACAAAAAATGTGGCAGACAAGAACATTGGCCTTTAGAGAAGGGTTGATTACGATATTTCACTCTTGTGAAGAGTTGAAACCCAAAACAAAATGAAAATGTAATTCTGAAGCATAGTTCATAAATAAGAGCTGATGTATAACTGAGTATAAAATCTTTTAGGATAAATTTCCATAAAAAAATCACGAATACATGTTTAAAACGAATAATATTGTAGTATTTAGTAAATTTTGAGACGTTAAATATAGTGTAAATATAACAAGCATCAAACTCTTCCCCTTAAGATTAAGAAATGGTAAAAGGAACCATCCATGACTTGCATAAACAAAGAATAAATGTTATGGTTTACAAACAAAAACGTCATTTCCAATGTGGGCAATTTTCTCTTTTCTTTTTTGTTTTTTTAGGTTGACTTCTTGGGGTGGACGCAGGAAATCAAGAAGGGGAAGTGACTTTTATCATCAGATTGACCTAAAGTCACTGCTAATTTCCAATTCACAAAATTTGCAAATATAATGTAGTTTTTTTTTTTTTTTTTTTAAAATTTTTCTTTTGTTCATAATTTTTTTTAAATCACAGCACTAGTCTCGATTGTTTGATTTTTAAACCTAATTTAGAACTCTATCGGATACTTTTTTAATCGAGCCAAAAAAGAATTCGGAGACTCACCCTCGTCACAGCTCATGAGTATGAGGAGAATTAAAGACTTGGTTAAGTAAGAGGGGACGACTTCTAAGTCAATGCACTCATCTCCACCCAAATTAAAAACAAATGAAAAAATCAAGGAAATTCAATAGAAAAATCCCCGTGTTTTTTCTAAATTCAAATAATTAATAAATCTGTCACGCGTTATTGCTTGAAAAATCAGCCGTGGAAAAACAAACATATATTTATTGTAGGGTGAAGGTCCTTATCCAGATGAACGTTTACTGATGTTCTTGGAAAATAATTTAAATTTTTGTGAAAAAGAAAACATTTCATTTCTTTATGTTTGGCAATTCATTTTTAGTTGATTGATTATTTATATGAAAAACTTAATTTATAAACAAAATTTTTAAGATAATAATAATTTATTTACGCTACAATTTTATAAGATAATGTGATGTTTACATATATTTTACACAAGTTAAATTAGGGATAACCATAACCAAACAAGAAATGCGATTTAAACCAAACCCCTAGTTCGAATTCAATTAGGTCCAAGCCCCACTCTTCTAGGGACAATAATTATTGGAAAAATGACAAATCAACCATTATCCTTTACTGTTAGTGACAAACCATTCATCATCTTTTTTTCGCTAATAAATTAACCACTGAACTATAGAAAAATGACGTCGCCAACATCGTTGTCACGTTTGCCGTTAAACGTGATACTATCGAGTTGCGATAGCTCGTATACAAACCGTTGCAGCTCCATGTTTTAAAAAAATAAGATTACAATTTTCATGAACCACGGTGGTTCATCGAATAAACCGCAGCAGTGTGACAATAAACCGCGGCAGTGTCATATGAAGTCGCCGCGGTGTATCGTCACACCGCTGTGGTTTCTTATGACACAGCAGTGGTTTATCATGCCTTATTCTTTGATCCTCTGTCGTACTACATAAGACTCGATCGTGGACTACGAGCGTGTTCACCGCGAACAACGATATCCTAAGCGAACCATCGTACTCTCAGACCTTCGTTCTACACTGTGTAATCGATACCAATGGATTCCCACGCAAAAAAAATGCCGACCAAGCGAAAGGCTAGTCCTTTGCAAACTCACCCGCAACCACAAGCAGAAACGATAGACTCTGCCCGTAACATTGTCGGCTTGCAACTGACCTCATCGGTCAGATTCACCGACCTGAATAAGCCACGATGCAAGAAGGAGCACCTGCAGCGCAAGGAGCAACCGCCGCTATGCAATCTGGAGAAACCACCGCGGTGCAATCTGGAGAAACCACCGGATGCAAGATGGAGAAACCGCAACAGGTGGATTTGGCAGAATTGTGGCACAATTTCAACCTCAACCGCAGCCTCAACAATGACTGGGCGGAGGTGCACTAATCCGTTTCTGTTGCAACAGGTTTCCACTCCTCACTCTTCAGGACAACTTACATGAAGGAATGGTATGAAGCTGATGTTAAACACCATTCTATTATTGTTTCTAAAATAGTAGACTTGAAGTCCTTGGCTGAGTTGAGAATTGACCAATTGTTTGAGGGGACTAGATTAGCCGGTTTGTGTCAATTGGGTAGAAGTTTTTGTGAATGTATTGTCAAACTTTTTTACGCCAATTTGGAATTGTCCACCCAGCCATTAGAGGTCTGGACTTATATGTTTGGACAGGAGTTGAGGCTGACTTCTAACGATATGAACGTGATGCTTGAATGTGTGATGAAGGGACCAAGCGATCAATATTACCACGTGTCTCGGGAGCCACCTTTCGTCAAGGGAGGAGATGGGTTGGTAGTGCTTAAATTGTTGCACTGGGATCCCGAGATTAGCACTACAAGAAGCCAATGTCCATTGAGTTGAATGATATATCTCAAGTGATCCTCATTATCACGACGTATACCATTTTGCCTCGAGATGGACATCGAAACCATGTTAGCTGCATGGATCTCTATTTGCTCGAGAAGGTGTTCACCAGGAAAAAGGTGGACATCAGATATGTCATTTTGAGGCACATGCATGAGATGCTCAACAACCCGGCCAAAAGTCTGTATTCAACTGGCTTATTCAGAGAATTGTCGAGCAGTTTGGGTTATTGATCTCGGAGGATGAGCCGAGAATCGAAGAGACACCCACAGACGTCTACAACAGATTGAAAGTGGACAGAATGGGGGTTAGCAAAGTTGGAGGGGAATGGGTATGCAAGACCCCGAATAAGCGAGGTACAATGTCTTAGCCGCTAGCAAGACATCTCATTTTACTTCGATGTCTGAGGAGATGTCCGGCTAGATGCGTAGGATGGAGGAGCTCAATCAAATGACGCTTAGCAGAATAGAAATGATGGAGGAGCACTTTCAAATAAGGCCACTCCAAATTAAAAAAATAGAGGAGAAACGTCAAACAGGGCTGCTCCAAATGCAAAAAATAGAAGAGCGAGCAAAGGAGCGTCATCATGGGATGTTGGCAGCATTTCAGAAAATGGAGCAGCGAGCAGCCCCTCCAGCAGCCTCTCCATCATCCTCTGAAGCAACGGAAGCCACAGACTGATTGTAAGTTATTTACTTTGTACGCAAAGTCCAGTCTTTATTTTATTTGTGTGCAACGCAATAACGTGTCTAAAATTTGCAGCACCATTTCCCTAAGAGGCCAACCTACTCCTCCTACCATGCTTGCTGACGTGCAGGATACAAGTGCGTCACAGTCTTGGCCCCTTAAAACTATGCGTGTGGTACGTCATTGATTTAGTTATATACGTGTGTCTGTACTTATTCATGCCTTAATAGATTGATGGGTTTTTGCCATTTTGTTTTGCAGTCACATGAACTGATGAATCTTTTCAAGAAGTATCTTTGGAAAATACTCAGAAGAACCTGGAGACGTGCGCTATTCTTTCGGGAAAGCTGGTCGAGAATGAGCACAACATCACTGAGATTATCTTCCCAGATCAAGTAGGGACGCCAAACATGGTGATAAGCCTTTTTTGTATCTTAGTTTAGAAACTTTTATCCTAGTATTCATCCGAACTTATATGCAGTGCTATGCGGTGAACGACGAAGATGCCTTTGTTGTTCAACAACAAAAATCGCTACTCACAATAGGGTGAGTTCACGTAAGTAATCATCTCGCTTCTCCGGGTTGTTGTTCACGTTCCATGGTTTTTAATGCGTGGTTTACATTTCAGTCACACCTAAAGCAATCGTGTTTTATGTCGTTCGTTGACCTGCACACTCAATTCACTTACCAGCAATTGCTACCTAAAAGCAATCTCCATCATTGTAATGCCCATTGACAAAGTGGTATATATTTTTCCTTGTGTAGATTCATATTGCTTTCCGCTTATATCTTTTCACTTTTATGCTGATTGTTCCCTTTGCATTTTAGGCTGCATGACATCTTTTGATGTACGAGTGAGGGGATGAACGTGCTCCGACATTGCCATAAGAAGGAACAGTTCCACAAGCATGATGGTGAGCTCGTGGAGGGTCTGTTGTTCACCAATGCGTCCAACATATACGTGGACCCACAAGGCATGTTTGAACTCATGGATTTGCAGCCGAAACTGAGAAAGAAGAAGGCGGCTTAGGGTAGTTGAGATATGTTGTAACACCCCAAATTTTATAATCCTTTTTAAATCCTTAGTCATAAATTTTTTTGTTTTTCTTTAAAACATATCAAAGTAAATCAGTGGAATTATTTTAAAACATTTAAAAACATTACTCAAATGAAACTCTTATTTAAAACAATCCATTTTATTAAATTTGAGCTATAACCCCTCAGGTCGAATCCGGTTGATAACTCAACACCTCCTCAGGTAATGCCTCCTCTTTCACATAAATAATACCTGCAACACGGGCAATACCATGAGGCTAATGCTTAGTAAGAAATAGAATAAAATGTTTATGCTTATACAATACTTATGCAGTCATTTTCCAAAAAAGAACCTATCTTTTCTTCCTTTTCATTTCTTTCTTTCTTTTCTTTACATTTCCTTTTTCTTTCAAGAGATAGGATACATTTATTGGTATGACTTAACCAACTCTAGTCCCTTCGTGGGTGGAGGTTTCCATCAGGGGTGTCACCACTATCGTCACATAATCTCTGTTCGATATTTGAGGACTAAGAGCAGGAATATATTTGTTGGTCTTATGGCTAAACTAACTCCACACTCTACGTGAGCTGAAAGTTTCCATTAGGGGTGTCACCACGAAACACCGTCATCTTCTCTCTCGAACCCTCCAAATGCCCCTTTCTCAGTTCATTTATTCATTTTCTTTATCATGCAATGCATGCCACATTTTCATAAGCCCTATCATGATGTATGAATGACAGTTCATATCTATTTCATAACAGTCCACCAATTATACTGTTCTAAACTACTATTTCTTAAAGTATATAATTAAATATCGCATAGCAATCCTCGAAGCATACAATCCACAACAACTATTTCCTAGCAAACCTCGAGCTATATAGTGCAAGATAATAAAATTAGTCTCATGATGCAGGGCTTCCATTGGCCACCACATCCTATTTCTTACCTTTGAAGAATTTTCTCATCGTTCCTTAGTGCATTCAGCTTTTATCCTTTTTTCCTATTAACATTAATATCTTCACAATAATATTTACTAATTAAAATCTGTTAATTATTCTTTTATCTCTTTCGTTAATCGTGGATAATACTGATAATGAATATTCCCAAGAAAGAATGCATAGCAAACTCCTTAGACAGAATATCATTTTCAAATAAGTTCTCAGGAAAGACTAGAGGGTCACAACGGTCCACATTAAATATCAGTCTCCTTAGACAAAACTTACTTACACAGTACGATTACATCACTAATATTATTTGCAATTAACATCTCTAAAATAATATTGTGATAATAAAGATAATATTAAATTAATAATCATTAACTAGATATTTAATAGGGACGGAAAAATTGTTACCAAAATTCCTAGGGCAACCACGTAGTTTCTTTCTACTAACAATGCAAAATACCAGAATAACAAATTTGCCCTTAAACTTCACAATTCAGAAACTTCACAATTTCTCACAACTCTTTCTCTCACGACATCCTCTCACTTTCTCTTTCAAACCTCCTCTTCTCTTTCTCTCACTCCATTCTTTCATCTCATCTTTAATTGTGATTTTCTCTTCAAACATTGTCATATATATATAGGCAATGAATCACTCCTAGGATGAAGCCACATGTCCAAATGTTAGGCACAGTTAGATAGATAGACGGAAGTTAGGAATGGTTACAGAAATTAGGCCAATTCTTCTTCATTTAATTTTAATTCTTTTATGCTTCTATTATTTCATTTGTATATTCATATACATATCATAAATTAATCGATCCAATTCCTACTCTCAATTTAATCTGAATATCCGTCTAATTTAATTTATTCAATTCTTATTTCCAATTTAATACTCCATAAATAAACCCTCAATAAATTATGAAAAATTGGAATATTACATATGTAGGGATGCTGAATTTGTTGTAATAAAGAATTCATGGACTCTTTACATGTTTACGTTTTCTTTTTTCTTTACATGATGTCGCATGGAGGATAGACTTAAAAACAAGTGAAACTTTTGCAAAATTTTCAAATTTTTTATAGTGAAATTGACTCAAACGATTTTATTCATCATCAACAAACAAGTAAACATGTTCATTGCATTCATTGCAACAATTTAAGCAATCTATACATAACATCGAAAGATACAAGGCATAGGAGTGCAGACAAACAGCCGCAGATAGTTGACAAACCGTCGCGGTTTCTGACGAGCGGCTACAGCTTTTTGGACACGCCGCAATGGCTTGATAACTAACCACTGTAGCTTTACGGACAGGCTGCTGTGATTTGTTAACAAGCCGCTGCGGCTCGTCAGAGGGCAAAAACACAAATTCAATTTTTTAACAAATGAAAAGTTGGTAACTTGACATTATTATACTAATCAATTTCCATTCATCATCAACAACCAAATGTATCAAACCAATATATCAATTCAATTACAATGATAATGTGCATTACAAATGCTTAAGTCAATGTTATGTTGATTTGGAAATAACTATATGTTTGTTTTTCGGAATTGGGTTTAGCGAACTCCATATGACCTTGTCAACCATTTCTTGTTCCTAAATGCATAAATTCTCAGCTCGAGGTGTAAGGGAACCGCCTTTCCTCATTGAACCAGGAAGTTTGTGTTGATCTTTCCAGTCAGGATTGGTTTTGGGTTAAGATCTTTATTGTACTCCTAATTTGGTTTTCGGGTTGGGATTCGGAGTCGAACCTAGAAACTGTTTTGGGATTCTAGTCTTGTATAAGACTTGTCTGTTATCCCTGTTATGTTTGATGGGATGTTGACACCGACCTTGTTGTAGGTTCTGAAGGTGTCAGATAATTCGACATTTCACTTACGACAGCGCGTGGAGTTGGTTCTCGGTAAGTGTGTCGTGGTCACCATCGAGGTAGGGAACTTTATACTTTCTGCATTGTGTTGCATCATGGTTTTCAAAACTAATATTTTGTGGGCTACCACACCTGAAAACTCGACGAAGATTGTTTGACAGCACGTAAGTTTTTACATATATATATATGCTTTCTCATGTTTACATTTCATACATGGTTTACTGCTGATATTTGTATATTTATTGATAATGCGATTCTATACAAGTGTTTAGGGGATGAATCCTCTTGATGCTTTAGGCACTCTAGAGCTAAAGTATCACGAGACTATCTCATCAACTTTCGATTGCAAGAAAGTTTGACATTGGTTATGTACATTGGGAAGATGAATCCTCTTGATGCTTTAGGCACTCTAGCGCTATAGCATCACGAGTCTATCCCAAATTTTTCTACTGCAAGAAGGTTTAATATGTACATCAGGAGGATGAATTCTCTTTACGCTTTAGGCATTCTAGCGTTAAAGCATCACAAGGCTATCCCTGTGCAATCTTTTGTTGCGTAATGATTGGTCGTTTACATGTGAAACGACAATGGGGCATTCATGATATGTCCTCAGGTTGAAAGTCTTGAAAGTAGAAAAAAAAGATGATGGGGCATCAGTAACGTGTCCTTAGGTTGCAAGTCTTGAAAGTCATAAATTCGGATGGGAGGGTGATGACGCCTCCTTGGGTTGCAAACCCCTAAACTTGGCAAGGGTATTTGTCACACAGAGTGGTACATTGTTAGTCGCGAAGATTAGCCTATCCTAGTACTATTCTATTTGCGAGGCTGGACGACTTGAGCTTGCTCGTCGACAACCCTCGTCAATTTGGAACATCGAGGTATCCTAGTGAGAAGAGGTCTATTGTGAACAACCTCATCTGTTACTACAATTATACGAGTGGGATCGACGCAGAGTTCTTGCCCACAACTCGGTTAATGCGCTAGACCTTCGGATTGTATTGACGGTGGCTACGGCCCATTGGCACATCTGGGCAGTTACACAAGTTATGTCATCGCTAAGTTCTCACCGACAACTCGGGTGACGTGCTAGATCATCGGATCACCGTCATTGATATTCTTTTTTTTTGTCTCATGAGGTGTTACTATTGGGGGATAGCCACCTTTCTCTAACTTGTGTTGGGCGGTTACACGAGTTGTGTCGTGGCTGACTGGTTCACCGGTAACTCTGGTAATGCGCTGGATCTTCGGATCGTATCGGTAGTGGCTACGGCCCATCGCCACATCCGAGAGATCATACCACCTTTCGATGATGAGTGATAGATGGGTCCTTGGGTGATCATCCATTTTCACTGATGACGTTTTCATACGGAAAACGATATTGGCATATTTTGTGATTATAGTTGTCTATGTATATAACGAGTTTTAATAAAGCCACATCGAGGGCCATGGACCGAATTTATAAAATGATAAAGATATTTAAAATGTTTAAAATCCATATATGATAAATGAAAAGCATACAATGGTTGTCAAAGGATGAAGAAAACGGTTTTAGCATGCATCGCATTTAGTATAGATTTTCCTACTGAGTTAGTCACTCACCCCTTAGACTATATTTTCTCCTAGGTTAGGGTGTAGGTTCGGTGTACGGTCCTGTGCGTGTAGCAGTTGGGCGAAGCTGGCATTCCCTGATGGGTGTTGCGATCTCTCTGTAGTTGGGTGGAGACACATCGGTTCAATCCCTCCATTCCTAGTATGTTGGGATTTTAGTTTGGTGTTGTTTGATTTAATTCATGCGTAGTATTTTCCTTTATTATGCTATCATGTCTCTAGTTGATCACTTTGTGAACCCCAATTCATATAATTGGGCTTGGGCTTGGTGTTATCCCTGTTAAGTCTTCTGCAAAAATTCACGCCTTGGGTTGGGTAACTGGGTTCACTTTGAGAATCAGGTCGCCTGACCCGGCGGTTCTTTTTGGCCTGCCTCCGGGTCATGACAATACTGATGGAGATCTTGTAACTGTGTTAGAGGGAAACTCAAAGCCAAACAAATATTGGATTCTATATTCAACTTGTTCATTTCATATGTGTTACAATCGAGATTGGTTTTCGATATATGAGACCGTTTCAGGAGGTTTTGTGTTAATGGATAATAACACACCTTGCAAGATAATTGGTATTGGCACTGTCAGAATTAAAATGTTTGATGGAGTTGTGAGGACGCTGGGTAATGTGCGACATGTTCTTGATTTAAAGAATAATATGATCTCGTTGAGTACTCTGGATTCGAAAAGATACAAGTACAGCGTTGTAAGCAGAGGTTTGAAGATCAGTAGGGGTGCTCTCGTCATGTTAAAGTGACACAAAAGCTCTGTAAATGTGTATGTGTTACAGAGTTCTACAGTGATGGGTAATAAGGTTGCAAAGTCTGTGAATTCACCTTCTAAAAGATTTTTTAAGAATACTCAGAATAAGTCAAATTCTCAGGAGAAGTTCAAGTTGAGATCTAAATCTACATCAGAGCTGATGTGTCAGCTTATTACAAACGTTCAGGGTGATGCAGTCACCATATCATCACCAGTTTCAGTTTCACTTCAAAGTGGTGTCGTCAAAGGCAGAACTAAAAGAAAAGGTAAAGCTCCACGATGATATGGTGAAACTACTTCAGTGGGGTTATGCTTTGAGTATGTTTGAGGGTATTAATTCTAGTGGGAATTTTTCAACATATTCAAGTGCAGTTTGTTGCGACATCTCTAATAATTTGGTGGTACTATGGAGGAAATGTGATTTCTTCCCGAGTGTGTCTCTCGAGTTTAAACATGGCTTAAACTTGATTGGTATCAGATATTGAGTCGGCTCAACAAAGGACTATGTGGAAGAGGAAGTTATTTTTTATTGGAGTTTTGCTGATTCGTTTGCCTTGCATTAGAATTTCTTTAAAGATGAAGATTGTCAGAGTTAAATGTTCTGGATTTGTTTTGGGGTGAGCTAAGAAGTCTTCATTGGATCTCTCATGTGAAATTCGTGTCAAGGTAGAGACGGTTAGAGTTCGATGTGACCTAAATTATAGTTGGGTTGTGTCAGGCCCATATCCAATATTATGGTTTTATATTTTCTCTATATATTGATGTTTGAGTCACAAAACGTATCTTGATTTCCTATTTGTGACTTTCTCCTGTCCTCGTGGTTTTTTTCCGTAAGGATTTTCCACGTAAATTTTGGTGTCTTTGTTTCCACTAGTTTCTTTTTCTATTTTGGGTTTGATTCTCAACAATATAAAAAACTTAATTTATGAACAAATTTTTTAAAAAATAATCATTTATTCACGCTCTAATTGTATAGGCTAATGTAATGTTTACATGTATTTTAAACAACACGTCAAATTAAGGATAAGCCAAAACGAAGAAGAACTGCGATTTAAACAGAACCTAGTTCGAATTTGATTGGGTCCAAGCTAAGGGTGTGCAAACCGAACCGGAATCGAAGAACCGAACTGGAACCGGTCATTTCGGGTTTGTTCAGTTCGGTTTTGCACACCTAAAAACCAAAATTTGGTTCTTGTTAGCCAAAACCGAATTTCACGATTCGGTTTTTGGTTCCAATTTCTCAAAACCAAAACACCGGAACCGAATCGTGTAGGTGTGTAACCAAATAATTAGGGCTGTTCTTCTGCTTCTGCAAAGTGTTCGATCTTCCATCCAGCCGACTCCCAACTCCTGAGTCCCGACCCCTGAAGCCCCGAGCCCCAAGCTGCTCTTCATCGTCTCCTTTTCCTTGGGAAATTCATCAGAAATTTCTCTTTCTGCAGTTGGAGGACAATTGGAATTGGAGATGGCTCAGAGAACGGAGAAGGAAGAGACGGAGTTGAAGGTTTCCTGAGACTATTGCTCTCTGCTCAAACTGCAGTCTCGCCGGAAACTCGCCGGCCTATAATTTGTGCCAAAGTGCTTCAACGATTCATCAACCGCAATATCTACGGCTTCGTCGTCATCCGCCGCTGGAATCTCAGCTTCGCACGGTACATCGTCTGAGATAGGTCGTAGATCTAGATCTCCTCGTCTGCAGGGGAGATTTCGTTCTCTATTTGATTCAGGCAGAATTATGAGGTTGAATCAGGAATCGTCGGGTAGAGACTAGAGAGTGGAACATGAGCTTTGGTTGCAGGAAGAGAGTCGGAGCTGAGAGCTAAGAGCCGAGAGGAGAGTCGGAGCAAGAAGAGCGTCGTCTGTCGCTATGAAATCGTCAGAGCCGAGAGCCGAGGGCCTTCCAATTTCCATTGAAGAAGATAAAACATGAATTTCTATTATAATATTTGAATAAAAAAAAGAAAAATTAAAGTAGGAAAAACCAGAATCGAACCAAAACTAGAATCGAATTTTCGTTTTGGTTCCAGTTCGATACTAGTTTTCCATATGACCGATTTCGATTTTGAAAATTCAAAATAGAAACTAATCGGTTCAGTTCGATTTCACATCAAAATTGAACCGAACCGAATCAAATCATTGACCATCCTTGGTCCAAGCCTCAACTTTATAGGGACAATATCAAGTTCTTAACATAGAAAAACACGGTGGATCATGGTTTTTTGTGCAAAAACCATTAAAATCATACCATACTCCCAACTTAATTTTGTTTATAGTAACGCGCAAATTGTAAAACAACTCATGATTTGGATCAAATTCCATCTAAATCTAAAAAAGAAAATCAGTCCAAAATCAACCTTAAATTTATATTTTAATAATATTAATATTTATTTTCAAATTAATACTGAACTGTATCTCACAATTCAATTCGGTTAAGTTATTTACAATTCTTGTGTGGAACTATATCGAGTGCAGTGTTACGTCGTGATGAGCAAGATTAGTGTTTAAATCACTGGCTAAACCCAAAATGATTGCAGTTTCATGGAATTTGTATAATTAAACCGTGTGGGCTCTACCGCTCTGCTCTACTTCTCTTCCTGCTTTTTTGGCAAATGCACGTCCTTTCACTGCATAAGATCGGTCATCTTTAGATTTTTAGGCCCCATAGTTTCAAGACCAAGTCTTCGTCTTAGTCGTCCAACGACAGTATAAATGCCCTTCTCTTCCGTCCATCAATGGCTCATTTGTAGATGCAGAAAATACCATTTCAGTGGTAGAAACGACGCAGAAAATGAATCTTCCTGGATTTAGATTCCACCCTACTGAAGAAGAGCTTCTTGAATTTTACTTGAAGAATTTGGTTTTTGGGAAGAGAGAGCGATTCGATGTGATTGGGCTTCTCAACATCTACCTTTATGAACCTCGGGACTTGCCTGGTACTTGCGTATTTGTACTGCTTTTTTACCTCCAAGAGTCCATTGCTTTAAATATGCATGTAACCTGATTGATGAATTGCCTCACAGGACTGGCAAAGGTTGGAGAAAGAGAGTGGTACTTTTTTGTGCCTAGGGACAGGAAGCATGGCAATGGAGGAAGGCCAAACCGAACCACCGAAATTGGGTACTGGAAGGCTACTGGTTCAGACCGTAGAATACTGAGCTTATCCAATCCAAAGAGTCTGATTGGATTGAGAAAAACACTGGTGTTCTATCAAGGGAGAGCCCCTAGAGGAACAAAAACTGACTGGGTCATGAATGAGTATCGCTTGCCTGATCATAACCGTCCCTTGCCAAAGGTAGGATTCTATTTAAATTGTACGGTCCGATTCGTCCAGTTCTGAGGCCACGCCAAACCGAATTGCGATCTAGGTTTAGGACGAATTGGGGTTTGAACGATGTCATTGGATTTGGGTCGGGTTTGGCAGAATCACTAGCTATTTTGGAATTTAGGTTGGGTTTGAGTTGGATTGTGATCCATGGTTTGGTTTATTTCTATATTAATAACCTGGTTCAAACCGTGGTTACGGTCTGGTTCTACTCACTTAATAATTTAAAAACTCTCGACCTAAATTGTTGTGTATTACTTTTAACTGAATCAATATTTTGACGAGTAGACATATACTATATAATGGTACTATACTAAGTGGTCGACCTAATGAATAAGTAACACATTAATTGACTATTAAGTGGTTTTTTGTAACATGGTATGGATGTTTTAAAGTGCAGGACATAGTATTGTGCAAAATATACAAGAAAGCAACTTCATTGAAAGCACTAGAGCAAAGGGCAGCAAAGGAGGATGAGATGAAGAGCTTCTTCCAAGCTTCCTCTTCTTCCCCTCCGCCATCAATGGATACCCTCTCATTTCGGGGCCAGATCGAAGACTCGAACCCGATTGTTCCTCCCATGGCCGCCCCAAACTACAACATCAACCGGGAAGAAGCAGAAAAAATGGAGGAAAAGAAAGATGGGGAAGTAAAAGTAAAGGATGGCCAATGTTCATCCATGTCTATACAAATACCAGTAGCACTAGACAAACTGACTGAGCTCAAAGTTCCAAAATTGAACGTGGACTGGACCCAAGACTCGAGCTGGATTCACTTTAACAGTCCGTGGCTACAGAGCTTTACCCCACTTGCAGACATCCTTAATTTTTAAGAAATGGATCATACCCACCCATTTGTGTCTCTGTTCCTGATATTTTAATCTGCTTTCTGTAAATCTCTTTGTACGCTGCTGGGTTGGGTTGAACTTAATAAAATTTCATATTATTTTGTTCAATCTCTTTTTTTATACGTTCTGAAGTTACACTGTGACATTACTACTAATTTGAGCAACATTGTGACATTAAATTATGGTCAGAACTACATAATTCCAACTTGAAAATAGTATAAATATTTATTTATCATCTTAAGATCTAACTTCTGGGCGACTTGCATCCCTCCAGGCAAACTCCCAGATCCAGCAGACATTTTCTTCCAAAACCGAAGAGACAACTCGGATTGACCTCCTGCCGGTTTAATTTTGACCAGTCTAGCTTGATCGTAATTCACAACTCAGTCGAACACTCGGAACTCACCCTCTTCTCGGCCAATCCCATCACTTCTCACCTCTGCCCATCTCTTCTTCACTACGCAGGAGTATGTTTTTATTCACTCGGCTTCGAAACGAAACTTTTGCGCTCAGAAGAGGTAAATCCTTTGATCATTCTGCAGTTTTTGGTCCCAATTGTGGTACCATCGTACCCAATCACCATCACGATTCAGACACTTTTCGATGCTCCAGATTAACGCTCCTGATTAGCCAGTTCTTCCTCGCTTCGTTGCAGAAGCTCTTCGTACACTTTCATGGAGTCGGCCGTGAACCTCTCCATCTTCTCGAAAACTCGCTGCAGACCAACCTGCAAGCTAGGACTGCTAGTGTCGCTCTGATACACAATATTTCCAGTCATGGACAGAGCGTTTCCATCTCCTGCTACTGTAACCATTTTCTTCTCCATTGCCTGAATCTCTTTTGTTATCTTCTGCTCTTCTCTGTCAAAGTTTCTTCCTTTTCTCTCCACATACTTGTTTGCCATTCTCTCTCTATCCTGCTCCCAAATCTGAAGAACACTCAAGCTAAAAACACGCATAGATTTGATCACTTCCTTCTCGGAAATTTGATCGAGAGACTGAGACCACTGATTGCAAATTATAAACACAGGGGGCGCGCCTATCCTGCCCGGGGAAAATGGGGCGATTCCATCCGCAGTTTCTTCTGGTTCGTAGAGAAGACATTTTAGAAGCCAATTGTTTAAAGCTCGAACGAACGACTTTTGGGCAGTTACCCAACTGGAAAATCTAAACGTCCAGTTGTACAGTACATGGCCGAGCTGCAGTGCAGATGCAGGATCAAACGTGTTTTTGCCGGATCCAATGGAACCTAAACTTCTGGCTTCTCTGATTACTTGATATTGGGTGCGATGGCATTCGAGCATACACTTCCACATCCTCGTCAACCTGAAAGAATTGCGGATTTAGTGACAAAGAAGACAACATATACATAAACCAATTATCGTAGAATCAAGAAAAACTATCCAAAGTCACTTAAGAACTTCGTGATGGGATTAATCCAATCAAAATAAGCGTTGACATGGTATCAATTCCCAGTTGATTGCAGGGAGAGACGATCCAAGACATCCTCCAGAAAAGACCGACAGAATCAAATAAGGAACTAATTAAACAAATCCGTTCCGAATTTTCTCCCACGACCAACGGCAAACAGTCGTTCGGAAGGCTAACTGCAGATGATCCCACTTCCACATATAACACCCTAATATAGTTGAAGAAATAGAAGAATATAAATCTCGAGCAACTATACCAACCAAGACTGCATTCGCCATCTCTACGAGTACAAATCGATAAAATTCGACAGAAAAATATCGAATGCGCTTTAAAAGTCTATAAATTTTCATACCCATGAATCAATTCACTCAGTTGTGGCCACAATTCTTCGTCCCTAATCGTATTTATAGTCACAGATATTTTGTCAACGACTTGAATGGCAATTCTTATTTTGGTCGATAGACTCCTTATCAGAGCTCGAGTCGCATCAATTTTGTGGGCTTCGGCACCTCTTTCATTCAATCCCTTTAGTTTACGGCTTTTCATCTCGTGGATAACCCTCATCTTTTCCTCGGACTGAAAAAAAAAAGAGCAAGCAGAACCGTCTGATTTCTTGATTAATTATCAGAAAAATTTAGCTCATCACCAAGATTCTTTATTCATAAATTTTCAGTATATATCATAATCCGTAAAATCGTAGGTAAAGGCTAAAAAAGCGTTAAATCTCAGCTCAAGTAGAGAAGATCTTGACGTGAAGATCCACAGTTGGAATTCCATTATGCACGAAAAAAGATCATCGATATAGGCATGTCCCGGAACATAACCAAAAATAGAAATGAGTTGAGACATCGAAGAGATTATTGGAGGAGTCATTATCTTAGAAGCTAGAACACGTAAAAGGCAGAATGAATGGTTTTTCAAAAGCTAGCTGCCATAATAGAAGCCTACCAATTTAGCAATTTGGACTTTATAGAGTCGCCATCATTTCTGTTCTACCAATCTAAGCCAATGGCGAGAAAAACAAATTCAAGAAAAATATGAAATGTTCATACAATTGGTTGAAATTTTAGAATGGTTCACATTAGCAGATCGAAATGGCAGAAAAACCATTTTTGCAAGAGGAGGAATTAGAAGAACATACTTTGACTTCATTGTAGAGCTTCTTCTCCCATAAATGTAACTTCTGCAAGGTTGCAGAAAGATTTCCAGAACTCATTGCCAAATCCTCGACGAAGCCTATTTCAGAAGAGCCAACCTTATCAGATGAGGCTTCGCCATTTTTTGAGGTTGAAGGTAGTGAAGATACAACTGATAGTGAAGGGGTAGAGAGATGTAACATCTTTGAAGCACCTGTTTAACAAATCCAACCTTTTAAGTCTGATTAAATAACCAGAAACAATGATTAATCTCCAAATTGACACAGATCTAGGGGAAAAATCAAAATGGGGATGAACAATTTTGATGCTTGGTTCAGCCAGAGGAGAAATCTACAATTTTGAGATTTACCATGTTTACGTTGATATGGAAGCTTTCCAACCTCGAGCATTTTTGCTATTTCACTTCCAGATTCTGAGGCTTTCTTGAACTGAATCTCAATTTCTCTAGCTACTTCGTCAATGGAAGCAGCACGACCCTTGAATCCAGCTCCATTGCCACGATCCTCCGACCTCTCTCCGTTATCCACAATTTTCTTATCCACTACATGAACCTCGTACTTCATTTGAGCATTTTCCACCGCAGCCCCAAGCTTCGTTTTGTAAAGCGAAGGCCCTGTATCGTCATCGTCTTCATCTTCTACAATTGATTTGGAGTTCTTCCCACCTCCATTATCTTCAACAAATCTCTGATTTCCATGTACTTCCTTAACAACTTCCCTCTGATAATTTTCCTCCTCCAAATCAGGAATCCCCTCCGCCTCCCTTACCTCCTTTGAGTCCCTGCTCGGCGTATATGCGCTGTAATACTTTTCGTTGGGGTCGAAAAAGTTCAGGAAATCCCAGGTAGAAGTTACGGGCGGAGGAGGAGGAGGAGGTGGCGGTTTCGACGAGGAAGCCGGAGCCATTACCGACGACATAGACCCATAAACACCGGGAGGCGAAGACGAACCATAGTATTCACCAACTCCAGCTCCGTAATTGGAATACCCATAATAAGGATAAGGATTCGAGTTCATGTTGGAATAAGGATAAGAGTTATATGCAGAAGAAGATGAAGATTCCCCCATATGATATACCTTTTCTGGACTCATAGGCCTATGCTCGTATACCACCGAAGGTGTCATTGTGTTTCTCATATAGTTCATCTGCATAAACCGGCCGCCGCCGGGATATGAAACGAAACGTTCTTGATCTACATCCATATAGCCCGCATGACCTCCATGGGTAGGAATAGGATGCAAAGGCGTCGAGTGGCCGGAATAGTGAAGAGAACCTAATTCATCGTCGGAATCGGAATAGATATGGAGGTGGGATCCGGAATTCGAGTGTGAGAGATGATGAGAGGGAGGAATGGATGCTTCAACCTTCTTCGCAGGAACTTGGTCTCCTTTTCTGCGAGGTGGGAGATTGAGCTTCGGAGATGGAGGAGAGCCAGAGGAATTAAGAACGCCCTGCCCAATAAAGCTCTGAAAGGAGTTTCCGACTAGAACAAGGGAGTGAAAATAAGCTCCGTGAGCCTCGGCAAGAGCGTAGCGAAAACGAATCGCCTCGTCTAGAAAATCGCAGCGCTCGCGACAGAGAGCAACGGCCGGGAGATCGTCGAGCTTCGAGGTGGTGCAGCCCATCGAGAAAAACTAATCCCACGCAGATTATAAAACTGGGTTGTGTTGGAAATTGGGGGAAACCATAATCGGAAAAATTAGATAAAGGTGTTTGTTTCTCGGGAAATTGTTGTATCGGGCAGCCAGAGAAAACTCCAGACTAAGATCATAAAAGAAAGAGGACTGAAATGAAAAGGAAGGGGCCAGAAGGAATCTTATGCCAGCGCTGAGTTCGTCGTCGGTTTCTACAAATGAAAGTACAGAGAGAAAGAAGAGCGAGAAAGTGGAAGGCACAGCGAGTGCGAGAGAGTGAGCTCCGATTCAGCGATGATGGGTGCAGTAATTTGGAAATTGCAAACTGTTCTGTACTTGTCCATTAATTTTCAAACCAAGGTTAAAACTTGAAACTCAAAAATACCACCTTTTGTAGAGATCTTGACGGTTTGTTTGGTTTTCCTTTTTCGTTTACTCTGACAAATTGAGGTCCGGGCTACTGGCTAGGGCTTGCGGGTTTGGTTAATCGGCGAGAAACAGAGAGAACATAGGGTGTTTGGTTTGACGGAAAATTCAAGATTTTATTTTTCTGGGCTGACTTTCTCGAACTATTCCCAAACTACCCTCCGGTCTCTTTGAGTTTGAATTCTCCTTTTCTTCCTTTTTTTCTAAATTCAACTTTTTGGTGCCACACACAAGCATTTATTAAATGCAATCTCAAGTTCATGTTTTAAACACTTACCACATTTTCATATTGTTGTAAAATTCATACTCAAAAACCAATAAAAATTATTGAAATTTTAAAATAAAATTCATTTTTTTGTCTTGTTCGTCCTCTTAATTTTGATTTTCTATTAATTTTGATTTACTATTTCTTCAAATTTTGCTCATAAATTTACGACCAAAATATGTCGTGACATCACGTGCACATCAACAAAACATCATATCTAGAGGGAGGTCTACCCGACTCAACGTTTGTTTAGACTAGCCTCACGGGCAAGAGCAATGAAAGAAAAATCCATTTTTTAAGGATGGATGTAAAGTGGAAGGACTAAATTGAAATTACTCTAAAGTAGAAGGACAAAAAAATGAGTTTAGTTTTACCAAATTGTTATGAATTATTCATAATAAATGTAAATTACAATAAACCCAAAAAAAGAATAGAAGGTCGAGAGGGAAGAAGACGAAGAGGAAAAGTGGTAATAAAGAAGATGGGGCCCATCTCAGCAAGAATTCCTTTTCAACTCGTTACCCCTTGATCCTCTCTCTCTCTCTCTCTCTCTCATTTATTTGACTCTTCGTTAATCAAATAAAACCATTTGACTCCATTCCCTAATTGGCGTCTCCCTCCATTCTTTCTTTTTCCTATAATTTATTTTTTAAAATTATCTATTTCAATTTATTTATTTTTTAAAATTATAATAGCAATAATAAATAAAAATGAGGCGGTTTGGTTTGGAATATTCAAAATTCAAGGCCATTGAGCTCACGTGGGGAGGCTTATTCAACAGGTTGAAGGTGGCAGCATGGGGAGGGCTTGACCTAACTTCTCCATGCACTATATATTATTCCCACTAATAATATTAATCAAATTCATAATTACCTTTAAACACTAATAATATCATAATATTAAGTATTCTAATAATCTCGAATAAATTATTTTAAATATTAAAACTAAAATATTGTTTTAACAACAATTGTTTGTTAAGTTGGACGTTAAAAAACAGTGGATAAACATTAATTAGCAGAAAATAAAATAATGGTGATTTAATGAAAAAAAGACCAATTAAGGCAACAACGTGGGATTACTCTTAATTTTGTAATAAGTTAATTATTCTGATTTTTGTATTTTATTTCTAGAATCTATTATTTAAAGAATTTTATAGTTGAAAATAATTAAAAAGAAGTGAGTGGAGGAAGTAGTTAAGACAGATCTAATACCTTATTAACTCATTAAACATAGTTTGACAAGAATTAATATTTAATTAATCTTAAAAAGTTCATAATTAATTAGTTCCTTTTACTCGCGGGATGTAACAGCGTGCGATAATTTTTAATTCATTGAGCTGAGTTAGGAGTCTTTTAAGAACCTTCCTATTTATGATCAATTAACAACTTATTTTTAGGGTAATTATCAAAGCCACTTATGTTAAAGTATGAAGGTGTTTTTAACTTGAAAAACTAACTTCAAGTTCCTTAAGAGACCAACTTCGACGACGAAACAACGTCCTAAACTGCTATACGAAAATCAATGTTATGAAGTTCCAAGATTGTTAGAGAGTTCATTGGTAGTTTGAGGCGTCTGTTGTCAAGAGAAGAGATAGTATTATCATATCAACCAAACAAACATGTATTCTCAAATTAACAAGAGGATACTATATTGTCAAATTATCTAAATGAATTTTTTTTTATCAAATTAACCACACGAAAATGTATTATCAAATTAAACTAATGAAAAATTTTCATCAACTATGACAATTATTCTAAAACCATCACAAACACTGAACTAAAAATATATAGAAATATACAATTAACAGATTAACTGTAACATTCAAAAATTTTGTATATCATGTTACAATTTATGTAATGCTATATTGGATATCTGTTTTTTTATTTTTATATTATTGTATTAGTGATGAATTTTGAGTGATTTGGTGTTGAAAGAATTGATTGATATCAAATATGTTTTTGGATTATAAAAATTTGGTGAATCCGCAGAAGTGTTGGTAATCGCAAAAATGTGAATATCCATGGATACTTGGTTTCAGAAAGACACCTAGCTGCACCTAAGTTGTGTCCAAGGAATATTAAGCGTGTGGTGGATATTCGCAACGGACGTGTAGATTTTCGCAAGCGGATGTACAAACGTCCGGGATTTAAGTCTTTCTTATAAGTGGACATTCAGACTTTTTATTTTGTCGCATGAAATGCTCGTGCAGACATTTGAAAATGAGTGTAAAACAAATATCTGCTTAACTTGAACTAATTAATCTAGATCAATCTTAAGCTAATAAACAAGATTAACTTAAGCAATCATGATCAATTAACATTAATCATTCACTAATTACATCTTAAACATGTAATTACTAACTAATCCTTAAGTGACATGTGGTACCATCTCCTTAGTTACCCAATTTTATTACATGACCACATACTACAAGGTGTTTAGAACATTTCTCATTTTTAAGTTTCCCAAATTCACACTCTAAAATTCAATTTAGAGTTATTAACCCAAACAATACAATTTTGGATGAAATTTCATTCGTCCAACTTCAAATTTGTATAACTATTGCTGAATACATTCAAATCATTTCAATTCAAAGTCATTATTTTCATTTATGTGTTTACTTTAACACAAAAAACTTTCAAATCAATCCAATCACCACAACACTTATTAGAACTATAACACTAATGCATGTTATATTGAAACAATTTTCACTTTATATGCTAAGTATTTTATATTCTTTCGAACCATGCAATGATAAATGAATCAATGCAATGTTCTGTTTAATTTTAATTAGTGATGTTATTAAGAAATATCATATTAACATATATGTGAATATCAATATGTATGATCACATATCATGAATGTAAATGTAACAACTTGATTTTCGTACATTTTAAAACGTATAATTTGAAAAACTTTTCTTTATAAATTGTGTAGCGAAAAAATTCTTTTCATTTTACAAATCAAATATCTTTACAAATACAAAACCATTTACATTTATTTTTCTTTTAACTTTTAGCCTAGCCAATCACAAGGTTCGTAATACTCAAATCCTCCATCAACCGCTCATTTTCTTGTTACCATGCATACCTACATCATAAGTGTAATACCCCGAATCTATTTTTCTCATATATGCGATGTAATCAAACTTTGGAGATATATGTATATTACATTGCGCATTTATTATGACATGTATTCATGGGAGAAATATTATGGGGTAAGAGTTTAGTAGAAAAATGTGAGAGAAATGGGGGATTTGGCTTATGTGGATGCATGCGGACGCCATGAGGATGAGAATCGGCCTCCGCACACGGGTGAATCACACTTGGGACGAAGCAGGCCGAATTCTTGCATCCTAACTGTCCAATTGGACATTTGCGGACGAGTGCGGACGACTCGAGGATGAGTTATGTCATCCGCAAACAATTAGGATGCCACTCTAGCAAGTTGGGACGTAGTTTTGCATCCCAATGTCGTCTGTGTCATGGAGATTTAGACGAACCCGAACAAATGCAGACGCGGGCGAGTGCGTCCGATTTGAATCTGTCTGATTCTTGGACACTTTTGGATGCTGCGGATGATACATGCAAACACCGTGTCGCATCCGAATATGGCATTCGGACGATGTGGGGAAGAATGGGGATGAGTGCGGACATGACTGATTTGAATCTGTCCCATTTTTGGACACTTTTGGACGAACACAGACATAGTATGCAGACGCCACATTTCGTCTGAATATCCAAATCTGCCTTGGAATTTTACACATACGGACTAATGCAGACAAGCCATCACGTCAGCACTCGTCCGAATCATTGCAGATCTGTGACAGAAAATGATTTAAAATCAGAGCAAATCAACTAATCAGCCAATAAAAATGCAGCTCCTCGACACAAATCTCACTCTACCACATCCCGACCAGCAGGAATTGTCCCATGCATCCTTCTTGCTAGGCGTACGGTCTGTCCCCAGAAGGTGAGCCCGCCTACATCTTCAGCCATTTCGTTCATCTCCTAGGCGCCCTTCTTCTTCTTCATTCAATTCTTCTCTTCTGGAGAAAAGTTCTTGCGTGAAGTGTGGTCTTGGAAACAAGGGGGTCCTACTGTCCGTTTATCGAATCGTCAACAAAGGGAAAGTTTGGGGTAGTCTTTGGCCATGTGAAGGCCCTACACCCAAGTAAAGTGTGCGTGAGTAGATGTTCTTGCTGTAGAATTTCTGTAGTTCCTTTAGTTGTTCTTGAATGTCTGTAAATCTTCTGGTGGTACTCTGATAGCTATCTTGCTTGTAGTTACTCTTCAAATACTCTACACTGTGAATTTCATTTCAACCGAGGATTAGTCTGCTTTGTTGAGAATGAAGGTGAAGGAAAAGTGAAAACAAATGGAATGTATGAATCACTGAATCTGTTAAGGATGAACGTGAAGGAAATATAGGGACAATGACCCTAATATGTGATTATATGATTGTGTATTATTGACATTTGTCCTGCCATTCAGCTTATATTGATTATGAATATATGTCACTGAAATGTTGCCATACCGTAGTCGCTTTACTCTATTTTGTAGTTTGTTTCGCTTAGACGTTGAGAGCATAATTTATTGTTTCATTTCATTGTTCATGCGCTGCTATTTATTATCGTTTAGGGAGCATGTTCTGTAGTTCATTCCATTTCATTACACATTGCCGTTTATTGGCCGTTTAAAAGCATGAATTGTGGACCACGTATGTATGCTTTAATTCGTTGTTACCTTTCATGGCTACTGTCAAGATGTTAAGCATGTACACACATTTCATTTCGCTGTCATATTGGTGTTCGTTGTTAATGCATAAAGCACGTATGTTCATGTCTGTTTTCTGCATATTTAGTATTTACTGTCAAGTTATTAAGCATGCTGGTTCGCTTTCATTTCGAAGAAATATTTCATATCCGTTGACGAATTATAAATCATGTACGCACGTCTTATCTTGTTGTCATATTTAGTAGTTACTGTCAAATAATATGTCTCGCATGTTCGTCTAAATTGCTGTTGTATATAATCATTTAAGAAGCATGTTTCGCTGTTCCGTTTCGATATTATTCGCTGCTGTTTATAGTCGTTTAAGAAGCATGCTTCGTGTTCATTTACTGTTATTTATTGTCGTTTAAGAAGCATGCTTCGTTGTATTTCTCGTTAATGTGCGCTATTATATATTGTCGAAGCATGTTCTGTGTTCTATTTTGTTATTGTACGCTGCATATTATCAAAGCATGTTCAGTTGTTCTATCTTGTTCGATATATACTGCTATTTTAATGCATCGTTAAAAGCACGTTCTGTTGATCTATTCCGTTCACCAAACGCTGCTATTTGTTATCTTTATATTGCTTCATATTGTCTAATTACTGCCGATGCATGTAATACGCAATCATTAATGCCTGCTTAGTTATTAGTATAATTGGATGTAGGTTGAAATATGACCACTGCTTAATAGCATGCTTAATCTCCACTGCTATATGTTTCTGTTATAGCTGTTGTATGATTGTTCGAATATGCATTTGTTCTTCTTATGTGTTTCAAATCCTGCTATTTAATTATTGATTTGTCATTCTTTCAATTACTGTCATTTACATTTCATGTATGCGCTATTAAATTTGAAAGTGTTATCATGCATACACGTTAATAGAAAAAAAGTAGGGAGTGCCACCCTGGGGTGGTACTCACATGCATTAAGTGAGGAAGAAGAAATTTATGAGAATAATGGAGAGTTGGGGGATAGAAGGGTAAGTACATATCAGTTAGATAGATAGGATAAAGAGAACGTTACCTTTCCCTTGTCGGGACTACGAGACTATTTACCCTAGGTGGCTGAAGCCAACAAAGACTACCATTCCGCCACGGATTCCTCCAATCTCTCGCTCGATGTACGAGTAATGAACAAAAGAACATAAGAAAATATTGGTCTAGGGTGGTACCTATTCCAAAAAGAACTAAAGAGAGTCATATGCATTTGTATTAACCCATTTCCTTACTGGACCTTTAGGCTCACGTCCTTACTTGGAGTGTAGGTAATGAGATGATTGTATCAGGAGCAGAGGAGGCCTTACCCATGGAGACTACAGTGTATTCCGAGGAAACGCGACCAGAGTAGAGGCATGGCTCAAGGAAAAGAAAAAATATCTATTTTGTAAGGGTTTAATGACAAACATATTTTGTAAAACGTTAACTATTGCCGTAACCCTTGTTTTGAGTAGGTTACACTTTTAACCTTGAGCTTTGTTAACTGCTTTAAGTAATATTCTAGATTATGCTTCCGCTAATTCTATAAGCTGTAGTTTCCACTGTTTTATGATTGTTGAGATGAGTTTAAGTGATGATCGAATTTTCAAGAAAAAGACTCTGATTTTAAGTTGAAAAGATTTTTAAATAACAATTTTTGTCATTTAGCAAAAATTTTAAATCTTACTCATTTTCTTAAGATAAACGAAAATCCAGGTCGTTACAATAAGACTTAAACTATGAGCCTAACACTCAGTAAAAGATAGTAAATATGCAATGTTCATGCTATGCAGCTTTATAAAATGTATGCTCATGTTGTTTATTTCATAAAAGAACCTATTCTTTCTACTTATCATTTATGGCCACATAATATTTTATAATGTTAGAGATTATTACCCGAGAGAAAAGTTGCATCCTGGGGTCCATTTTGGGCAAAACTGTCAATCAATCCCGACGAGGTATGAGTTGCATCATCTCGTATTTCTCCAAAGTAGTACCGTCACGGATATCCCCAATCTTCAACGCCTAATTGCGTACATTTTTCATTTACCTTTAATGATACAATGAGTAATTATACAGCCCAAATGAATATTGTTTGCTTTGGGTGATCGATCCGCAGAGACTTGTTATTAGGCTAGTGTCTCATACCACTAGCCCAAAACACTTCCACTTGGTGTGTATGAGCACCCATTTATCATTTTCAAAACATAGGCATGATAAATCATTTTCGTATTTTTTCCAAAACAATGATGCATGTCATGTATGCACTTCAATCAATACATTAGCAACATTATCATCACTCAAAACTATCAATCTACCAAAGCAATAATAACAGAACCTCAATGTCATAAATAAATCCCCAGAACATAAGTCCTCTAAAATGTCTATTAGGGCAATAAACTAAATAAATAGCAAGACTAAATTCGTCTTCGACTATTTAAATAAATTTTTAGTGACATGTAGTAGCGATCGGATTTTAAGAAAGCGCACTCTAATATTATTTAAAAATTTTACAATTTAACGCGTTTTTCAAGAGATATGAAAAATTCAGGTCGTTACATACATCGAACCTCGGTCGCCCAATCACGAGACATTTTCCTCTTTGATTTGCCTTTTGGATATTTGCCCTAGATTCCGAAGCTTAGTTCTGAAAGCATTTTATCTTCCGAATGTCTGCCCTGGACTTCGGAAGTCCACTCCTGAGGTATTTTTTTCCTTATTTATGCCTCAAAATGATCTGCCCCACAGACAAGGCATCCATCTTAGCACTCATTTCTCATTTTCTCACAATTTTTCGCATACTTTTCATACTAAACACATAGCAAAACCACTCTAGATCATAATTACATTATATAATCATCTAAATAGATATTTTTACTCTATTTGATCAATATCAAGTATTATTTTTCATTAATGTTTTCCCAATTATACATTATAAATGCATGATTCAATCATGATCAATTTAACAATTCTTTTTACCCAATTAAACCACTTTCATGCTTTCACTTAATCATCAAAACAACATTGGATGTAACAATTTAATCTAATCATTCAAACTTTTCCATTCAAAGTATTTTATATATTTTATATTCCATCTCAAATCCATGCTTACATTCAACTAATCCAAACCATAATCAATTAATGATGTAAACAATAGATATTAATCTATAATCTAGGAATTGAATCTCTTCTATACAATTCATGAAAAACTCATTCCAAAACCATCAATGAGTAAATAAACAATAGATATTCCTTAACTCATATAAATATTATCTTCCATTCAATCATTTACAACTAAATCAAACTATTATCATCAAAGATTTTTAACAAGCAACTCATGAATTTTCACTGTAATCTCATATTACCATTTTTTTCATCTAAACTATGCAATATACATCATAGTTTAGAAAATACTTAGATTAGGGTTTTTACCTCTTTGAGATCACTTTCTTTCTTCACTTTCAGCCTTTGATTCGTAGCTCAAAAAAAATCATCTTGAAGAGATGAACAACTTTTCTTGAAAGCTAGAAGGTCAAATCTTTCTCCTTTCCCTCAACTTTCTCCTCCTCCTCCTAAGGGTAAAATTATTATTTTTTTTCCAATTTGTCCTTCCAAATATACTATTTTAATTCTCAAGCCATGAATATCCACATAAACGTCATGGTTTATTATCCCTTAAACATTTTTAGCTTAAAATAAGTAATCTATTTTATTTTTAAGCTAATTACTAAAATTAACTTAATTAATAATATGATTAATTAACCTAATCATCTTCTAATTACACTTTAATCACATAATTAGTCACTAACCTTTAAGCAACACGTGGTATTATCTCATTGGTCACCCAATTTTATTATATGGCCAAATACTACATGGTGTTAGGAACATTTCTCTTTCTATAACTCTCTCTAAATTCATACTCTAAAATCCAATTAAGAGTCATTTACCAAATCAGTACAATTTTGAGTGAATCTAACTTGCATTTACCAAAGCAAGCGTGTAACACCCTGAATTTTCATCATATTAAGCATAAGGTTAAGGGATGATGATACTTAAGTGATTGTTGAGAATAAAGATTGTTGGAATTGTGTTGGATGAAGTTGTATTGGGAGTTATGGTTTGTGGTCTTTGGAGATTAAGAATTTTCATGTTTTAGTGAAGTGTATAGAGGAGTGGTCAACCAGTATGGGATTGTGGCTGACCACAAATGTGGCAAATTGCATATTTTAGTGGAGTTTTGCAGAGGAGTGGTCGACCAGTTTGAAGGCAAATTGGAAAATGGAAGCTCTCGGGTAGAAAAGTGGTTGACCAGTGAAATGGTGGTAACTCACCAATTCTTCGTTGTAGGGATGCCACTTCATACTTGAAGGTTGTAGATGGATTATTTAACATTTCTTTTTGTGAGAAAAATTGAAAGGGGAATTGTAAGAAAGGAGTTGAGAGAGAACTTGAGAGAGAGAGTGAAACAGAAGTAGAGAAGGGGAGAAAACTTCAACTTGGCAGGAAACCTTTGTGTTCTCTCATCTTCTTCAAGGAATTAAGGTAAGAAATGATGTTTGTGTTTTTTCTTTGTGGGCTACATCACAAGAGATAGGTGGTTGTTTTTTCACTTGAGGATTTGATATTTGATACTTGTGTTTGATAGATGTTAAGTCTTGATCATATGGTTGCTCAAGGATTTGGTGTTTGTTGATTATGTTTGATATATGTTAGTTTCTTGGTCACATTATTACTTGAGATATGTGTTGTTTGATGCTTTGATGCTTGTGTTTTATAGATTTTAAATTAAATGATTAAGTCGATAGTTTAAGGATATGTTATGCTGGTAATATACTAGAATATGTTAAGTTGTGTGTAATCATATTCATGCATCATAGTTTTCAAGAAACGTTAAGAAAATGTTTTACATACATATGTTTTATATAAGAAATATGGAAATTGAAATATATACGTAAGGAAAATGAGAAGGAATTAGTTGGCCAAAGATCACCCTAATTCCTAAATAATGAAAAAGAAATTGTTATGGTTATGGTTCACCATGATGGTCAAGGCTCACCATTATGATTATAGATCACTATCACAATTTTCTTAAACGATAGAACAGTTTGAGTTGGTTAAAGTTCATCACTCATTCCTAAAATGTTAAGAATGAAGGGAACGATCATAATTCACCGTTATGGTCGAAGTTCACCATTGATCGAAGTTCATCACTCTTCATTAAGTAAAAGAATGTTAAAGAAAAGGAAAGGAAAATTGAAATTAAAATGTTTTATGAAGTGTCTATCATGTTCATAATATATCATAATGCATCTCATTTCTTACTAAGTATTAGATTTATAGTTTAAGTCTTATGATATAGGTAAACATAGTAATAAGGAAAGGAGCAGCTAATGGAGGATTTACGTGTTGCGGGTCTTGTGGTTGGTTGGGCTAAAGGATAAAGGAAAGAAAAAATGTGTTTTTAAATTAAGAAATGTTTTGTAAGTTGTAAATGGTTTAAAGAAAGAATTTAATTTCTGGTGTTCATTTCAGTATTCTTCTCAAATATTCTATTTACGAAAAGCCTTCCGCTACCCAATTTATAAAGAAAAGTGTTTCAAATCTCAACGTTTTAAAGTGTATAAAAAATGAGTTGCTACAAAGTGTACTATAAACCAGCCTCACCTGGATACAGGTTTATCATTAATTGAATCTAACTTAATTCATTTCAAATTTGGAAGTTTCTTTCCAGAAAAGATGAGTTCTTAAAACTCAGTTATTCTCTCATTTATCTCTTTTTGTGTCATCCTTTATGTGATTTTAATAAGAATTTCACTCATACACATCAATAATTCCATCCTACAAATTGTGTAATTTTAGACAATTTTTCTTCAAATGCCAAATGTGGCTCCTAGTAAAGGTTCTTAGAAGACATACGAAATTCTTTTGTCATACGAGTAGTTGATTCACCTACTAAAATATCACTAGTCTCCACCTAAAATCCCAGTAAACAAAAATCCTTTTTTGATATACGTAGCCAAGAAATCCGGGGAGAGAGTTTAGCTAGTTTTATTTTGAGTAAAGTGTAATTTAGCCCACAAATTTGAGATCAAATATAATTGATATCATATGAGCAATACTACCATCGTATTTTGGGTCATCAAATGGGATTAATGAGGCAAGATATTTGTTTATATAGAAAATTACTTTTTCTCTCTTTTGTGGGGGAGGTTACGCAATTTAAGGAATTCAACGAGATGAATTTCAAGACTCTGGAGGTTTGTCAAAAACCTCCTTTGGATTCCCCATAAATTTTTCTAAGTTAGCTGACGCACTGCTTTGATTGATAAAAGTTGGGACTATACTTGAAAAAGGATTGATATGCTCTAATTAAAAATTAGATTGTTAAAGGATGGATTTTTGTCAAAATAGTTTCAAACTCTTCATTTAAAATTTTAGGTTTTGAGTAAATTTTTGATTTATGGCCGTAAATTGTGCTATGTTTTGACTTAATATGTTGAGGATTAGTTTGGCTCTTGAGTTCGCCGAAAAACATGGAGAATCTGTCAAAAGCAATCCGGTTGGCTGTCGAGTAAGATGACACCAGGTTGCGGCTTGGAAGAGGTTGAGCCGCGGCCTAGGCCTCTTGGCCTAGCTGGGTCGAGGTGCAGCCAGGTAGGGCCCTGCCCTTAGTGTTGCTGCCAGGTTGAACTGTGGCTTAGCCATCTTAGGTTGTGACGCAAGCCCAATTTTGGGTTGCGACCCAGCCTGTTTGGGTCGCAGCTCAAGGCCTGTTTGGGTCGCAGCTCAAGGCCTGTTTTGGACATTAAGCTTAATTATTCTTGGGTCATTTCAAAGTCTGTTTTGTAACCGTTTTAAGCTTCCAACTCAATGTTCTTGAGTCATTTTTCTAGCAAAAAATTGAGATTTAAAATAATAGAATTTCAATCATAATGTTATTGATGGTATGATCATTAGATTTTTAGACATAGGTTTTGGACTAGGCATACTTTAGATTTCATTGGTTTTCATTGGGCTTGGGTATTAGTAGACCCATTTTGAGATAATGATTTATTTTATATTCAACATTACACTGTTTTTTTCTAAACATTATTTTGAGACGTGTTCTCATATAAAATAACAAGTTCATATCAATGGTTTGTTAGTTTTTTCGTATTATCTATTTATTTTTCACTCGACATGTTTAATTTGAGCATGCATATTTATTTTTATTGATCAACTTGGTCGTGTGAACCATGTCTGATTGACTCATGTGGGGGTCGTGTTTTCTTTTACGCGCATTCGACTGTTGGATGATGTATTTGCTTTGTTATTGTTAACTAGAGTAATGTGATGATTGTATGTGTCGTATTCTTGAGCATAAAACCCTAAACCTGATCAAGGTCGTTTGTGGCTTTTACGATCACCGAGTATCACTGTTATTGTTACTACTGTCGATGACATAGTATGCTCGGAGTCTCTATGTGACTCTATTTTTGCTAAAATCTATACAATAGTGGGTTATTTTACGTTACGTACCACATTATAATAGAATGATTTAAAACTACCCTACTGTACGTTTTGTGTATTCTGCATAAAATATTTTTAAATTAGTATGCTCACACATTTTATTCATTTATAGTTGAATGTAAAGTTCATCTCTTCGGAGTGAGTCGACTCATCCCAAACGACATATCTTTTTCAGGATTTAGTTATGAAGAGCTCTAGTTGTTGAAGCAAAAGTGAGCTATGCATTGATTTTCTAGTTATTTTATCATCTTAAGTGAATTTCCGTGTAAGGACAGCCTTGATTAAATTGTTCAATTTAAGTTGCATTTTCTCATTTAATTCTAGGTCAATTATCATATGAACTTATATCATTGCATTATCTAGACGTCATTAATAGACCTTTATTTTAGTTCATTTAGGTTGGGCCATGACAAATTAGTCTTCCACTACTCATTAAGTAATTAAGTTTAAAGGATCAGACGACTCGATTTGTTTTAGGGTTGGGTCTTTTCCCGTTTTGTTTGGGTCTCCCTTCGAGACGTGACACATCACAAAATGACACTTCCCTTAATAAAATTTGTCAAATATTTTACTTTTTTCGTTTGTAATAGTTATTTTAACATACATTGATTTACTCACTTAATTTCCCTCACATACTCGATACCATAGTTGATTTTGAAAACTACAAAGCAGTCTAGCTGTGTTGTGCAAAATTGACTATGTGCACGAAATCAAGTGAGCCAAGATAATTAAGGTAGATCATAATATTCATTACAAGAGAAAAAAAAAAGTAATACATTTAACAAATTTTATTTAGGCATTAGAGATTAATATTCGAAAGTATAAAGTCATTTTTGCCCAAAAGATAATTTAGGGTACCAATTGTCCACAAACTCTAAGTTCATACCATTTAATTTCTATTTATCTTTTTCTATGCAATTTTTCATTCAAATGATAGTTAGTAATAATTATTACAATTGTATATCTAGCTATTAATAAAGTTTCAATAATTTTTCCATTAAATGTGACTTGTTACATCTCGTCCATCGAGAAGTCTTTTTTTAAACAAAAATTGAACTTATTTTTTTCGTGTCTAATATGTACGGATTTAAATGTACGAGGTACAATTGTTGGAGACATCATTTATTTTTGTGGGTTTCTTTTTTTCTGTAAGAGTAACTAATAATTAAACCCTTAAAGTCCTTTTTTTTCTCAATTGTTGGAGACATCCACACAAACACTTAAATTTTGGGAGGACTTCAAAGAGAGTATGATTAAACACACAGTTCTATCGTACAAAGGCTAGTGGTGGAGTGGGGGCAGGATTCAAATCAAACTCCAATGGATGGCCATCTTTTTCGTTTTAATTTTAATTTATTTTCAATAATTAAAAATTAATTATTGGTCAATGAACAATAATTAAAAAGAAGAACCCACTTCTGCATTACTACTATAAAGTCATTTTCCTATATTGTAATTTAACTGAACGCGTCAAACATTTAATAAAATAATTAACAAAAACACTTATATTTGAATATAGAAAAGCCTTCTTACAATTTGTCTTATAAAATAAGTGGGTTTTGAACATTATTTTGGCGTAATTAACTAGGTTTTTGTCCATAATTGTACTTAATTTGGTGAGATCTGGCGAGATTAAAATCACGTGCTGTTTGTACGTGAAAATAGTTGCAGGCTGAATTTGGACAGAGGATTGAAAATGGCAGTAATTTTATTTTATTTAATAAAAAAAATTTAGTAACAAAAGGGACATCGCAAACAGTGAAATAGTGTCTCATAAAATTGTCCTACTTTGCTAAACTAATAGAGAATCAAAATATTTTCATTAATCACGTCTTTAACCTTTGTCATGTAGTGAAAACGGCAAAGTATAGTATATTCTTGTGAATTTTTTAAATAGAGTAATTTATAAAATAATTATTGAACTATAAAATCAGTAACAAGACAAACATTAAATAATTTTCACTGACAAATGAAATACTCAACTATGAGAAATGAACGAATCAAATATTGTTATCATGTTTTTCGTTAGAATTTGTGATTAGAGATACTTTCTGGTTCTTTATTTTTATGACCTTTTACCTCCATCGCACACACTAAAGAAAATGACTTCTTTATTAAAGATTCAGTAAACTATCATTCCTAGCCACAAAAATATCTCTAATCTCCGTTTGAAACTAAATTCAAGAATTTAAAGGGAGAGAAAATTGGTTTGAAGGTTTGAGAACAAGCTCCTTCTACAAAAGAAATTAATGGTTTCTTAAAAAAAAAAAAAACTCACATAATAAATAGATCACCCACAAAAGACTTAGATAAAAAAATTTCTTATCTACGTACTAGTAACTAAAAAATGGAACCCTTTTAAGATTCAAACAATTAAATAGTTAAGGAAGAGACACCAGAGGATGATGAATTCCAAAACAGTCACGAGGAAAAAAAAAATTGAAATACGATTTGGAAAATATGTTTTCCATAGCGGGAAGCATATTTTCTACAACAAAATGAGTATTTGTCATAGTGGAAACAACCACAACTAATACTTGCATTTCACTAAGGAAAACAATTAATTGGAATAAGATTTACTTTTTACAATGGAAGACATGTTTCCGTTGCTGAAAGAGTGTTTGCATAGTGGAAATGTGTCTTCTACTGTGGAAAAGTTATTTTTTGCAGCGGATACTTGCTTTCCACTGCGAAAATCAAGTCCTCGGAAAGAGAACATATCTGCTATGGAAACAAATTGAAATTTTTAACGAGAAATGTGACAACGATGTTAGTTCTATTTATTCCAATAGTTCAGTATTTTATTTATTAACAAAAATTATTTAATGTTTGACTTGTCACTGACCTTGTAATTAAGTGGATGTTTTATTAATTACCTTTTTAAATACAATGTATTTTATGTGCAAACAAATAATAAAAATGAAGGAAGCATCTACGTGGTAGAAATTGAGAATTAGATTTATCATTTTATGTGCAAACAAATAATAAAAATGAAGGAAGCATCCACGTAGTAGAAATTGAGAAAATATAGAGTAATGTTAGATTTATCATTCTATGTACACTTCAATTTGCAACACATGTTCGGTAAAAGGTATGTTTTGCCATGACTCGCGTGCTGTTTGAGAGACGGCTACGTTTTGAACGGAATCTAAAGTTATATTTTCTAACTTTATGAAGAAGTACTTTTAATTTTTTGTTATCAACTCTATATAATGGTTAAAATCATGAAATTAACACTTCTGAGCTTCTAAAATCAACTTAGGCTTAGGCTCTTCATCTGTATTTATATTTTGACTCAGGGAAACTGTGGCCTTAATTGTTCTTCTATTTATACTTGTTATGTCAGTTATTATGTAAATGGAAACCCTAAAAAACTAAGTATTTAAATTGTGGGTGGTTTTTAATCCAAAGAAAATACTGCCAACATCCTATTCCCACAAGACACGACGCCACAAAATCCAGAAAACACTGCCAACATCCTGTTGCTGCAAGACAGGACGCCACAAAATCCTTCGAAGCACGATATTGGAAATCTATGATATAAAAAAGTAAATCCGGTATCAACCATTTACACTAGTCAATTCAAAATCTTTCTTAAATGTCCAGAAATTTATTGTTTTATTTAATTAATAATTTATTAATTATTGAGGCAGTTACGATTCCTTCCATAAAGCACCCAATTTTCTTGCCCCTTGAGAAGCTTAACCTTATTCTGCTAATAAGAGTGCCCATTTTTAAGGAAATGAAGAGAGAATGCGCTGATTTGAGGGTGTGTTTTTGCCGAAATTTGGAACTTTTGCATGATGTCTATTATTAAGCCTTTTCGATTTTTGTAGTATATATTATTTTCACTAGACATGTTTATATTTGAGCATGCACATTATTTTCGATCATTTTGGTTGTATAAACTAAGTTTGATTGACTCATATGTTGTCTTGTTTTCATTATGCACATTTGACCTTTAGAGGTTATGTTTGTTTGTTGTTAACTAAAGTAATGAGACAGGTTTATGTATTGTATCCCTAAGTACAAAACCCTATACCTAATTAGAGTCATTTGTGGCTTTTATGATCGCCAAGTATCGTTGTTATTACCGATAATATAGTATGCACGAAATCTGTGAGTGACTTCATTTTCACTCAGATTTTTAGTAACAGCTACAATTTTCTTTGAAGGAAAAGAATTATATTCAAATTTAATTAAAATTTAAATTCCTCATTAAAAGCGGGAGGTTACGCAAATATGGAGATTTCCTCTCCATAAAATAATCATTTCTTCTTCTCTCTTCGTACCCCTCATTTTCCAATGGTATAGGCTTCCTTTCAAAGCTGTGAGGGTGATTTGGACATAGGAAATGTAAGGCATCTTTGTGCTATCGTAATTGAAATTGGAGAAACTTTAGGTAGGTATTTTATTTTTTGTTCTAAAGAGTATTTCCAATTGAAAAATCAAGTTTTATTCTCTGTTTCAATTTAGGTAGCGAGTTCTGTAAAATCGAATTCGATAGTTGCAATTTGAGACTAAAAAACTTTGGAGAATAGGATGTTCTCTGAAGGTGAAAGCCGAACCTTCATCAATTTTTCGAATTTAGGTTTTCATTGGATGATTTGAATGTTGATTCTAAGAGAAAGATTGGATTTAGGTTTAGAATTGTTGATTAATGGATTAAAATTATGATATGTTGTGGCCCAAAATGTTTAGAATCAATTCAGGTATCAAATTAATCGAAAAACTTGTGAAATTCGACAATTTTGTGCCGCTAGCGTTGGAGAAGACAACACTAGGTTGTAGCTTGGAAGAGGTTGGGCCACGACTTAACCAAGCAAGGTTCCGACCCTGGCCTCTCTACAAGGCAAGCCGAGCTCAAACCCAATTTTGGGCTGCGGCCTGACTTATTTGGGTCGCAATTCGGACCCTATTTTGGACCTAATTTGGATTTTAAATCCAAATATTTTTGGGTCACTTCAGAGTCTAATTTGAAACTATTTTGGGTTTTAGACTTGATCGTTCTTGGGTCATTTTCTTTGTTGTAAAGTTTGGAACTTAAGGTGAGATTTTTTATACTTATTGTGTGATCACATTATGATTAAATACCGAAAATTAGATTTGGACTCAACATATTTTTGAACTTCCTGGATTTGGATTGGGCTTAGATTGTTGGTAGATTCACCTGAGGCAGAGGTTTAATTTTATGTCCAACTTCATGTCATTTTTATAAAACTATATTTTGATATGTGTTCTCATATAAAATTAATGTATCCATTTTATGACCATATGTTTTTATATAATTATGTACTTTTCACTGAACATGTTTTATTTTAAGCATACATATTACTTTTATTGATCCTCTTGGTCGGGTGCACCAAGTTTGATCGATCCACAAAGGAGTCTCATTTTCTATACGCACATTCGACCATTGGAGGATGTGTTTGTTTGTGTTAAATAGAGTAATAGGGTAGTTAACTGTGTCGTGTCCCTGAAAGCAAAACTCTAAACCTGATCAGTCTTATTTTCGTAGCTTTATCGGTCGCTGAGTATTGTCGTTACTATTTATCCTATGGTATAGTGTGCCCGAAGTTTGTGAGTGACTCCATTTTCACTAGACTTTTCATTATATATAGTAGAGTCTATTTTATGCATGTATCACACTAGAGTTGAATGTTTTTTCATTTACCCTCCTACTTGTATTATAAACTTGTTTTACCTCAAATATTTTATATATCACATGCTTCCTATTTTATTTTATTTTTAGCGTGGTACGTAAAACTTTATCTCTACTGAGTTTAATCGACTCACTCCAATGACATTTCCTTCATATTATAGTTTGTAGGATCCCCAACAGGCAACATAGGAGTGAAATCGGCAATATTTTTACTTTAGCATTTGTTTCCCTTCAAGAGTTTATTTTTGAGGTTGGAACTTAATTTAAACTCGAAATAAAATTTTCGTTATTTACTTTTATGGCACATTCATTTTAGACTTATGTTTATCATTTTATTTTAATGTGGCTGATGGGCCTTGGTTACCTTGGCTGTTTAACTTTTATTCAAGTCTTCCCCTATTTATTTAGTTTGAAGATTAAAGGGTCAGATAGTTCGGTTCATTTTTAGGTCAAGTCGTTCACCGTATTGTCTCAACTCCCATTTGGGGAGTGACGTTTTCTCGTTGACAATAGAGACTTATTTACCCTACTGATTGTTTTCTACTCGATTTTTATTAAATTTTTATTCATGGCATGTTCACACATTCTTTTTCAAAAAAAAAAGATTACACTAAATGTAAAACTCTACCCCCTACTGAGTTTTGTCAACTCACCCCAAAACAACTCCCCCTTTCAAGTTTTAGTTAGGGAGATCCTCAACAGCCGACGCAATATTGAGCTCAGCCTTGTTTTCATTGTTACTTGATTTACTTTTGAGTGACTCTTGTGTAAGAGTCTTAGTATTATTTTACTTCAGATAACTCCATGTATGGAGATAGTATTTTCTATTTTGGTATGTTTTATTACTGCACAGATTATTATAGTTTGGACCTGAATGATCTGACTTAACCCAAGAGGAGAGTGAATTAAGCTTACTAACTTTTTCGTATGATTAATTAAAAACCTTAGTTTACTATTTATGTGTAAATTTTCTCTAATTAGATAGCTTTAAAAACAATAAAGTTAACATACAAATAAGTAAAAGAGTAGGGTAAGAGCGTGCAAACAAATTTGGAAACACGGTTTGGCCAAACATGCCTACGTCCACGCTTCGAGTCTCCTCCTCAAAGTTTCTATTCACTTCAAAATTCTCGGTTATATTTGGTTGAACTTTTGAGTGTCAATCAAACCTTATATGACTCATTTGGGCATCACTCTCAAAAGAGAATACCGAAATCTCAAACATTTACACACACTTTCCTATCACTCAAATTATAAATCTCATACTTGGAGTGGAAGATATTAGGAGTTTTATCTCAAAATGAAAGCTAAAAAATTACAAGAAATTTTGGCAGCACTTTGTTGCAGTATTATTGGTTCGTTAATTTCTCAACAAACCTCTCATATATCTATAGATTTCTTCATAAAACTATTCACCAGTTAGCCACCCAACCACATCAGTCGACCTCCTCATGAGTATTACGAATTTTCTATGAGCATCCAATCGACCAAGATACGTTCTGGTCTACCTCACCAGTCGACCTATGCTTGCTCCGGTTGACTGCTTCAACATGATTAAGAAATCCATCCCCTCTCTGTCATTTTCTCGGGCGCCCATGACTTATCTTGGTCGACCGCGTTTTGCACTTCAAAACAATATTTGCTCTTTGTAATTGTTCTAGTTGACCACAACTCCTCCTGGTCGACTGCGACTCCTCCTTTCAAAAATTTCAGAGCACTCTGTAATTTTCCTAGTTGATCGCTCTCTCCCAAGGTCAACCGCTTTGTGATCTTTAAAATTTCATGTTCTCTGTAAATGTTACGATCGATAATTACTTCTCCTTGTCAATTGCTTCATGCATTTCAAAAAAACTCAAGCTCTCTGTAATCTTTTTGGTCTACTACCATTTTTCCTTCATCAACCACCACTTCGTATTTTTCTTGAAGTAAAGCCTATGAGCCCTAAGAATTTAAACATTGATTACAAGAACTTTGAAAAATATGCTAGTACACCTAAATACCCATTTTAGAGGGTATTTTCAATGAAGATCAATAATATGCTCAATAAGAATCAATTTTTAATTTATAAACAACTTAAAGATAATTAAATCACACATCATCAAAACAACTATGTTTAATTCTTAATAAGCTAACAATCTCTCTCATTTTTATAATGGCATGATATTATAAGTTGTTTACATCTCCCCCTAAATATATGCATTAATTCTTATTCTTCCCCTTAATGTGCCAAAACATTTTTCTCTCTTTAAAAAAATGAAAAATTCAGTAGAGTATCCATTGTTTTATGTCTCTTCCCCTTTAGCATTAAAAAAAAGAAATCAATATGCAAACAAATATTATAGCATGTATCCATACAGATATTTCTAGACAATAAAGCTTAAAACCAAAAATAAAGATAACATATCAACAACTACTCAAAGCCAAAAATAAGTGTTAAATACAAGTTCATCTAAAGTGTTCATCAAAATAACTAGATACAAAAAGAAATCAATTTCCACAGCGATATTTCAAGAGATATGTCACCCTTTTGAATGTGGTCTTGAATAAAATGATATCTAGTGTCAATGTGCTTGGTACGAGAATGTGGAATAGGATTCTTAGAGATATTTATGGTATAACCCGACTTTTTTATAACAGAATTTAATAAGGATAATTGGAAAGTAATTATGGGTATTCGGATTATTTGGATATTTATCAGAGTACTACCATGGTCGTAACTAATAGATTATTATTTTGGAAATTTATTGGATGGTAACTAGGATTAATTTGGAAGGGGAATTATTAAGGGACCTTACATTAAAAGGAGAAAAATAGAGTGGTTTTAATTAGAATTAAGATGTAAAATATACTTATGAGGGGATTAATTAATATTAAGTGAAGATTGAAATAAAGGAAAAATTTAATGGTGATTTGGGGAGTGAACCGGCTCAGCAAAAGAACCGATTCAGGATGAACCCTTGGTCTGTTCGGTTCTGGAAATCCGAGGAAGGGAAGGAGTTTTTTGCCAAATGAGAGAGACCGCTAGACAGCGAGAAGGAGAGCTAGGAGAAGGAGAGCTGGAGCTCAGCCCTTGGAAGCGAAACTGCGGGGATGGGCGTTGGAGAAGCGCCTGAGCAGCAGAGCTAGGGCACAGGATTGGCCGAATCCTACGGGACAAATTGGAGCTCCCGCTGCTGCGATTTTTGGCGTCAGGACCAGGTAAGTCCGTTCTTCTCCTTGCATTCTGTAATTTGGACAAATTGGCGGTGTGATTCTGCGTGAAGATTCGGGTGTTGCAGATACTGCTATTTTTTTGATGAGCTAGGGTTAGATTGCGATCTAACTGTATGTGTCCAATTCTGGTCTGACCAGTTTGGGTTGAATCGTGGTTTGCAAAACCAAATCTTCCCTATCCCTTCCAGCTTTGAATCGCACTATTAAGTATGGAGGACGAATCTTCAGAGTGTTGAACACTTTGTAAAAAATTGGAAATTGACAGACTAGAGGCATGGGCACTCGGGAGTGGAGGGGAGCTTATACTCTCTGCCCTCCAATTTGGCAGAGAGTGTTTCCTTCGTGTGCTACAAAATAGAGAAAGAAGGGAGGCAATGATAGAGAGCCGACCGTATGTGACAGAATGCTCTCTAGACTTGGAGGAAGGCCAAGAGCAGAAGAGCAGAGCTGAGGTTTCTTTGGTGAGTGACTTCCTTCACTCTATTCTAGAGTTTTGTGGATTTATGTTTTTATGCAGTTGAGATAGAAGATAAAAGCATGTCGTTATATGTGATTTGGATTCTCAGTGTTTTCTGTTTAATATTAAGCCATTGAGATGTTAAAATATTACTGCAGTGTTTAGTTCATTCTTTTGTGTTGGTTAAAAGCTGGGTATGTGATGGGCTGCTCTAGTGTCATATTGGATTATACTTTGTCAATTTGGAATGAATATTCTATAATCTGGATGAATGGTTTTTAAGGCTTCAAAAGGTTATAAAATCTTATACAATAGCAATATCTGTATGTGACCTAATGTTAGATAGTGTTGGTTGAGTTGTTGAAAATATGCATAAGTTGCTAGATGGTCTTATTATTGTCAACATTGAAGAATTAGATTTATGTTCCGAGAATTGGTTTGTGAAGTTAGTTGTTGGATGCAAATTATTAATATATTGTGCGATTAACCATTTCTCTATTAATTATTTAAAATGCTAAGTCAAGAAGCCTATGGAGTGATGAAATGTGTTATTTACTCATATTGTAAATCTGCACGTTAGGATGATTTATTTGTTGCCCTATTATTTGGATAAAAAGAATAAATAAATGAGATGTTCCGTCAGTTTGGATCTGAGTCATTAATTGGATAAATGTATGTTGGTAATTGGATTAAGCTACTGTATGTTTGCTGGGTTCAAGACATTAATATTGGGCATTGGTTATTCGGCTTTCTGTTATGTTGGTGAAATTATATTGGGATAGGTTATGTTTCATTCTGGGGTGTAAAAGGGGTTCCTACAATTAATATACAATTTAGAATAGGAAAAAGACAATGAAATTAGTGAGTTGTGATTATTAATAAGTAAATGTTATTAAATTGTGAAGGTATCGAAAAAGAGAAGAAGGATAACGATTAAGCGGTAATATGCATTAAAGGTTCGAGGTGAGAATCGATATTGAGTCTTGGCTAGTGGAGGCCCTATACCACTAGCAGTGTCTTTCCTTTAATTGTTTGTGTCTTTCCTTTAATTTTTTGTTAATATTTCTATGCTCCGAGTAATTTTATATATATTGTTGCTTCTGTTTATTATGCTTATACAAGCATGTTTAGTATTCCTGATATAGTTGTCATTTCCTGTAATTATTAAGCATGTTTAGGATGTTAGTATATTGATATTGTTTTCGTTAAATTGTCAAGCATAGCTATATAGTTGTTTTATTTAATTGTCAAGCATGTTTTAGATCATATCTCCATGTGTAATATGTTAGTAAATTTTCCTTATCTTATACTTTTATATTACTGTGTTTATTGCTTTGCATTGACATGCATCATGATAATAGAAATATTTAGGAATGCCACATGTGGGTTGGTATTCATTGGTGAGAAGAAAATGGATAAAAAAAAAGAATGTAAGGGAATTGGAAGTTGGGGAGGTGGTTCAGATCTAACCGATAAACTTGAAATATTTTACCCTTCCCTTGTCGAGTCTCGAGAGCCTGTCTACTCTAAGGTGTTAGATGCTAATTAGCGGTCACTCTCCCTATCAGGAATCTCTAATCTCCCAACTCGATGTACGAGCTTATGTTATATGTAACTGTGAGTAAAGAGCAATTTGGACGGATTCCATTTTGAAATAATGAGTTAGATGCATACATATTGCATATCTCATTTTCTTGCTGGGCGTTAGCTCATGTTTGCTTCGTGGTGTAGGTGATCGTGATATTGCAATTATTCTAAAGATGAGTGGTTGATGAAAGATTTGCACATGCAAGCGTTGTGGTTGGCCAAGCTAAAGACGTAAAGAGAAAAATGGTTTTGTAATTATAAATGTAATCAGTTGCTTATTATTCCGCTATTAGTTTATTTGAGCTTTTGTTACGTTTTTAGAAAAATGATTTTATAATTATAGTTTTCCGCTATTTATAACAGTTTAAGTAACAAGTTTAAGGAAAAAGATTTTTAACGGTTCTGTTTTAAGAAAAGAACTCTGATTTCAATTTAAAAGAATTAATGATGATTTAAGTTGTTTTCATAAAAGTTTTAAATTTAACGCATTTTCAAAAGTAATAAAAACCAGGTCGTTACATATGGTGTTGGCGTTGTCACACCTAATTGGGATTTTCTCATACGATTGACCATAGTCCTTCTAGGTTTACTTCATCCAAATTAATTGAGCACAACAACCCCTGCCTGTAATATATTCACTCTCAGCAGTTGAAAAAACAACAGAGTTTTGTTTCTTAGAGAACCATGACACTAATGATTCTCCAAGAAATTGACATGTTCCACTTGTATTTTTTTCTATCCATTAGACCACCGACATAGTCAAAATTGGTATACCCCACTAAATTGGAACAGGTTCCTTTGGAATACAATAGTCCTAAATCACTAGTCCCACATTGATATTTGAATATTCTCTTTATCGCATTTAAGTAGGACTCTTTAGAGGATGTTTGAAATCTTGCACATAAGCACACACTAAAGAGAATATTGAGTCTACTTAACGTTGAGTACAATAAAGAACCAATCATACTTTGTTCACCAAACACAAAGACAATGATATGCTTATTGTCCAAATTTATGTAGATGATATTATTTTTGGTGCAGCAAACGAATCATTTTTGCAAAGAGTTTGAGGATTTAATGCAAAGTTAATTTGAAATGAGCATGATGGGGAAGTTAAGATATTTTCTTAGTGTTCAATCAAACAATAAAAAATGGAATCTTCCTTAACAAAGAAAAGTACATTAAAGAGTTGCTTAAGAAATTTGGAATGAGCTCTAAATCATCTCGTATTCCCATGAATACACCCACTAAATTAGATAAGAAGAAAATGACACATGATCTAGCTTATCATGGGCCTCAAAACCTAAAGGTTGTTCTATGTGCATTTCTTCTATGATATAACAGTTAAGAAAAACACTTTTAACATCCATTTGATATAGGATAAAATTCTTGAAGCATTCGAAAGCTGAAAGCATACAAATGGATTCTAGTCTAGCTATCAATGCAAAGGTTTCCTCAAAGTTAATAATTTCTTCTTCATTATACTCATTTGCAAATAGTCTAGCTCTTCTTGCATGGCCACTATCTAATTCTCATTAATTTTGGCCTCTTTGAAATTTCTAGGCTCAATTTGAGAGATGAACACTATATTCGCACAATAGATCCTAACAGAAGATCTAGTCTTAATACCTAAAGATGAATCACCTAGAATATCATCTACGTGATGACTTTTAGCATATCTTCAATCTTTGGGTAGTTCTATATGAACATTCTTGATAGGGGGTTTTGTTATATTCGGCCTAGTCTTAAACAAAATTAATTTTTCTTTTAAATTTCAAAACCTCCCTATCGGGGGGTTGTTGCCGAGGCAGCCAGAGGTGACCCCCTATTTCAAAAGAGTGGGGAGGTCAAACCCCCCCACTCCTCTCTCCCCCTCCCTGTAATTTCTGTTCTTCTCTGATAAATCGACGGAGTGAAGGAGGTGAGTTCTCCTACTAGTGGGCAACCTCGTTCATCACCAAGGTAAGTTTTGATCTCCCCTATGTTTTGTTCTATTTCTTCAAGGGGCAGAGTTTAACAAAAAAATTTGGTTTTCTTAAGGTTTGAGTGTTGGGTGTCGACGTTGTGAATCCATTCCCGGCGAGGCTTATTTGACTATGAAGTGCATCGCCAATAAGGATTGGAATTTTCCAAAAAAAGTTTCTAGAGTTTCAGTGAATTATTGAATTGCCTTGCTTGGTACTGAATTTTGAGTGGAATTATAGACGTTATTGAACTGTTATGAAGGTTTTTAATGTTTTGGAGGAAGGTCAAAAATCGGAATGTGAATTTCGATCCAGTCTCGGCCACTCAGCCGACCAGCGAATTTGCAGAGTCGTTGGAGATGATGGGGGGCCACGACTTGGAATTCCAAAGCCGCAACCTAGACTGGTCGGTGGACCAGATTCCTCTAGGTTGCAGCCCAAGTTCTATTGAGTCACATCCCAGACTGATTTGGGCTTCAACTCGTTGAGTTTTGGGCCGAAAACCAAGCCCTATTTTGGACCGAAAACTTACTTTACTTCAAATTTTGACATGATTGTTATTGAGTCGTTTTGCGGGGGCCATGTTGGACCATGTTGGGCTCTTGACCCTCTCATTCTTGGGTCGTTATTGTTTAGTCTAGAAATCCAAATTTAAACTTCAGAATTCAAATTCTGATTTTGGTAAAAATATTATGAATAGGTTTCGCGACTTAGGAATAAATTTTACTTATCTACAATTGGATTTCTTTCAGTCTTTTTCAGTTGGATTTTGGTATTGATAGACCCAAATTCAAGGTAGGAGTTATTTTATGCTCAGCATACATTACTTAAAAAAAAATTGGTATTTTACACATAATCTCTCATTAAATGATGTGTCCTTATTTGGCACATCGTTCTTTTATAAAACGTGCATCTTTTTCGTTGAACATGTTTATTTAATGTTCTGTTCAATTACACTTACATTTATTTTTTTATGCATTATTATTAACTAGAGTAATGAGACATGTGTATGTGTTTTGTCCCTAAGCACAAAACCTTAAACCTGATCAGAGTTTGTTTGGCTGTTGCAATCGCCTAAGTATTGTCGTTATTGATTTTGTTACATACTTTATTACTCGTCTTTATTTTCCTTAAATATTGAATTGTTTAAAAATAAATACTTAGAATGCACACATAATCATTTTATTCATTTGTTGAATATAAAATTTAATCTCTACTGAATTTAGTTGACTCTCTGAAATTGACTTCTCCTTTCAATAAATAGTCATGTTAATCCCCAGTTGCCACCTCAATAATAGATTTTAGAGATTTTCGTGAGCAAGCTATTTTGCTTTATTTTTCTTGAGAAACTTAGAATAATTTTAGTGAGGTTCGTACTTCGTACCTTAATTTTTATTTTACATTATTTTCTCATACATTATACCCTATTATTTCACACTATTTGAATGTCACGTTGGACCTATATCATTGAGTCTAGTTTGTAAGTTAAATTTTCATCTTCCACTACTAATTTTGGATGAAGATGTGGGTTGGACAATTCGGTCTATTTTTGGGCTAGGTTGTTCCCCGTTCTGTCTCAAGTTCCCTTTGTGGCGTGATATGTTTCCTCTCAATCCTTAGATTGCGACTCTTGGAGAAGGATTTCTAGAGTCACATCATCATTTTCTACCAAGTTAAGAGTTTTTATTTTTCTTTCTAGGTCTTCATTTAACTCCACACAATTTGATAGTTGGATAGTCTCATCGAAAGTGACATGCTTAGATTCCTCTACAACTAGTGTCCTCTTGTTGAATACTCTTTAAGCTTTACTTTTAGTGGAATAACCTAAAAATATCCTATAATCCGTCTTGAAGTCAAATTTACCTAAGTTATTCTTTGTGGCCAAAATAAAGTGTTTACACCCAAAAGCCTTAAAATAACTCACATTGGGAGTTCTACTATTCCATAGCTCATAGGGAGTCTTTTCTAGAGCAGGATAAATGGAAACTCGGTTAAGAACATAGCATATCTTTGCAATGACTTTCGCCTAAAAGTATTTGGAAGATCATTCTCGTTAAGCATAGTCGAGCTAATTCTTGAAGTGATCTGTTTTTTTCTCTCAACAACTTCATTTTATTGAGGAGTTCTTGGAAAAGAAAAGTTATTTTCAATGCTGTACTTTTAACATAGAATCTCAAAGTTCTCATTCTCAAACTCACGCCTGTGATCACTTGTAATTGCAACAATAGAGAGTTCCTTCTCATTTTACACTTTCTTCCTAAAGTTAGAAAAAATTTCAAAGGACTCGTTTTTTGTCCTTAGAAAGAAAACCCAAGTGAATCTCAAGAAGTCATCTACAATGACATATGCATAATATTTTTCTCCTAAGCTTGAGATCATAAATGGACCAAAAAGATCCATATAAAATAATTGGAGAGGTTTTGTAGTTGATACAATATTTTTAGAAGCAAACTAACTTTTTGTTTGCTTCCCCATTTGGCAAGCATCACAAATCTTATCTTTTTCAAAAGATATTTCAAGTAGACATCTAACAAAATTATTCTAGAAATCTTAACTAAACTGTCCATTCCTACATATCATAATATTTTATGTCAAGACCAACAATTAAGGAAAGTAGTTGCAATAAAACATTTTTCATCAAAGCCCGATATATTTATCATATCAATCGTATAGACATTTCCATTACTATATCTAATAAATAAAACTTTTCCACTTGAACTCTCTTCTATCATACAAATTTTGGACTCAAATATAACTTTATATCATTTATCACACAATTGACTACTCAATAGATTATGCTTCAAACCTTCAACTAGAAATATGTGTTAGCATTTTTATTAGGCTAAGTTTTATTTTGATGATAACTAAAATGTTGTCAACCTTTGATAAATCAATAAGTTGTATTTTATATTTTCTGGATATTATTTTTAACATTTTTATATAATAATTATATATGTGTTTATTGGAAATACCCTCAAAATGGGTATTATTAATGAGCTAACAAGTTTATATGAATTTATATAGTGTAGCATATCATTTTGGGACTCAATATAGTTCATGGGTTGTTTTGGAGTGAGCTTCTAGACGACTACGGACGGGTCCAAACTGGTCTCTGGAGTTTTCAGACTCATGCGGTAGAGCCCAGACAAGCAGCATTTGAATCTGTAATATTTCTAGGCATTTTCAGGACTTTTTGGACGCACGCAAATGAGCCCTGTCAGGGATGATTTGAATCTGTAATTTTCTGGGGACTTTTCAGACGATAGCGGATGAGTGCGGACGAGGAGAGTCGTCTGAAAAGTGTCAAACTCATCAGAAATGTTCAAGGTCAAATCTGTCATTGAAAGTTAAGGGTCAATTTTATCATTAAAAGTTCAAGGTCAAATCTGACAACAAAATTCAAGGTCAAATTTTGTTACCAAAAGTTCAGGGTCAATTTTGTCATTGAAAAGTTTGGGGTCAAATTTGTAAAGACTTTTCGGACGATAGCGGACGAGGACTCTAAGTCCAAAAAGTTCAGATTGTGTGCAACGGCTACATTTCCAAAGGACGGATTTCAACGACTATTCTTCAACAGCTTCATGCGGACGACCGAATACTTTTAGGATGATCCGAAAAGTCTGTGGCCTATATATAGAGATGTACTCTAAGCTCAACGTAGAGAACGCGGAACCGAGTCGAAGCCCTGCCGAATTCAATACTCGATTCCATATACACGGTGAGCTTTGTAATCCAATTCTCCCTAATCCCAAACTTGAGATTTCAATTTGAGAGAGTTCGGAATAGTTTTATTGCGCTTTAAATTTCTGAAACATATTTGTACGTTATGGTAAAGGGTGACGCCCTACTAATTCGTCATATAAGAGTGACCCCCGGAAATAGTCAATGGCTCGATTGAATGCCCTAAAGTTCAATCAAAGGGTGACTCCCCGTAATCGTCAAATTTAGGGTGACGCCCCGCAATAGTCAAAGCTAAGGTAATGCCATGCAATAGTCAATGGTTGACGACCTTAGAATTAGTCGAGGGTAATGCCCTGTTAATAGTCAAATTGTAAACGATTTTATTGGCACTTGGAAGCCAATTATTTACTGGATCTCCATGTGGAACTTGGAGCGCGGACATAAGCGGGTTTGTCGAACCGTATAAACAAATATTGCGTACTCTCTCTAACCCTCTCTTTACTTTGTTGCACATATTTGTTATTGTTTATTTTAATTATATGAATTAAATCACTTAGGGTTCTTAAAGATTAAATATCGCACGAAAATACTAGGACGCTACATCCCCCCCTCTATAGGCGTATATCGATCTTACAATATGTTCTTAATTATAGGATTTAAAGAGTTAATTATATTTCCAATTCCCATAATTTTCCCTCTTTGATTACCTCTAAAAGTCATACTTCCTTTCTTTTTGAAGATGGAGGTAAATTTTGAGAAATCTCCTATCATGTGTCTTGAACATCCACTATCCAAGTATTATTTATCCTTCATGGGAGAGTCTCAAATCTACAAGTAAGAATTAATTCAATTTCTTAGGTACACAAATCTTTTTGGGTTCTTGAGTTAGTCTTCGCTCCTTCACTAAAGGAATCATGTGTCTCATTTTCCTTAGCCATGAAGCACATATTTGTCACCGCTTGACCCTCGGAGGATGAATCTTCTTCACTATCGTCCCATGTGGCCTTCATTGTTTTCTTCTTGAAGGCTTTTGATGCATTCTTGGCTTGTGGGTAATCGACTTTGAAATGACCTGACTTCCCACATTCAAAACAAGTAGCTTCCTTTTCTTTTAGTGGTCTATCTCCTTTAGTGAACTTTTTTTCTTGCCAATTTATTCATTGGAGGAAGTTGTTGAACTTTCGAGTCATGAGAGCTATCTCCTCATCATCATCATCTTCTTTGTCAGATTCAAAGTGTTGACTTGATTAAGCTTTAAGAACAATATCCTTCTTCTTGGAGACTTCTTTCTCCTTGTGGTCTTCCTTCTCATTAGCCTTCATTATGATCTCATGAGTCATTAGAGATCAGATGAGTTCCTCCATCTCTAATACCTTGAGATCACTAGTTTCTTGAATATTCATCACTTTAAGTTGCCACAATCTCGGAAGGCACTTGAGAATTTTCCTGACCAATTCTTCATTGGGATAAATTCTACCAAGAACTTTTAAGTTCTTAGTAATAGGGGTGTGCAAACTGAACCGAAACCGATCGATTCGGGTAGGTCCGGTTTGGTTTTATACACCAAAAAAGTGAATCTCGGATCATATGGGTAAGAACTGGTTCTTGCGGTTTGGTTTTTGGTTTTGGTTTCTCAAAACCGACAAAACTGAAACTAAACAACATTTAGGGTTGTTTTTCTTTCTTTGTTCTGTTTCGTGTTCGTTCCTCAGTTCCTCCTTCCTCATTTTCGTGCCTTTGGGCTCTGCACTCTGCACTACAGTCTGCTCCGCCTCGTCTCCTGGTTTCGTCTTCATTTGTCTCTAGCAATCCAGTGCTTAAACCTGGAAGTGCAGACTGCAAATTGAGATTGTAGAAGATGGTAGTAGCTCAACACGATGCTTGCTGATACGCTTCAAAATAATTTTCTCTGCTCCCGTGCTCTGGTGTCAATTGTAACACCCCGACTTTTTCAGTCGAACGATTATCGGGTTACTACCAAGGACGTTCTAGATCGTTAAGTCTAGGGGTATTTCCATTATGTTTTTCACGTATACGTGATGTAATCAAGTGTTAGGGATGTTGGGATATTACATTGTGTATTTTTACGTGCCATTTTATGATGTGTAATTATGGGAAAAGCATCGTGGGATAGGGGTTAAGTGAGAAAATGTGAGGAACGCTATCTAGGGCATTTTCGGATGCCTGCGGATGAGTCATGTCGTCCACAAACACTTGGGATGCCGTCCCAAGAATTGGGACAACTTAGGACGCAGATCCCCGTCCTAATTCACTTGCGCCGTGGGATTTTGGACCATCGCGGACGCCGGCGGACGTTGTAAGTTTGAATTTGTCCAATTTCTGGACAAATTCGAATGCACGCGGACGCTACCTCGGATGCCATATCACGTCTAAATTTTGAATTCAGACGGTACAGACTGTTTTAGGACGCCAGTCCTCGTCCAAGAATGCAAGTTAGCCTACGAGATTTTAGCCTTGAGGACGAGACCAATGCGTCCGCACTCATACGAAATCTCCCAATTCACCGTAAATTTAGGGATTTAAAAGTTGTTTCTTTGTCGTTTAATCATTAATTGACGACAAGAATTGAACCCCTCCCCCTCCATGGAGAAGACGAAGTTGCCTCCTTATCCTGTAGCTGGCCTCCTCCCTACTTCCAGCCATGATGTTGCCTCCCCATGCGAACCATCTCCCTCTCTACTCCTTAGGCACTCATGGTGTCCCTTCCCCCTCCAGGTAATATCTCCCTCCCCCCTCTTCAGTCTTCATTTTCCCCTACGTGAGAAGTCCAGAGAGCAAGAGAGAAAGAGGGAGTGATAGAGAGAGAGAGAGAGAGTGGTCAGTCAGAGTTGAGTAGTGTTGTTAGTATAGTTGAGTATAGTTGAGAGTGAAAGAGTGGGCTAAGAGGAGTGAGCTACGTGAGGAGCTGCAGCCACTGCAGCTGCTGGCTGCCGTGAGTGGAGAGCTTTCCCTGCTCTGCATATTCATTAGTGGTAAGAATTAGGGGTGTCTTGGCCATGTGGAGGCCCTACACAACAAGTGAGTGTGTGAGTTTAGAGTTAGAATTGTTTGTTAGAGGATAATTCCTTGATGAATCTGCTGTTGTATTCTTGAGATGATTTCCTGCTGAATGTTCTTTGTTGTTATTTGCTCTGTGCTCTATGATAATTCCCTTGAATGATATGTTGTTCCTTTGTTTTATTGCTCTACGATATTTCCTTAGTATTAGCTCTGTTATTGACTAGTGTTGTGATTAGTTACTTGTAGATACTATTGGTTGATGAGTAAATGTGGTAAAGTATAGAGTTGAAATAGAGGATGATAAGGTGAAGATGAGATAAGCATAAATGAACTATGATTTCCGTTACTGACGTTAATCTTATTCTTGTGGCTTATTTTCTTACCTGCTGTTTATTGTACCATTTTGTAAATAACTAGTTTAACTATTTCATTAGTTGTTAAATAACGAACCCGAACATGTCCAACCTAACCAATCGTTGTTAACTAATTACCTTAACTAGGATAATTAGTTTACTTTAGCATGTTTAGCAATTTAGCATGTTAATGGATTGGTACTAATTAACTAGCATAATTCACTAAAGAAATTAACCGAGCATGTTTAACTAGTTGTCTAATTCAATAATTAATCAAGCATGTTAATAACTAGCCTAACATGGTAATAATTTAGTTAAGTAGGTTTAATTAACTAACTAGGCTAATATCAATGTGTTAGGTAATTGGAGCATGTTAATTAACTAGTGGTTTGATTAATAACTAAACCTAGACCATGTTAACTAGAGTAACTAATTAACAAGAGCATGTTAATTAATTAGAGTAATTAGCTATAGAGTAATTAATTAGGGTCACCATTAAGCTTGAACATGCGAATTAATTAGGATAACCAACTAGATTAATGTAATTTGACATTGAGCATGTAACTCACCTAGGATAACTAATCAGGACGATCGCCTAGAATAATAAATGTAAGAAACATATAAAATGACTAGGTTATGATTAGAGTAATCACATAGAATAATAAATGCCGGGAGCATGTAAAATGACTAGGAAGGCAACTAGGATAGTTAGCATGTTAATTAATAGTATGTTTCGAATTCTCTTTTGATTTCTCTTATGTATTGTTCCGCTAGGGGTGTTCCATTGTTATTCCTTGCATTGTGTGCGCTTTTAATTCCTGTTACTTATTATATGCGCTTTCAAATTCAGGTTGCTTTCAATTACAGTTGCTTTCCTTTTTAATGCGCACTTTAATTATTATGAATGTTATGCTATAAAGCATCATATATCATGTTAGGTTGAGAATGTATGTTCATGCATCATGTTAATAGAAAGCATAGGAAGTGTCACCTTGGTGGTGGTATGCAAGCATGCATAAGTGAGCTAAAATGTTAAGAAAAAGAAGAAGAAACGGGAATTGGGAGTGGATTGGTAGTGGATGTAGTCTGCAATCTAGGCGGAGCCCCTCCTTCATAGGGTACGGGAGTTCTAGATTGCAAGTAAAAGGTTAGATCCGAACACTATGCCATTGCACGAGAAAAACCTCCCAATTCCAGCTCGAGATACAAGTAAGGAATAAACGGATTAAAGTAAATAAAGAAAGTAATAAACGAATGGACTAATGAAAGGATTGGTCTGGGTGGCCCCCATTCCAAAATGGACTAAAGAGTGATATTCGTGTGCATTGACCCTTTTTCCTTACTAAGCCTTTGGGCTTACAGTTACTTGTGGTGTAAATGTAGGTAATTGTACATAGAGTCACTGCACGGACTTAGAAGTAGTGAAAAGAGGCACAAAGAAGAACAAACAATAATAAGCAGGGATGATGGATTTGCATGCGCGAGGGAGATTGTGGCTGTTTAGGCTAGAGCAAGGAGAGAAAAGGGTTGTAATAAATTGTATTTAAATTGTTTAGTCCTTTCATTTGAATGATTTACGCTTCCGCAACATTTCAAATAAATGACTTCAAAACGCTCCCGCATTTCATTAAATTGATTTTCATAACGAGTTTAATGAAGGGTTCGTAGCTATCCGATTTTAGCGTCGCACTCTGATTTCGCTTTATAAAGGAGTCTTTGAAAATTCTAAATTTCTCGCATTTTCAAGGAATTACGACAATCTGGGTCGTTACATCAATATTCTCGGTAAGTAATAATTTTTACCCTTAATTTGCCCTCAATTCTAATATGATTCTGATTGCTATCATGATATGACTTAGGCATGAGCAAAAATTATGCGTTTGTAATCAATATTTTAAACTTGAGATTCTATTTGTGCAAGTTCCTTGATGTCTAGGATAGTATTTAAATTCGATTATAAACACAGAAAACCCAAGATTATTTGCAGTGAACATGAAATTATTTGCAGTGAATGATGGTCACTGCAATTTACAGTGAATAAATGTAGTGAACATCATTCACTGCAATTTAGAGCTTATTAATTTTAAGAAATTGCAATGAATGATGTTCACTCTAAATTGCAGTTCGGTTCATTCACGGAAATTATTTGCAGTGAATGATGTGCATTGTAAATTGCAGTGAACATGAAATTATTTGCAGTGAACATGGTCACGTATGTTGATGATTATTTTATCATTGAATGAATTCTCTGCTCACTAAATTCTCTGAAACTGAATAAAGAACATTCTCTCTGTAAATTGCTCAATAAATTGCTGAATTCTTTGCTGAATAGTTGCTTTTTTGCTTCAATTGTTTTAATGGTACTAACTGTATATTGCTTTAGTTTCAATATTTTCAATGGTGGTTAGTGATTATTGAATTTCATTATTTTTTAATCTTTTGAGTTTTGATGGATGTTTCTGTTTGATGGTTGTTTTTGTTTATTTTTGAATGGATGATTCTTCATTTGGCTAAAGTTGATTCTGAAATGGTTCAAATTGTTGAAACTGTAGAGGATAGAAAGCATTAATGAAACTGTAGAAGGTCCTACTATTAACCCTATTACTGGTCAAAACAAGAGCAAAACATCAGAAGTTTGGAATCATTTTACTATGATTGAAAGCACTGATCATAACAATCCTAGAGCAAAATGTAGTTATTGTTCACAGACATATGCATGTTATACATCGAAGAATCGTACATCAAACTTGAAAAAACACATTAGTAGTTGAAAAAAAGTGTTTGCAAGTGTGAATATGAAGCAAAAGACTTTAAGCTTCAAAAATATGGATTCATTGGGATCCAATCCCAATCTATCATGTTTTAGTGTTAAAACTTGTCGAGAACTACTAGCAAAAATGATTATTATTGAGGAATTGACTTTGAAGTTTGTTAAAGGAGAGTGTTTTAGAGCATTGTTCCAATATATGCAACCGAAATTTGTTATACCTTCTAGAACTACGATTGTACGAAATATTGTTGGAATGTGTGAGAAAGAAAAAATAAAGTTGAAAGAATACTTTAGAAACACATCTCAACGAGTACGCTTGACTAGCAATACATGGACTTCAATTCAAAATTTGAATTACATGGTTTTAATTGCAAATTATGTTGATAGTGATTGGACATTGCATAAGAAGATTATTCATTTTTGTTTGATTGTGAATCATAAAAGGGAAACGATTGGTAGAGAAGTAGAAAAATGTTTATTTAAATGGAGAATTGAAAATGTTTTGACAATTACAGCTGATAATGCTTTTTCGAATGATGTGGCCATTTCATGTTTGATTAAAAGTGTTCGAAATTAGAATGGATTAGTTTTGAATAGGGAATACATGCATATGCGAAGTTTTGCACATATTTTGAATTTGATTGTATGTGTGGTTTAAAAGACCATCACAAATCTATCACGAGAGTACGTAGAGCTGTGAAGTACGTTCGATCTTCGCCTGCAAGACTGCAAAATTTTAAGAAATATGTTGAAAATGTTAAGATTATGTGCAAAAGTAGTGTTTCTCTTTATGTGCCTATCAGATGGAATTCCACATATTTGATGTTGAAAGCGCCAAAAAATTTGAAAGCGCCAAAAAATTTGAAAGCCCCAAAAAATTTGAAAAAGCTTTTAAGAAGTTAAAGGAAATTGATATTCAATATATTGATGATTTGGGCGACAGAAGATTGGAGTCATATTCTGGAACTTATCAAGTTTTTAAAGATTTTTTATGCTACGACTGTAAATGTATCAGGCTCTTTGCATGTTACTTCGAAGATATATTTCAGTGAAGTATGTAATTTAAAATTTGTTATCCAAGAGTACGCTGAGTGTGATAATCCATTATTAAGGAAAATGGTTATTGGAATGCAAGGAAAGTTTGATAAATATTAGGGAAGCTACAATAAAATGAATTTTTTGATGTTTATGGCAATTGTATTAGATCCCAGATGTAAAACAAAGTTTTTGAAACATTGTTTTATTATGTTAGTTGATAATGATAAGGCAAATGATTTGATGAGCCAAGTACAACTTGTGATTGAAAGATTATATCTTGAGTATAGAGGTGATTCGGGGTTTGAAAATTCAGAAGAAAATTGTAGTACTACAAGTGTTGCAACAGTGTTGAGACAAAGGAGCAGTTTTACCCACAATAAGGTATTGAGATATTCTATAGCCATCACGAAGAGCAAGTTGTTTCAAATATTTGGACAGAAGTTTATTAATATCTATATGAAGGGTTGGAAAAATTTTCAGACGAGCAAGACATTCTAATATGGTGGAAATTGAATTTGTTGAAATTTCCAATTTTAAACAAATTGGCAAAAGATGTATTGGTTATTCATATTTCAATTGTTGCATCGGAGTCAGCTTTTAGTAGTGGAGGACGAGTACTTGATTCATTTCGCAGTTCTTTGTCCCCAAAGACTATCAACATGCTTATTTGCACTCAAAGCTAGATTCGATCATCAAAACATCAATATGTCAACTTTAATAATGTAGTGGATGATATTGACAAATTTGAACAAGGTATCTGTCAACTTTTAATTTTAATAGTGTTTTTTCTTTATATTTCTTTTATTAATTACTATCTTTTATATATATTTTTTGAATTTATATTTTTCAAAGATTATATCAATTAATGAAGATGATGAAGAATTAGTTAGAGCTTAATAGTGATGACAACTTAGAATAAGGTATTTATATTTTTATTAATTTTATTTTTACTTTTGTAATTACTTTCTTTCAAAAATTGTATATATTCTTTTGCAGTTTATAATATGAAGTCGGAAGAAACTGGATATTACGAAATGCAAGGACAATTAATGTTACTTATAGATGTCACAATGGATGAAATAATGCAGATTTAAGAATGGATGAAATATTATTGATGCAATGCTGCTAGTGCTCCATAGACGCCAGTCTTTGGTTTCCGTTTCTTACAAATATTTACTTCATAGATATGTACATCTGGTGTTTGAATAAAAATGAATAAATAACATAAGACAAAACACTGGAGTTTGAACGCCACACGCCAGTCAGTCGCTGTTTGGTTTTGGTTTGAGTGAGTGATCATACAGAAATTTACACCGTTTTTTTGAAGAAGGAAAAACATAAGATAAAACTGGAACTGGAACCGAAATTCCTGTTCGGTTTCTATTCAGTTCCCTAAAACCGAAATCTCGATTTTGGTTTGGCCATTACCAAACCGAAACCGACCAGTTCGGTTCAGTTTCGTATTAAGACAGAACTGAATCGGAATTTGAACACCCATAATTAGTAATGTTAGTAAATCGAGTAAACATTTGACCAATAGTTTCATCTTTATTCATAACAAATAATTCATATTCATGTACTAGTATACTTAATTTACTTTCTTTAACTTGATTGGTGCCCTCGTGTGTGATCTCAAGTAGTTTCCAAATTTCATGTGCATTATCATAAGCTTGCACTCTATTAAATTCATCTTTATTGAGTGTACAATATAATGTGTTCATTGTTATAGCATTCATGTTTAATTTACGTTTATCATTCTCATCATATTTGAAAGGAAATTTTGGAACTATTATACCATTTTCAAATTTAACCAGTGCATAATATCCATTTTCAATTATAAAACACAAATCATAATCTATAGACTCAACATAAATTCTTATTTTAGATTTCCAATATGTATAGTTATTATTATCAAAGAAAAGGTGCATAGAGATAGATTACCCTTCTATATGCATATTGTTCATATTAAGAGCCATAGAAATTTATTAAAAACAATTATACTATTAATCACAATAAAGTTAGTAACCTCGGTCTGATACCAATTGAAAAATCTAAATTAGCCTAAGAGGGGAGTTAGGCTTACTAACTTTTTTATGCGATTAATTAAAAACCTTAGTTAGCTATTTATGTGTAAATTTTCTCTAAATTAAATAGCTTTAAAAACAATAAAGCTAACACACAAATACGTAAAAGAGTAGGGTAAGAGAGTGCAAACGAATTTGGTAATGCGGTTCGGCCAAACACGCCTACCTCCACGTTTCGAGTCTCCTCCTCAAAGATTTTATTCACTTCAACCTTCTCGGTTATATTTGATTAAACTTTCTGATGTCAATTCAACCTTACAATGAATTATTTGGGCATCACCCTCAAATCAATCTCAAAAGACAATATTGAAATCTCAAATGTTTACACACACTTTCCTAACCCTCAGATTATAAATCTCAAATTTGGAGTGGGAGAGGTCAGAATTTTTAGCTTAGAATAAATGCTAAAAAATTACAAGAAATCTTGGTGGCACTTCGTTGCAATATTCTCAGTTCGTTAATTTCTCATCGAACCTCTCTTCTATTTATAGATTTCTTCATAAAACTTCTACTTGGTCGACCACCTAACCATATCGGTCGACCGCCTCATGACCGTTACAAATTTTCTGTGAGCATCTAGTCGACCAAGACACATTTTGGTCTACCACACCAGTCGACCTATGTTTGCTCTGGCCGATCACTTTAACATGATTAAAAAATTCATTCCTCTCTGTCGTTTTGCCGATCACCAACGACTAATCCTAGTTTACCACATTCTGCACTTAGAAACAATGTTTGCTCTTTGGAATTGTTTCAGTCGATCGCAACTCCTCTCTTCAAAAGTTTCAGAGCACTCTGTAATTTTCTAGGTCAACCACTTTGTGTTCTTCAAAATTTCATGCTCTCTGTAATTGTTACGGTCAACTACTATTTCTCCTGATCGACTGCTTTATACACTTTGGAAAAATTCAAGCTCTTTGTAATCTTCTCGGTCGACTGCCATTATGTCTTGGTCGACCACCACTTCGTATTTTTTTTTAACTAAAGTTTGTGAGCCCCAAGAATTTAAGCATTGACTATAAGGACTTCAACAAATATGTTAGCATACTTAAATACCAATATTAGAGAGTATTTTCAATGAATATCAATAATATGCTCAATAAGAATCATATTTTTAATTATAAACAACTTCGAAATAATTAAATCACACATCATCAAAACAATTAAGCTTAATTATTATTAAGCTAAAATGACATATATGATTATAGTGTCTGATGTCACTGTTGGACTTAAGTGTTAGTTAAATGCTTGGAGCTCTAAATTTGCTTTACTTAATTCTTCCACTGTTATTTGAATTATTTAAATTTAAGGGTTGGACGATTCGATCTGTTCTCAGAGCAAGTCGCTTCCCATTCTATCTTGAATCCTCTATAAGGCGTGACAAAATCTTTTTCTACCTACAAAGTTGTGATGAATACCAGTCAGCTAATCAAGAGAGTTTGATATTTTTAGTTATTTTATAGTTGTTAGTTTAACTTAATATTTTAGCTTTTAAGGTTGTGAGTTTAGTTTGGCTTGAATTAAGAATTCGATTTTTATCAATCTTCATTCAGCTTGTTTCAATTAGGATGTCTCGTTGAATTGTAAAAGTCACCTAGGCCTAGTAAAGAAACCTCTGATGAGTACCCAAACACTCAACTAACATAATTTCTTCATAAGTAAAATCATAAATATATAGTTTTTATTATTTTCTCATATGTATATAAGTACATAAAAAAAGGAATATTTTTTTTATTATAATTAAATAAGAATAGAAAAGGGAACAAATAAATAAATAAAAGTAAAAACAATCAACTAAAAAGTACAAATAATTCATATAATTATTAGAAACTACTAATCCTGCCCACAGGATTTACGACTGGGAAAAGACAGGTGGGTTTGCAAAAGAAAGACCAAATGCCTGAGACAGAAATGATTTAAGTCACATGAAATTTTAATCAACCTTATCTGATTAGAGCTTTTCTTTCAATCAGCAACAGAATAATATAAAGATAATAATAAAATTATGAAAAAAAAATATTGTTTCGTGATTAGTGATCAATGAAATCTAGGAAATCATGGTGAAAAGGGATGATGAAAAGGGATATCATCCCCACCAAAAATTGTACTTTTCTTTTTCCTAAAATGACTAGTGTTTAAAGAGAAATCATAAATATACATTCTAATTATATATTTGTTCGTGTTATTTATCGAAGAAGAGTAAATATCAAATCAATCATTGTACTTTGTAGTCAATAAAAAGTTAATCATTAAAGTATTTTTGTTAATAAATTAACCACTGCACTATACAAAAAGGTATCTGCAAACATCATTGTCACGTTTGCCGTTAAACACATTGATTTCGATCTGCGACGGTTTGTGTACTGTTCCACCACATATCAATATTTTTTAAAATAACGTTATAATATTGATGGTCTGCCGCGGATTATATACGATCCACCGTCGATTAACTACCATCCGCAGTGGATTTACTATGATTCGATGCGGATTGATTACAATCCGCCACGGATTGATTACAATCCGCCGCAGATCATTGTGCATCGTCTTCCTTATATAAATTCATATTACACTCATTGCAATTTTCTTAGTGATTTTGTCAGCAATTAACGAATCCTAGAGATTTCTGAGAGCTAAATTATATCGCATTTGGGTAAAGTTGAACCATTTGTTGATGATGAATGAAATGGTTTGAGTCAATTTCTCTTTCAAAAAATTGAAAATTTTGCAAAACTTTCCATTATTTTTAGTCTATCCCCCTTGTGCCATTATCGAAAACCATATATTATCCAAGCCAGATATTTTCCAAACAGATATTATCCAAGTAAATATAACAAAACATAAACATCAACATAATTTTTATTATGTACAACTAAATGAGTATCTCTATTTACATCCCTATACATCTCAACTACCCTAAGCCGCCTTCTTGCAGGTTTCTTGCGCAAATTTGTGATTTCAAAATATAACTGCGAGTTCATGATTACGTTGAACACTTTGGCAAATAATGGACCCTTCGTGGGTACATCATCGTGATAGTGGAAGTCGACTTTCTTCTTGCAATGTTGGATCACCTCAAACCCATCACTCATACACCGAAAGATGCCATGCACGCTGAAATACAAAGGGAAAAATCAGCACATGAGCATAAAGCAATATGAATCTACGCAAGGGAAAATATATACCACTCTTTATCAGTTGGCACTACGACGATCACAATTGCTTTGGGCAGCAACGCTTGGTGAGGGAAGTGAGTGTGCAGGTCTACGGACAAGAGAAAACACAGTTTCTTTGGGTGTGACTGCAATGCAAAGGAAGTACACTTTAGAACTGTTGAAACATTAAGGAAAAACTAGAAAAGCAAGAAGTTTACTTCCGTGAATCCACCCTACTGTAAGGAGCGATTTTTCCATTTGAACTTAGAAGTATTCTTCTTTGTTCTCTGCATAGCACTGCATACAAAGAATGCAACGCACAGATAAGTACTAATATAACACCTTCTGAACTACTTAATATAACATAACATAATTCTCAGCGTGTTTGCCATCCCCTTTTGCTTCGTGAAGATGATCTTAGTGATGGTGTACTCATCCTAAACCAGCTTTCCCGAAATAATTGCGCACGTCTCCAGGTTCTTCCAAGTATTTCCAAAAACCTACTTCTTGAAAATATCCATCAGCTCACCTAGCTGCAAAAAACATTAACAAGAGACTGTCAAACTAATAAGACATGAATATGTGCAGACACACGAAGATAACCAAATCAAAAATGTATCACACGCACATTTTTAAGTGGCGGAGGCTACGATCCACCTGACGCATCTATCTCTTGCATCTTGGCAAGCACGGCAGGAGAAAAAGGTTCGCCTCTGAGGGCAATGGTGCTACAAATTTCAGACACGTTATTACTTTGCACACAAATAAAGTAAATAATGAACTTTGCGTAAAAAGTAAATAACTTACAAGCAATCGGTGTCTTCCGTTGCTGAAGAGGACATGGAGATGTAACGACCCGGTTCTTATAACATTTTAAAAATGCGATAAATTTAAAATTTTTATAAATCAACTAATATCTTTATTAAAACCTTCTTAATTAAACCAGAGTTATTCCCTAAAAAGTTAGACCTTTAAAAACCTTTTTCTTAGACTCGTTATGAAAATAGTTCTAAACAGTAGAAAACAATAGTTACAAAATCTTTTCTCGAAGCATAGCAGAAGCGTAACTCATTCATTTTAAAAGACCATAAATAAATGATTACTTTACATTTGTAAAACTCTTTTCTCTCTTGCTTTCCTTAGCCTAACCAGCCACAAGTCCCACCCGCGCAAATCCTTTATCAACTGCTCCTTCACTTGTTCATCATTTTGTCGTATGTGTTTGTAAGCCCAAAGGCTTAGTAAGGAATGAGGTATGCAATATGCTTTATGCCTCTCTTTAGTTCTTTCTGGAATGTGTACCGCCCCAAACCAGTATTTTCTTTAGTTTTGTTCTTTCATTCATTCTTTCTTTCATAACTCGTACGTCAAGCAGGAGATTAAAGGAACCTGTGTTGGAGGTATAGTCCTAAGCGGCTTCTAACCACCTATGGTAGTTGGTCTCGTTCCGGACAAGGGAGGAGACTTGTCCAGTCTACCTGATTAGATTTGCACTACCCGTCCGTCCCCTAACTCCCATTTTTCTTTTCTTTTCTTTCATTGTTCTCATTCATCCTTTTCCTCACATAAGGCATATGTGTACCACCTCAAAGGTGGCACTTCCTACTTGTTTCTATTATCATGATGCATGTTGACACAATATAAAAGTAATGGAAATTAAACAGCACATATAAATGAATAACATTAATTAAACGAACAAAAGAGAACAATTATAGCGACGAATTGAAACAGTGAATGACATGCTTGAATATATAGAACATAACAATAGAAGAAACAACAAATTGAGCATGCAATCAAACTGAGGTTAAACATTAAATGGAAACGAGTTACTCAAACTAATTAGGCATCTTCAATAATATTAACTAGACGTGGGATCGACAATTAACTGGAAACATGCTTGACGATTGACTGGAAACGTGCTTAGTAAATAGCTAACGGAAACATGCTTAATAAATAACTACAGAAATATGTGTGGTAAATATCTAACGGAAACATGCTTAATAAATAACTACGGAAACATGGGTGGTAAATAGCTAACAGAAACATGCTTAGTAAATAACTACGACTAATAGCATGACTTGATCCTAAACACGTGTACGCTCGAAAGTAAAGCATGGTTCAACATTTATTATACATAGTCTTATTAAAGAAAAGTTACAGCTCCTAACCAGTACCAAGAATTTATAGCATTATCGATAGAATCTACTATCTCAACAAGCATTGTGATATACAACACTTGAATCAGAACAAAACTACTATCCATGGCATAATTAACAACTTATTTACACGTAAAATTTCTTCACATAACTTTCAATTCATCAGTTCATTTCGGCAGTTCATTAGTTCATATCATAGAGTTTAACGTTAGGAATCATAATCTTAGCATTAACATTAGCAATTCTCTATTAGGAAATCAAATTGCAGTAAAAAAGAATACACAGAATATCAACAACAAAGGAACTCATGCACACTACTTATGGGTAAGGCCTCCACTGGCCAAGACTCTACCCAATCTTTACCTCAAAACTTTATCGCGTACTCATCTTTAATCTTTATCCTTCTTTTCCTTTTCAATACCTTCACAATAAAACATTTACTCATTAACTTCATTTCTCTAACCACCAATCGCAGGATTCCATAGATCATAACGCTTAACATTTTCCATAATTTAAACTTAATACACAATATTGAGTCTAATCCCCTTCAATTTCAGAACATATACATTCAAACTATAAGACCCGTTAGAACTCACATGATATATTTTCAACTCCATACCAATCACCAACAACCTCACAACATTGAACAATCCACAACAGAGAACCTAAAGAGGCAATTTCCCTTAACAGAGAACTCATCTAGCATGCAGAACAATTAACTTTAACTTCATAGTGCACGTGAATTTAATCCAACAGGCATGCATAATCTCTCTCCATTTCACAAAACCAATAATAGCAAGCAACAAAGTATACATAGCCCAAATATCCATCAACATAATATAATCTAAACATTTTATCTTCATCCTTAATCCACAAAAACAAAGGAGAAAGCCTCCTTACCTGAAGAATCAAGGAGACCCGTGAGCAGCCTTATTCTTTTCCTTCAAAATGCCACGATTTTTCTTCTCCATTTTCTCTAGAAGCACTCATCCCTCACACAACCCACAAAAAGCATCCAGACTCCTCACCGAGCTCCAGAGACCATTTTACCCGAGAGTTCCCTCCCTGCCATTCCCTTCTCTTCTGCCAGCCATCCTCTCCCTTCATCTGCATTTCACCTCACCAAGGCAAGCACACTCACCCTACCCTGCCACGAGCCATGCCCTGCCATCACTGCGATCACCACTCCTTCGCACATCCGAGTTATTGTCACCAGCAGAGCAAGAACCAAAGGAAAGACCGGTTTGGGTCGAACCATAATCTAGACCCAGCCTGACCTCGCGAACTGCCAGTCTAGCCCTGCCTTCGACCAGAGGCTGAAAATCACCAGCTCTTATCTTCGCTGTGTCAATGCTTCCATCGCAGCCTCCTCACCATCACCATCGCCCTCCCGTCGTCATCATGCGTCGCCAGACACCCAAAATCGGCAGAACAACAACGCCCGATGGTGCCTCGATTAGACCCACGAAGACCGACGCTTCATTCCATCGCCACCAGCTCAGCTGACCGGAGCTGACCCGAGCTCGAGCTCGGCGTCACACTCGTCACTCCCTTGCTCATCTCTCCTTCGTCTTCGTCATCTCCCTCTCCTTCTCTCCTCTCTCTATCCCTTCCCTTCTGTTCGTTAAATGGCCGAAGGCCAATTTCTCCTCTTTTCTTCCAATTGAACCAGTGGTCCAGACAACAAGAACCGGTTCAACTTCCTCCCATTTCTTTAGCAGGTTCACTATCTCCCCATTTATTTTTATTTCTAATTCTCCATTCATTTTGATTCCTTCCTTTTTAAATCATATTTCTTCTTTCATAAAATCAATCAAAACTTAATTCTTTCCATTTATCTTCAAACCAAACTGATTCAATTACGAACAGGTTCAATCCTTTCAAAATTACGATTTCAGAGAGGGATGGCGTCCGCGCCTCGTCCATGATCATCCAAAAAGTCTGATTATTTGTACAGATTCGAACTCTTCTTGTCCGCATGCATTTGCATTCGTCCGCAGGCGTCCGAGATCCATATCCTGTAATGCTTAACAATCCTTTGAATTTGACAATTGCATGGCAGACTCTTGTCCGAGTTGTCGAGCACCTCATAAATGTGACTCAAAATAACAAAGTTGATATCCACTTTTTTCCTATTGAAAACCTTCTTCATCAAATAGAGATTCATGTAGCTAACATGGTCTCAATGTTCATCCCTAGGCAAAATGGTGTGCATTATAATAATGTAGATCACTCGGGCTATGACATTCAAGTCATTGGACTTTGGCTTTTTGTATGCTCTAATCTCGGGATCACGATATAACAATCTAAGCACTGTCAGACCTTCTCCTCGTCTGATGAAAGGTGGCTCTCGAGACACGTGATAATAGTGATTGCTTGGTCCCTTCATCGAACATACAAGCAGCACATTAATATCGCTGGGAATCAACCTCAAATCCCGTCCAAACATGTAAACACAGACCTCTAATGGTTTGGTGAAATTTTTCAAACTTGCATAAAACAGTTTGACAATCTACTCACTGTAACTTCCAACCAATCGGCACAAACAGACTAAGCCAGCCACTCAAACAATTATTCAATTTCCAACTCAGTCATTGACTCAAAATCTACTATTCTACAAACAATAATTGAACAGTTTTTAATATCAGCTTCATATCGTTCCTTCGCATCGGTTGTCCTGAAGAGTGGAGAGTGGAAACCAGCTGTAACGGGTTTGAAACGGACCAGTGCACTTGCTGTGATTCATTTTTGAGGCTGAGGTTGAAGTTGTGCTTCAACCTTGGCTTTTGTAACAGGGGCAACCACGGGTCTTTCAACGTCAGTTGTGGCTGTTCCAACTTGAAACCATTGGTGCTCCACCTTACACTGTGGCGAGTACATTGCCGTGTACCTGACCGATGAGCTCAGTTGCAATCCAACTTCATTCACGGCCGAAGTCTGTTGTTTCTTGTTGTGGTCGCGGCTGAGCCTGAGACAGACCACCCTTTCCCTTGAGCGGCATTTTCTTTCCCAGGAATCCATTGGTATCGATTAAATAGTGTGGAATGAAGGTCTGAGAATAGGAATGTTCACTAAGGATATTGTGGTTGCGGTGAACTCGCCACTACAGACAGTTGAGTCTTATAGAGTAGGGCATAGGAACACAGAATGACGTACGATGATCCATGGTTCATCATTATCAATCTATCACGGATCGTAGTCAATCCATGGAGAATCATATGATGATCCGCAGCAGACTATCAATATTATAACGTTATTTTTAAAAATATCGATCCGTGGCGGAACAATACACGAACAGCCGCAGATCAAAATCAATGTGTTTATCGGCAAACGTGACAGCGACGTTTGCGGGGACCTTTTTCCATAGTTCAGTAGTTAATTTGTTAGTAAAAATATTTTAGTAATTGACTTGTCATTTATCACAAATTACGATGGTTGATTTGTCATTTTCCGTTTATTGAAAGGTAATTAATAATTTAAATTATAAAATCATTGAAATGTCAAAGTATAAATTAATTTTGTTAATCGATAAGATTTTAAACTATGAAAAAAGAATAAGACAAATTTCGCAGTCATATTTTTCATTACAAAAATGTCTCTCGGATGTCAACATATTAACTTTAAAGAATAGCGGATAAATAGCAGAAATTTTTACGCAAACCCTATATCCTTTGTGACCTTAAATCCCTTAACACAATCTAAGAGCGAAAGAGTGGTAGAAATCAAAGTGTTTGTTTGTCAATGTAAATGATTTTAATTTTTTTTTGTTGCTTAATTAGTGGTGAATTTGGTGTTAAAAAAATTAATTGTTATCTGGTATGTTTTTTTATTAGAAAAGTTTGATATCCGCAAAAGGATGTGTGTCCGTAAAAGTGTTAAAGTCCGCAGATACTTGGCTTTGGAAGGACAAGTGACCGCACATACTTAGTTTCGGAAGGATGGGTAACCGCACTCAAAGTGTATCCGTAGAAGTGTTGGTGCCTGCAGAAGTATTGATGTCTGCAAATACTTGATTTTAGAAAGACGAGTTGTCACACACGTGATTAATTCGTGGATACGTAGTTTCGAAAAAAAAATGAATAATTGCGCATGAGGTGTATTCGCGGAACTGTTGATGTTATGCCCTGTAGCATAAATTCTTTTTCTTGCTTTTTTAAAAATCTATTTAAATCATACCCTTAAAATAATACATCAGAATTCCTAAAAGAAATCTCATTTAAAATTCAAACGTAGTAAAACCCAACATAAAATAAACATAAATATTCATAAAATATTTTAATTTAAATCCAAACATGCATACTTAAAAATAAAAAATCTTTCTTTTTCTGTCATTTTCCTCAACTCTTCACCCATAAGTCAACTTCGTTTCAACAACGTCATAGCTTCACCCATAAGAATACTCCTGCAACAACAACTATCATTCTTTGACATCCTCAGGTATCTTAGTAAAATAATCTTCACCTACATCACAAAGTTCATTTATGAGTCTAACGCTCAATAAGAGAGGCATATATATAACATGAGTATGAGATGCAATTTTCATAATAACATGTACTTTCATTTTCAGTCTTTCTTTTCTTTTCTTTCTTTCGTTTTTTTTGTTAACATTGAGATTCGACACTAAAGCCTCAAATCATTAGAGAACAAGTCTACCAAAACCTTAAATCATTGGGGGATAAACCCACTAAAGCCTCTAATCATTGGTACCGAATCCCCAAAGCCTCTTACATATTTTTCTCTTCATCTTTTTTCTTTCTTATACGAAAACATATGCATGAAAATCACTTTTGGTTAAAAAAAATTTTCATTATGCATGAAACATAATAATACCAAGCATATCCTTGATCAGTATCTCAACATAAACAGTAACAACAAGCAGTAAGCATATCTTCTATCAAAACATAAACACTAACACCGATAGTAATAAACATATATTCTATCAACATCTCAAACATAAATAGTAACAACAACCAATAAAAATATTCTTGATTCACTTCTCAAACATAACAATAAACATAGTTAGCAAACAGTAAACATAACCTCAATCAACAGCTCTAGGTATCATATCATAACATCATCATAATAATACCTTACCTTAGTACTTTGTGATGTAAGCCAAAGGCCAAAGACAAGCAAACATCTAAAGTTCTTAGTGGAGTCTGTAATATCCAATTTTTATTCCAACATGTTTACTTCCATTGAAATTAAAAAGAATTGGGTTCATGATAAAAAAAAAAATGGAACTTGAACAACTAACCTCTATTTCAAAGACTTAGAAACAACTTCATGATTTCGTCGTCCATCACCATCATCAATCAAATTTTACTAAATCTTAAGTGTAGAAGATATACCTTCATAGAGCTTGAGAGAAAATCCTCCCGACTTCGCGGCTCAAGGGTGATTAGGGTTTTGCCCCCAACCTTTGTATTTATAGATCGTCAAACTGAAAATTCTATGCAAGAAATTCCACAAAAAATGCATCCTCGTATTATCGTTTCCTTATCAGTCCGAGAACCAAATTGCAACTCAGAGATTCTATGAACAAACGCGTTTTGAATCTGCCCGTAAAGTTGAGCAGACGGCCACAACAAATGTATCCTAGTATTATCGTTTCCTTATCAGTCCGATAATCAAATCATAACTCGAAGATTCTACGAACAAACACATTTTGAATATGCCCGCAAAGTTGAGCGGACATGCAAGCTTTCACTTTAGATATCTGCTCAACTAGTCCTTCAATAACAATCTGCCACGTTCATTTTGTTCTCTTACTTCTACAGATACCAATGCTACTGCGAACACCAACATTTTTGCAGACACTTTGTCTTGTAGATCCTTCTTAAACTATTCGCCAATCGCCATCTACCACGTAGACATTTTTCATGGATATCACTCTCGCTAACACCAACGCTTTCGTTGTGAATATCAACATTTCCTTGGATACCTCATCCCACAAACATATCATTACCTCATCTGCCAATCATTGTCTGTCATGTATACATTTCTTTCGCAGACATCACAATTCTACAGACACGAATGTTTCCATGGATACCAACTCCTCCGCATTATCGCTAATAATTGTTTACCACGAATACATTTACTTTGTGAACATCATACTTTTGCGAACACTAATACTCGTGTGGATCCTAACACTTCGGCTGACACCACTCTTCCGCATTATCCGCCAATAACTATCTGCCAAGTATACATTTCCTTCGCAGAAATCTCACTTCTGCGAGCACTAATGCTCCCGTGGAACCTTACACTTCTGTGTATACCTATTCTTCTGCATTGTCTACCAATAACTGTTCACCATGTTCATAATTTCTATGCGGACATTTTTCTTCCACAGACACAAATGCTTCCTCGGATACAATCCATTTTGCAGGCACTCTTCCACTTACACTTAAACATTATTCTTTCAATTTTCATTTCACACGCAGCTTTACTAATTCTTTAATATACTTAATAAATCTCATATTTTAATAAAAATATAATCCTTCACTCCAACTTCCTCATTCCATAATTTACTTAATAAAACTCAAATATAATTCTTCCACGGACATTCTTTCCTTATTCTTTTCAATTTCTTTTATCACCCCACTTTCATAATTTTGTAACCTACCTAATAAGATAATCATATATTTTATTACAATATTATTCTTCACTGCACACTATATAAATTTACTATTGTGACATTATTCATTTCATTTAAATTCCAAAATGTTATGTCACACATGAAATTGATCATGAAAATTTTCAGCGTGTTACAGTTGGTGATCGCGAAAGTGTTGGTGTTCACAGATACTTGAGTTCAAAAGGGCACGTGGCTGCGCACGTGATGAGTCATGGATACATAAATTTGGAAGAATGGTTGACAACGCATGAGGGGTATCCTCGGAAGTGTTAGTGTTTGTGAAACATTAATTTCAAAAGGACACATGGCTGCACTCATGATAGATTTGTGGATACTTAGTTTTGAAAGGGTGGGTGATTGCGCATGAGGTGTATCCACGGAAGTGTTGGTATCCGCAGATACTTGATTTTGGAAGGACATGTAGTCGCACATCTGATGGATCCATGGATACTTAATTTCAAAAGGATGAGTGATTGCACTTGAGGTGTATCTATGGAAGTGTTGGTGATTGCAGAAATGTTGGTGTCCTCGAATATTCTACTTTGGAAAAACACGTGGCCGCACAAGTAATGAGTCTGTCGATACTTAGTTTTGGAAGGATGGGTGACCGCACATGAGGTGTATCCACGGAAGTGTTGGTGTCCGTGAAAGTATTTGTGGTCACAGATACTTGATTTCAGAAGGACACATGGCCACACACATGATGGGTCTTTAGATATTTAATTTTGAAAGGATGGGTGATCACGCATGAGGTGTAACTGAAAAAGTGTTGCAGACCACAGAAATACTGTTATCTTTGGATACTTGATTCTGAATGGATATGTGGTCGCGCATGTGATAGGTTTGTAGGTACTTTGTTTCAAAAGGATGAGTGACCACACATGAGGTGTATCCGCGGAAGTGTTGGTGACCATAAATGTGTTTGTGTCTGTGGAAGTGTTGGTGTCTACAGATGTTTTATTTCTGAAGGACATGTAGCTGCACATGAGTTATGTCTACGGAATATTAAGTGTGGAGTGGATATCTGCAGCAGACGTGCAGGTTTGTGCAACAGTTGTGCAGACGTTTGAGGTTTAAAGGAGTGGATGTTTGCTATTAACATCGGATGTCCGCTTATATGTCAATGCGAAGACGCAAACGTCCAACATATAAGTATGGTCATCCGACTTTATGTAAAGGGGTATAATTAAACTTCCGTGGATTTGTACAGACATCCAAGACACAATTTTTAATGGAAAACGTGATTGTAAGGTTTATCTTGTTTAGTTATCATAGTTTAGGATTTTACTTAGGGAAAATGACAAATTAACCATTATCATTTGTGATTAATGACAAGTCAACCACTATCCTTTTTTTTCTAACAAATTAACCATTGACATATGGAAAAATGACAAGCAAACATTGCTAGCACGTTTGTCATTAACATGCTGATGTGGAGTCTCGGCCGTTTGTACAAACAGCCGCGGCTTCGTGGTTTTTCAGAAAAGAATGTCAAATTTGGCCTGAACCGCTGCGGTTCATCCAGGAACCACAGTGGTGTCTTAAGAGACCGCTACAATGTCATCCCAAACCACCGCAGTCTCCTGAGACACTACGGTCTCTTGAGAGACCGCGATCTCTTGAGACACCGTGACGGTTTAGCATGACACCACAACGGTCTCTTGAGACACTGCTGCAGCGTCATGCTAAATCACAGCGATACTGGCCTCAGTCTTTGAACTCTGTCGGTATACATAATACTCAATCCTAAGGCTCCGTCATTTTCACCATGAACAAACAACGAAAACCGCTCGACGAACAACAAGCTCAAACCTTCGATCACAATGTATTCCCAAGCAAAGAAATTACCATTCAAGTGAAAGGGTGGTATGTCCCAATCAATACTAGAGGAGTCAACGGTGCAAGAAGAAGCACTCGCCGTGGTGGAAGCTGTCCAAACCGCGGCCGTGGAAGATGTTCAATTCGCAATGGTGCAACAAGAAGAAACTCCGGAGGTTGGAGGCTTAGTGGTCTCGTTCCAACCCGTTAAAGCAAATTTCCAATCCAAACTATTTAGGACAGCGTATTCCAAAGCACGGTATGAAGATGATATAAAACACCGTGCAATTATTGTTTCAAAAATAGTAGATTTAGAGTCATTGGCAGGAATGGAAATTCAACAATTGGTTGAGGATACAAGATTAGGCGAGAGGATTGTTCGATTGTTTTACACAAATTTGGAACTGTCTACCCAGCCATTAGAGGTGCAAACGTACATTTTTCGACGGGAGTTAAGGTTGCTCCCAACAAGCTGAATATAGTGTTTGGATATGTACTAGAGGGGGCAAGTGATCAATATTATCACATGTCTCGGGATCCATCATTCATCAACTGAGGAGAAGGGCTAGCGGTACTTTGATTGTTGCACTGGGATCCCAAGATTGCCGAGTGCAAGAAGCCAAAGGGCAAGGAGCTGAATGCCATAGCCCGAGTGATCCACCTCATCACGACGTACATGATTTTGCCTCGAGATGGACATCGAGACCATGTTAGCTGCATGGATCTCTATTTGTTGGAGAAGGTGTTCACCAGGAAAAAGGTGGACATCGGATATGTCATCCTCAGTCGCATGCATGAGGTGCTCAACAACCCAGCCAAGAATCTGTTGTTCAACAGGCTCATCTAGAGGATTTTTTAGCACTATGGGGTATCCATCTCAGAGAATGAGCCGAGAATTAAAGAGATAGCCACTGACGTGTACAACAAATTAAAAGTGTACTGAATGGGGGTCACCAAAGTTGGAGGAGAATGGGTATGCATGACCACGAAGCAGCCAGCACCTCCACCCCCCTCAGTGCCTCAGCATTCAGCCCCCTCAGCAGAACAGACTCCAACATCCCCTCCACAGCCGATGCGATCGCCCCTTCCTCAAACACCGCATTTTTATTCGATGCTTGAGGAGCGTCTAGCTATATGAGCAGGATGGAGGAGCTCCATCATATGGCACTTAACAGAATACAAATGATGGAGGAGCACCTTCAAATGGCGTAGGTCCAAATACAAAGAGGGGAGGAACAAGCAAAAGAGAGGCATCTGTGAGCAGAAGAGAGGCATTGTGAGATGGTGGCAGTACTTCAGAGAATCGAGAGTCGATGAGCCTGTACAGTAGCCTCTCCATCGTCCTCTGAAGCAACAGAAGCCACAGACCACTTGTAAGTTATTTACTTTGTACACAAAGTCCAGTCTTGACCTTATTTGTGTTTGACGTAATGACGTGTTGTTGATTTGCAGCACCATTGCCATAATCGCCAACCTGCTCATCCAGCCATGCCTGCTGAGGTGCAAGAGAAAAGTGTGTCACAGACTTAGGCCCTTAGAACTGTGCGCATGGTACGTCTTTCATTTGGTTATATACATGTGTATGCACTTATTTACTTTATTAGTATGATGGTATTTTGCCATTTTTCTTGTAGTCTTGGGAATTCATGGACGTCTTCAAGAAGTATGTTTTGGGAAATACTCGAAAGAACTTGGAAACGTGCGCATATCTCGGGGGAAAGCTAATCAATGATGAATACACCATCACTAATATCATCTTCCCAAAGCAACACGGGACGCCAAACATGGTGAGAAACCTTTTTTGTATCTTAGTTTATAAGTTTTTATCTTAGTACTCATCCAAACTTATATGTAGTGCTATACGGTGAACGACGAAGGTGTCTTCTCGTTTCAACAGTAACAATCACTACTGACCTTAGGGTGAATTCACGTAAGTAACCATCTCGCTTCTTCTGATTGTCATTCATGTTCTATGGTTTCTAATGTGTTGTTTACATTTCAGACACACCCAAAGCAGGGGTTGTTTACGTCGTCCGTTGACCTGTACACTCAATACACTTACCACCAATTGATGCCTAAAGCAATCTTCATGATCGTAGCCCCCACTGACAAAGAGCTATATGTATTTTCCTTTGTGTACATTCATATTGCTTTCCGATTGTTTACCAATTGTTCCCTTTGCATTGTAGCCCGTACGGCATCTTTTGGTGCATGAGTGAGGGGATGAGGGTGATCCGGAGTTGCACAAATAAGGAACAATTCCACGAGCATGAATATCAACCCGTGGATGGTCCGTTGTATACCAATGCATCCAACGTATGCTTAGATAAGCAATTATCTTTTGTAATCACGGATTTGCAGCCGAAACGGACCAGGAAGAAGACAGCATAGGCATAGGCATATCTATTTTAGTTGACTTTGTTGTAAAATATGTGTACGTTGAATTATATGTTTGGATAAACAATTATATGTTTGGATTAAAGATTATATGTTGAATGAAATATGGATGATACTGGAACTGCTTGAGATTTTGTGCAGAATGTATGAAATCAGCTTTGGGGAGCAAAAAAACAAGGGAGACTTTGGCAAAAATTTTTATAAATTGGGATAAGGATAAGTGAAAAGTAAATAACTACATGAACTAAATCAAGTAGATAATTAAAGACAAGTGTATGGAGAACTTGGGTTAATTCATTGCAACAATTTCAACAAGCCGCTGCAGTTTGTTCTACAAGTCGCGGCGGTGTTGTGGACAGGCTGTCGCGGTTTGTTACCAAGCCGATGCGGCCTGTCCACAAGCATCCGCGGCTTGCATAACAAAAAACCGCGGCTTATAAGCAAGCCGCCGCGGTTTGTGAGCAAGCCACCAATGCTCTGCACTAACCGCCGCGACTCATCATGGTACCTGTAATCAATTTCCATGCATCATCCACAACCAAATGTATGAAACCAATATATCAATTCAAATTGATGAAACAAATTAAAATTTATGAAACCAATTCAAATTTATCAATTTAAAATTTACAACGATAGCGTACAGTACAATCACATATATATCAAACCTAATCTATCAAACCAATGTATCAAGGAAGATTAAAGTCCACATTTGTGTATGTTTGTGTTTGTAGACCTTGCACATCATTTTCCTACAAAACATATTGCAAATGACATTATCATAGTTCAAATAACACTTGATAATGTAAATGTGATCATGAGCTCACTTGTGTCTCAGGAACTATGTCCGGAACTGTCTCAGCAACTCTCTAGGGGACTGTTTCTAGACTATGGAAGGAATTGTCTCAGGGGCTGTCTCGGGGACTCTTAAATGTGCCCTTCGACCTTCCTCTGCCGCCTCTGCCTCTACCTCTGCCCTGCCTCTGCCTCTGTCGCCTCTATTGACCCCTGCACTAGACTTGCCTCCACCTTCGCACGTACAGGAATTGTACCCCACACCGGCCACAGGTCATGTTCATATGTCTTATGGGCAACACTGTCCTACTTGGGGCCTCGTCCACATCCCATATTCTATGTTTTCGCGGCCTTCCTGGAAGCCTTTTAAATGGCGATGGGATAATTAGATCAAGATGCGTCACATGAGGCCACTCAATTTGTCCATTGATGGGGCGGACAAAGTGGGAGTACATCGCCATATATGTTTCCTGGTGATAGCACGCATGCATAAATTCCTCAGGAAATCTCCTCATGAAGTGAATGCACGGTACTACATGAACACATGAGATGCCGGTCAACTCCCACCAGTAACAGGTACAAGTACGCCTATCCAAATCGATAGAGTACTATTTGTTACCATTGCTGACCTCAAACTGGGCAGCTCCTAAAAATTGGGGGCTCCAATTTTGACCGGTAAATTGTAGTTTTCCAAGCCAGTTGCTGATCAGCAGACACAAAAGGTCTGTCGAGCGAGCCATCTTTTCATTTTTTTCACGATCCTACCCATAATGCCCTTTCGTATGATCTCAAACATATTTAGAACAAGTTTGTCCCAGGCTAGTAAGATGCAAGCGTTGAAGGACTCGCTAAGGTTTTTGAGGCTTAAGTTGCATTTAGGAATAGAGCAGAAGGCATGTTTGGCCCAGCATGTCACATCTATTCCTCATAGATAGTTGTGGGCCACCGGGTCAAGCAAAAATAACTTCACCATCTTTCTCTGAAACTGCCTCTCAGTTGTGACTCTAAATACGGCCCACATTGCATCATTTAACAACCTACCTTTAAATTGTTTTTGAAAATTGCCATACAGGTGTCGATGCAAAACCAATGGTCCGCTTGCCCTGCCACCTCTCTGACAGCTGGCACTTGCCCCTGCAAAGATTCATAGTATGAGTCAGACATTGGCTCAAAATGCATAACATAACACAGAAGGAAAAAGCAATCAACTGCACCTTTTGTCGGTCAAAAATGATTGTCCATCCATTGCCAGATGAAGTGTTTAGATCGTCGAGCAACAATTTCAGAAACCAACTCCAAGAAGCCCTATTTTCTGCTTCAACCACTGCTATAGCAATCGAATACATTTCATCGTTCTCGTCGATGGTGACAGCAGTGAGCAACTGGCCTAGAGTTGCTCCCTTCAAGTTGCAACCGTCCAAACAAATAACAAGTCTACCACAGTTCAACAGCGCCATCTTGCATCCAGCCAAACACATGTACATCCTTTTAAATGCACTAATCTCAATGTCAACGCGCACCGAGGTCCCAGGATTAGACCTCCGAATCTCCTCGGCATAGGACCATATAAGCTTGTATTGCTCATTGTTGTCCCCTTCGTTAATTTTTTGGCTGCATTTCTTATCCTTCTAGCCAGGCCGAGTGTGATGTTGATGTTAAAGTCATTCCTGACTATCTCAATTATGGAAGAAAAGTCCTAATTAGCTTGACTTTTAAGTTTGTCTAAGTAATACGTTGCCACCCATTTGGCAGTGGCATGACAGTTTTCCATCTTTCTCGAGCAAGTGTGAACGTTGTTGTAGAACTTTATTTGAAAATTCATTTCACCTTGCATTTTTTAGGCGTGCAACCACCACGTGCATCCTTCCTAGCAGGCAGCCCTCAACTGATGTGCGTCACTGTGGGTGAATTTTATCTCGTACCCATTCTTCAACGCATGATCGACAATTTCTTCTCTAGTTTTATTCAATGAACTATACTTTTTACCAATGCCCATACCAGTGAAGGTGCATTGTGCATGTGGTGGGCGTCTAGGCCTACTCTCGGCCATGTCAATGTCTTCGTCACTACTAGATTGACATAATGAACGGAGGTTCTCCTCATCTCCTAGTGTAGAATTGCTGAGGCAAAATACGACACAATTATAGCTTCATTTCTCATTCTACGTACCTCATTCTCATTGGCAAAAAATGTGGCTGTGGGCCTCACTTCAACTTGACGGATAATAACAGATTCTTCAACACTCAAAGACTCAATTTGCTTTTCAACAAATTCTTCAACTTTGCCAAAATTTCGTTCACTTCAGCTCTCAGAAATCTCTAGGGTTCTCTAATTGCTGACAAAATATCTGAAAATATCTCGAGGAGTTCACTGTGTACTTATATAATTTGAAGTAGTGTCAAGAAACTATTGTGGTTTAGTATGACGCCACAGTGGTGTCTCAATAAACCGCCGCGGTGTCATGCTAAACTGCCGCGGTGTCTCAAGAGACCGTAGTGTCTCAACAGACCGTAGTGTCTCAAGAGACCGCGGTGTCTCAAGAGACCGCGACGGTTTGGGATGACACTGCGGCGGTCTCTTGAGACACCGTTGTACTTTCTGGATGAACTGTAGCGGTTCAGGCCAAATTTGGCCTTCTTTTCTAGAAAACCACAGAGCCACGGCTGTTTGTACACGAACTGCCTAGGCTCCACATCAGCACGTTAACGGCAAACATGCTAGGGATGTTCGCTTTGTCATTTTTTCATACGTCAGTGGTTATTTTGTTAGAAAAAAAAATGATAATGGTTGACTTGTCATTGATCGCAAACGATGATGGTTAATTTGTCATTTTCCCTTTTACTTATTAACAAAATTAGTTTAATGTTTTACTTGTCACTAATCCCATAGTTTAGAGTTTTTTTTATTAATTAACTTTTATTAAATAATAAATACTAGGTATAATTCATTATTATTATTATTATATATAATAATAATAATTGAAAATGAATTATTATAACATTTTATTTTACATTTATATTATTTAAATTCAGTAATTTAATAAATAAAATTAATGGTTTTTTTAAAAAATGCTACAACATCATTATAAAGAAAACATAGAATTATTAAAAGAAAAGGAAGTTTGTGATTATTTCAAAGGGTAGGATTTCGAAAGACGAGAGAGATACGAGTTTCTTGGGGAAAATATGAGGATTAAATATGAAGCTGGAAAAATAAGATACTCTTATTCTAATTCTAATTCTGCATGTAAAAATAGGGAAAATGATAAATCAACTATCGTACTTTGTGATCGATGACAAATATATCACTAAATTTTTTTTGCTAACAAATTAACCATTGAAGTATGGAAAAAAGTCACCGCTAACATCCCTGTCACGTTTGCCGTTAAACACTTTAACTTCGATCTGCAGCAGCTCGTCCACTAATTTGTTGCGGCTCAATAGTTTTAAAAAAAATAACCTTATAATATTGATAACCCACCGCAGATCATAAACAACTCGCCATGGGTTGACAGTAAACCGCAACGGCTTAATACTAAGCTGTTGCGGGTTTACTATAAACTGCGGTGGTTTAATACTGATCCATCGCTGTTCATCATGCCTCTTTCTGCATTCCCAGAGTCCTACTATATAAGAATCGCATGTGAGGTCCAGCGAGTTCACCGCAAACCATATGATCTTTTGCCATGTTGAAGGCAATGTTGGAGTAGAGCTCAACTGCGATGTTATGAGGATTAAGTACTACGGTTTTCTTGGTGAGCAAAATGAAATTTTTCGTCTTCGATGTTTTAGGAGCTGTGAAGAGGTGATAGATTTGGAGGCTAGGTTTTGGCCATTTGTCGGACAGTTACAGGACTACGAGTGCTCTTTGCTGGTCTCATACAATGGAGCGCATCAGAGCACTCGAAGTCCTGTAACTGTACCGACAATGACAAAAACCTAGCCTCCAAATCTATCACCCCTCTTTACTGTTCCCAAAACATCAAAGATGAAAACTTTCATCTTGTTTGCCAGAAAAACCATAGTACTTAACCCTTAGAACATCGTGGTTGAGCTCTACTCCAATATTGCTTCCAGCGTCGCCAAGGACTTTGTGGTTCGCAATCAACTCGTTGAAATATCAGTTGAGGGATGCTTGCCAGGAAAGATGCACGCCTAAAAAATGCAAGGTAAAATGACATTTAAAAAAACGTGTTATAACAACGTTTACACTTGCTCGAGAAAGATTCAAAGTCGTTATGCCTCTGCCAAACGGGTAGCAAGCGAAGCATTGATTTTGCATCACCGCGAGTCTATCGAATAAGGAATATCAAATAATGAGATTGAGTAAGCAAATGTGCAAGGATCAATAGATGAACTGTGCGTCGAAACTAGATATCGTCATCTACAACAATTTTTTTGAGGTAGACAATTGAATATTTCTCAAGAAACAATACAAATGCTTGATGTGGTTAGAGCACACTGATTCTTAGTGCACATGTACATGATATGCTTGTAATGAAATTTGGTTTGTGTCTGTAATGCACGTATGGACAATATGGTTGTAATGTAATTGGTAAATTGGTCTGCAGCTGTAATGCACATGTACATGATATGGTTGTAATGGAATTGATAATTTGGTCATTGATGATGAATGGAAATTGATTAGTATAAAACTGTAAAATTAGCAACATTTTCCCAAGCCAACAATTCACTTTTTGATCGACCGCGTTTCAATTTGCTTAAATCTATGAAGGCTAGTAATGAACCCACTGGTCATTAATCTATGAAAGCACTTGTTTTTCATTTATTATAGTCAACCCACGGCGGATCAATATTAATCCACCGTGGTTTATTGTCAACCCACCACAGGTCGTATATGATCCACCGCTAACATCGCTGTCACACTTGTTAATTTTCAGTCGTGGCGGGTCGTCTACTAATCCGCCGCGGCTCCATATTTTTACAAAAATAACCTTATAATATTCATGGTCAGTCGCAGATCTTAAACCACGTCGGTTTAATACCAAGCCACTGCAGGTTGACTATATACTGTGGCGGATTAATATTGATCTGCCACAGTTCATCATGCCTCGTCCACCTTGTACAAATTCACAATACACTCCTTGTGATTTTGTCAGCGATTCGAGAACCCTAGAGATTTCTGAGAGCAGAAGTGAACCGCATTTTGGCAAAGTTGAAGCGTTTGTTGATCACCCACCAAATGGCGTCTCAGAGTGTTGAGGAATCTGTTATTAACTGTCAAGTTGAAGTGGAGCCCACGTCCACATTGTTTACCAATGAGGTACGTGCAATTGGAGACAAAGCTGCTATAGTGTTGCATTCCATCTCGGCAACTCTACAAGAGAAGGATGAGGAGGAGCTCCGTTCATTATGCGAATCCAGTAGTGACCACGAGATGGACATGGCTGAGAGTAGGCCTAGAGTCCCACCACAAGCAGAATGCACGTTCGCAAGTATAGGTCTTCGCAAAAAGTATAGTTCACTAAATAAAATTAAAGAACAAATTATGGATCATGTGTTAAAGAATGGGTATGGGATAAAAGTCACCCATAGTGACGCTCATCAGTTGAGGGCTACCTGCCAGTGTAATACCCTGATTTTTATATCAAAAATTAAAAAGAATAAATAGGAAAGTAATTGAGAATATTCGAATTAGTCGAATAATTATCGGGGTATTATAAATTATGGGAATTTTATTTTGGCTAATCAAATTAATATGGAGATAATATTGAGAAAGGAAATAATGGATTAGTTGGGATTAAAATATAGGAGAATAATTAATTAGAGATTTAATGAATATTATGTGAAGATTAAATGGAGAGGAAACCGGTTGAAGTTTGAGTGAACCGGTTCTTGTTGAACCAATCTAGTATGCACTTAAAATTTATAATGGCCTGCGGCCATTTAAGAGGGAGACAGAGAATCAGAGAGGGAGAGGCAAAAAGCAATGGAGAGATCGGGTGAAGGGTGTGCCCGGGCGACGACGGCTTGCGCTCGGCGATTCGATGGGGAGGAATCTCCTTCACGGCCGATGCTACTTCATGGTGAGGAGTAGGTGTGAACTTGGATAGAGACATAGCGATTGGAAGCTCGGGCATTTCATGCGAGGGTTGGCCAAGCGCGAAATTGGATGCTGCGAATTCGTTGTTGAGGTAAGTTAATAGCTTTCCATTTTGATTTCCTCCTCTCCTTGGCATTTTGTTGCCCGACAGTTCAGTGTGGCGATGTCCGGGACAGATTGGCGTGATGACAGAGGTGAGGAGTATTGGACCGGACCAGAGCTGGTTCTTCCAGCTGCTTCTCATCTGGCAAACTTTCCACGTGGATGCTGGTAAGTGGACCACTCTTCCTTGATATGCACAATTATCCTCCAGTCGAAGTGTTGATGGCAGTCTCCTCTCGACTATATATCACTTGGTGCAGAGGAATTCGGGTGAAGGGTGAGCTAGGAATATGTGTGGCGTCTCTGGAGAAGAAGAGGGAGAAGAAGCTTCTCTCGGGTCTTCAATGAGAAAATAGCTCCTGTCTTGTGTGTTGCAACCGTGAAGGGTGAAGTGGAAACAGTGATGAAATAGCTGGAGTTGCCTTCTCGGGTCTCCTAGATCCTTCTGGTATGAAGAATTCTTTCTCGAATTTTATGGGTTTAATTATGTTAACAAGAAAATAGTGTGATGGAAGTTCATATTGTTGTGTGTGATGGATTAATTACTGCCTAATGAATCTGTTATTTGATGGTTGAGTTTACTTTCTTGCTTCGGTTCTGCTGTTAGTGATGGTGAAGAATGTTCTACTGCTGGAATGTTTAGTTAGTTTGATATTTGGTTTCTGCCGACTAAGATGAATGCTTTTGTTGGTATGATAATTTTGGCTAAGAGTGAAAGCAAAAATCTGATAGGTTTACTGTTTTACATTCCTGTCATTAAATGTGGATATCATGGACTGCTTGATAGTGTTGGTATTGCTGTCATGAATAGATAGTAGGAAATGTGAAGATTCCATTGAAGAGAAATGAATTTCTTGACTGCTTTATGTTTAGTTATGTTTTAAAGCATGTGATGGAGGAAAGTTCTATTCATTTTAAGTCTTGCTTAGTATGCTTCTAGGTTGAGTTTAAGCCCTTTGTGATTCTTGCTCTTAGGTTGAGAAATGAAAACACTTAGAAATATTGGTTGTTGTATGCAGGCTAGTGTTTGAGAGGTGCAAATGTGCTCGATTGGTTTTAATTGGTAATTGAGGCTTGGAATTGTGCTCAGTTGATTGAACATTTGTTGTTGGCTACTAGTTTGTGCATAGGAAATGTTAGAATGTCAATAACTTAACCGTGTTAGATGCTATTACTTGGTATTGTTAGATTGAGAAAATGGGTAATGTCTTGTATCTTTGTTGACTGTGAAGCTTGGATGATTAAGAATATATGAAGTGGACATTGTATATTATAATTCCATGTTAATGTGGGAATTAAATGGTTTTCTACTCTGCTGTGGAAAATAGGTTAATGTGATGAAGTATTATTCGGTTTTGTGAAATCAATGCTCTATATTTTTATGTCTCATTGATGGAATGAGCAACTATTATGGGTTTTTGCTAGTTAGTTACGCATGTTGGATATTGTGGAAGTATATTTGAGAAGCAGTTAAGAAATTAAGTTGGATATGGGACTGCTAAGGCATTTTAAGTTGTTTTGCTTTTCTTTATTGGGTTTTAATTGATGGAGTAAGAATAATGAACTATATGAATGAGGTTGATAATTTGTGGTTTTAATAATTGTCCATTTAATGGCTTCTTCAGGTACTAAGACGATTGACATAATCGCATTGAAGGCGTCAGGTAAGTTGATACTTACTGTGTTTTGGTCTTCGGACCCTACATCGCAAGAATTAGGATTGTATGTTGTGTGTTTACTAGATTTAGTTTCTTTTAATGATATATTTACTAGACATTTATATCATCATATAGGGTTGTATGTGTTCACGAGCATATTGCATAACATAATTAATATATGTAAATAGGTGTGTGGGGGTTCGGGTGATTGGTGACTTTCCATACGGTAGGATACTCCCATGTAGGGAGCAGTGTGAGAAAAGAGTTAGCTACGTGGAATCTAGGGTTCACACTTTCTCCCGTTCTGAAACCCCCAACGTCTTTAACAAAAGTGAGGATACCGGCATGTGGAACACCCCCGATAGATATATCTCCTCGTCGGAGTGACTGGTTAGGCCACATGACCCTAGGGAGTATTCCACCTTAACTTCCAGAAGAGATACAATTCTCTTTGTAATGCATTGTATGATCATGCATATCATCTGCATTGTATTTCATTCTATCACTTACTGAGTGTTAGGCTCATTAGTTTAGGTCTTGTGATGTAGGTATCGTACGAGAAGCAGGTGAACAGGTCAAATACAGTTGATGAAGGATTTGCAAGGGTGGATCTTGTGGCTGGCTGGGCTAATAGTTTAAAAAAGAAATTATTTGAAAAAGGGTTGTAAATTCTTAATATTCTTTAACGTTCGTTTTAATTCCGCTACATTTCATAAAAAGGGTTTTATTACTTCTACTGAAATTGATAAGTGTTTTAAGTAAAGAGTTTTAACGATCGGGTTTTATAAAGAAAAGTCTTACTCTGATTTTATAAAAGAAAAAGTTTTAAATTTCACGTGATTTTATAGTAAATGAAAACCGGGTCGTTACAGCCAGGAATGATGCACGTGGCAGATGCATGTGGCAGATGCATGCCTAAAAAAGGCAAGGTGGAATGACGTTTCAAATAAAGTGCTACAACGACATTCACACTTTCTTGAGAAAAATGGAAAGCCACCATGCCTCTGCCAAATGGGTGGCAGCGTATTACTTGGACAGATTTAAAAGTCATGCCGACTGGGACCTTTCTTCCATAATTAAGACATTCAAGAAGGACATTAACGTCAACATCACACCTAGTCTTGCTAAAAGGGCAAGAATGTGTCTCAAAAATTAACGAATGAGATGGCAATGAGTAATACAAGCTCATATGGTCCTATACCGAGGAAATTCGGAGGTCTAATCCTGGAAGCTCAGTGCATGTTGACCTAGAGATGAGTGTATTTAAAAGTATGTACATGTGTTTAGCTGCATGCAAGATGACCTTGCTAAACTGTGGTAGATCGGTTATTTGTTTGGATGGTTGCCACTTGAAGAGAGCAACTCCGGGCCACCTGCTCACTACTATCACCATCGACGAGAACGATGGAATGTATCCGATTGTTGTAGCAGTGGTTGAAGCAGAAAATAGGGCTTCTTGGAGATGATTTTTGGAATTGTTGCTCGATGATCTAAACACCTCATCTGGCAATGGGTGGACAATCATTTTTTATCGACAAAAGGTTCGGTGCGGTTGATTGCTTTTGTCTTCTATGTTTATGTTATGCGTTGTATACCAGACTCATACTATGAATCTTTGTAGGGGCTAGTGTCATCTGTCAAAGAGGTGGCAGAGCAAGCGGGCCATCGATTTTGCATCCGACACCTGTATGGCAATTTTTAAAAACAATTTAAAGGCAAGTTGTTCAAGCATACAATGTGGAACACATCTAGAGCCACAACAGAGAGGCACTTTGAAAGAGAGATGGCAAAGTTATTTGTGCTTGACTTGACAACCCACAACTATCTACAAGGAATATATGCGAGATGTAGGGCCAAACATGTCTTTTGCTCCATCCCCAAATGTGACATAAGCCTCAACAACCTCAGCAAGTCCTTTAACAGCAGCATCCTACTAGCCCGGGACAAACCAATTCTCAATATGTTCGAGATCATATGAAAGGGCATCATGGGAAGGATTGTTAAAAAAAATGAAAAGATGGCGCTCTCAACGAACCTTTTGTGTCTGCGGGTCAAGAATCGACTTGCTAAACTACAACTTGCAGGTCGCAATTGGAGTCCCCAGTTTTTAGGTACTGCCCAGTTTGAGGTCAGCAACGACAGTGAATAGTATAGTGTCGACTTAGACAAGCGTACCTGTAACTGTTGCCGATGGGAGTTGACTGGCATCTCGTGTGTCCATGCAGTCTCGTGTATTCAATTCATGAAGAGATCTCCCTAGAACTTTGTGTATGACTACTATCACCGGGAAACATATATGACGATGTACTCACACTTTGTCTGCTCTGTTAGTGGACAAATCATGTGGCCTTTTATGATGCATCTTGATCAAATTATCTCACTGCCATTTACGAGGCGTCCCGGGAGGCCAAAAAAATGAAGAATACGAGATGTGGATGAGGCCCTAAGCAAGACAGTGTTTGTAACACCCCGACTTTTTATATCAGAATTTATTAAGTATAATTGAAATATAATTTTGGGATTTTAGATTAAGTTGAATAATTATCGGGGTGTTACCAAAGTCATAACCATTAGGTTTAATTTAAAAGAATTCATTTGCAGTTTAATTAATAGAAATCAATTTAGGAAATAGAATTAAGAAATTTAAATTAGACCTCTAATAATCTTTAAACAATATTTGGAACAAGTCAGGAATTAGAAATTGGGCCGGTTAATATTTGATATGAATGTTCAACACACAAATATAGGTATATATATATATATAAACTAAATAAATCAAAATAATGAATTATAAAACAAAGAAGGAAATTAATTAGAGGGAATGAGAAAGGGTAATTGGCGGAGGGGGTTGGATCGATTTTTCCATCATCGGTTCGATCCGGTTCAAAAATTTAAGTGATAAAGGTTGGATTATTGATGGCCTTAGGTCATCTTTGTGGGCAGAACAAAATAGAGAGGGAGAGCGCTTGAAAAGAAGGCGACGTGAGACGGCGCTTGAGCTCAAGTTCGTCCGAGTCAGGCGAACGGCGAAGCGCGGCAACAAGTCAGCATCTGGCGGGCTCGGGTGTCGATTTGGTGTTCAGTGCTGCAGTGTTTCGTTGACTTCCCAGTGATACACGACGAACGGCATGGGACGCTGCCAGCTGTGGTCGGCGATGCGGTCTGCAAACTCAGGATTTCGATCAGGCGAGCGACGAACGACGGTCTCCAGCCTCGGTGGTCGGTCTGGACAGCAGGGCAAAACTGGGAAACACCCTCGGTCTCTTGACTTCGGTGAGCAAACTAAAACCCGATTTCTGCCTCTCCTGAAAATTTATTGATGCATTCTACCTGTGTCTTATTGATGGATTGTTGATGGAAGAAAACATGGGAATGATTTGTTGTTTGTTGGTATTCTAGACGAATAAGTTTGGGAATTATGCTATGTGTAGACTGGTTTATGATTCAGCTGTTGAATTTGAGAATGTTGTTGTTGTGATTGGGTTGATGAGCTATGATATACACTCTGTTGGTTGAGTTCTCTGTCTTCCTTAAGATATTTGCTTCCGTTGGATAATTCTGTTAGAAGTGAATATGTCACGACCCGAAGACGGGCCTAACAGAACCGTCGGGTCAGGAGACCCGATCCTCATAGAGAACCCGATCACCCAGCCCAAGGCGTGAGTTTTTGCGGAAGACTTATAATATTTAATTCGGCCCAAGATAATATGGGCCTAGGTCCGAGTAGGGATCACGAGAAGATAACAGTGCATAAATTAAAATGAAATCCAAGTACTGTGCAACAAATCCAAAACCAACTGTGTTTAAGGTTTACAGACCCAAATGGAAACATAAATGTCCTCACCAAATAACGATGAATCACTCAAGTAGAAATAATAAAACGCTTCAACTCCTGATCCTCAGCTACTCCTTAGATTACTTACATTCAATTACAATTAAAATCCAACATTCAAAATAACAACTCAAGTTAGGATCTCCAAATCCACCAATGACAAACAACAATTATTCTCTACTCTTTCGACTTCAACATTTTAGTAAACTCCAACTACACAAACGAAGTCAAACCTTTTCAAAGACAAGTAACTGAACCCAAGAACAGCCCTAAACTAACATATCAACATTCTTTACCGTCTTTAGGGTAGAAATCAAATTTAGGGAACCTAACAATTATTTCCAGCAGCATAATACATTCTGAAATTTCAAGCAGGAATTAAACACTGCAACATTCCCATCCAAACAACCAAAAACATCGATGACAGTTTATTACCAGCCATATTCTATAATCGCAGCAGTTTAAACAAAAACCTGACAGCTACGCTATTGATGGCAACAATCAGAATCAAATTATCCAAACAACAATACATTATCGAATCCTTTCCACCAAACAGAAACAACATCCAATATGGCAGAAAATCTTAACACAAGATAATCTAAACAGAGGATTTCCTTCGACATTATCTCACCAATAAAAATCCAACAGACCAGTAAGTCATTCATACAGTTCTTTCATCCAAAATCCAACCAAAATTTCCAAAAACTAATCAGAATCACATTCTAAAATCCATTATTGAATCAAAGGCTTAATGAGAATTGCTCACCCAACATAACAGAACAGGATTGCGTTCTGTTTACTCGCCGAAATGGAAAATGTGCTCGGATTCGGAGTTGTCGTCGCCGAAGGTTGTCCGTCCAGAATCTTTCAGATCGATCGCTGTAAACCCACAACACAGATCAACCAACAATCTCTCAAAACGAACTTAACATCAGAACAAAACTCAGATTCAAAAAATCTCACCCACCGAATAGATCGGATCAGTTTGTCGTCGGAATCGGGAAATCGGTTCGACCTCGGAGCAGTCATCGCGGATCTGAGATCGCCCGCCCGCCGGAATCGGAGGAACACGCTCGGGTTGAGCTGTTCTGTCGCCGGCGTCGCTCGAGATCGGAAGCCTGCGGCCACCGGTGTTGTTCTTCGGCAGTCCGGGAGTCGACCATCGCTCTCGCCCGACGTCGCTGCTTGCCAGTTCGTCATTTGCAGCCCTCGCGCGGTCGCCGTTCGCCATTTTCCAGTCGCGGTTTCGTCCTTCCGCGAGCGACCGTCGCTGCCATCGCCGTCCTCAGCTCGGGAGTCACCGATTTCGCTTGTCGCCGGGATCTTTCTCGCGAATATTGTCGGCCGGCGTCTCTCTTCTCCCTCTCGATTTCTCTTCGGCCGACGCGAAACACAGGGGAGGGGGAAAGAATGGGGAAGAGGAAACCCTTGTTTCCTCTTGTCAAGGTTTGTTTTTTTTTTCCTTCAAATTAAACCTTGAACTTTCTATCTCAAATATTAATGACGGGATTTCTTCCCTTTTTTTCCCCCCATTTCATCTCTCATCTTTTCCTTTTCCTATTTCAATTATTCTAACTCATTTATTTCCTTTATCCAATAATTCCCTAATTTCTTTTCCCAATTCAAATAAATGTATATAAATCAATTATACACATTATATATCACATAGGCTATTCAAACTCTCAATTTAATCCAAACATCATCTAACAATGTTATAGATCCAATTTAAATGTCCAATTTCGTTCCTTAATTGAATTCTTTATTCGAAAAATTTCAACTTCACCGATTTTGACCAAATGACCAAATTTGCGTATGTGGCCGCTACACGACAATTCGGTCTACTTCAATGCTATAACCGATTTTCAACGCGAAAAATTTACACGTGGAATTTCTTATTTAAAAATTTCACGGCTTTTACAGAATATATGTTGGTGATTGTCTAGATGAATTTCAAATCATATATTCTGGGCGATTAGATCGTTGTATTGGCTTCTAACTATCATTGAATGTGTAAATATATTATGAAGTTAGATATTATGATTGGATGCTAAAGTAGTTATTGAATATGCATAAGGATTTATGAGGATTAAGTTGATTTTATGCTTTGTACATTGTACGTGCTAAGTGTTATTACGTTGGATTGGTCACATGTTCTTCATGACATGATAATTAATTAGTTTGTGTCTTGCTTCGCTATATTAGTATTACAATTTGGATATTGGGATAAGTTATATTCTAGGGTAAATGACAAATCAACCATCGTGGTTTGTGGTCAATGAAAAGTCAACCACTAGGGTATTTTTTTAACAAATTAACCACCGCGTATGGGAAAATAACAAAGCAAATATCGCAGTTACGTTTTTCGTTCTCCGTTAACAAGTTAAAAACGCGGTGTCTCGCGCCAGACACCGCGTAAAAATGCAGTGTCACTGCATTTTTATGTGAGGCACCGCGTTTTTACGCGGTGTCCAGGCAAACACGCCTCCAGGCAAAAAGGCCTGGACACCACGGTGTCTCTGGAGCTCTCTCTTTTTCATGCATGGCATTCTCAATCAATTGTGTTTCATGGTTACTTCGAATTCGTTATGTATATGTTTTACGAATGCAATGTTTTTATTGGTTTTTTGACCTCTGCACCTTCAAAGTAGCATAACTTTTACTAAGGATGTCGAAATTGGGCGCAGAAGGTATCAAATCGAAGCTCTCTCAGAGCTCTATAATCTTTATTGGGTAAACCCCATGACTACCTTTCTCAACCCCAAAATCAATCGTTTAAGCCTTCAAATTTGCGATCAAACATTTTTCCAAACTAAGCAAATGTTTGATCGCAAATTTGAGGGCTTAAACGATTGATTTTGGGGATGAGAAAGGTGGTCATGGGGTTTACTCGATGTTGATTATAGAGCCCTGAGAGAGCTTCGATTTGCTACCTTCTGCTCCCAATTCCGACATCCGTAGCAAAAGTTATGCTACTTTGAAGGTGCAGAGGTCAAAAAATCAATAAAAACATTGCATTTGTAAAATATATACATAACGAATTCGAAGTAACCATGAAACACAATTAATCGAGAACGCCATGCATGACAAATAGAGAGCTCCAGAGACGCCGCGATGTCCAGGCCTTTTTGCCTGGACACCGCGTAAAAACGCGGTGCCTCTCGTAAAAACGTGATGACACCGCATTTTTACGCGGTGTCTGGCGCGAGACCTCGCGTTAAAACGAGATGTCTGGCGAGGCACCGCGTTTTTAACTTGTTAACGGAGAACAAAAAACGTAACTGCGATGTTTGCTTTGTTATTTTTTTATACGTCAGTGGTTAATTTGTTAAAAAAAATACCCTAGTGGTTGACTTGTCATTGACCACAAACCACGATGGTTGATTTGTCATTTACCCAATATTCTATTTAGGCATTGGAGAAGTACCTAGAAATTTTACGAGTTAGAATACGTCATTGACAAGTTGTAATATTTTAATTATAAAGGTATCAAAGGAGAAGAAGAATAACAATTAAGTGTGAATGTGCGATAAAGATTGAGGTAAGGAAAATGGGGTGTTTTGGCCATTGAGGCCCTACACCACAAGTATAGGTGCGTGAGTGTTAACATTAGTCAAGTGTTTACTGCAATGGTTAGTATGTGCACTGCTAGTGGTTAAGTATGTTAAATGCTATAAACTGTTACTGTTAATATGTTGTTTGTTACCTTGAGATATGTCTGTTAGTATTGATAGTGTGGATAGTGTTATAAATGCTCTATGGAATGCTCTGTGAATTGTGTTAGTGTAGTGAACTCCCTGTTGTATGAATTGCTTGGTTGTTGTTAGCAGTTGATTGGGGTTATGAAAGGTAAAGTCAACAAAAGGGTAAGTAGTTATGAGAAGTCTAAAAATGAGCTGATGCCTGAGAATGTGAAGTCCAAGAATGAGTTAGAGTTTATAAATCGTGTTGTTTTATTCTTGTTGTGTAACTCTTATCAAGTTTGATATTCAATTAATTGGTAAATAACAATCCCGAGCATGTCTAATTTGACTAACTATTAATAAATCTAATTGGGGTAGTTAGTTTAATTAGCCTGTTAATTGTTTAGCAATTGTATATAACTAGTGTAATGAAACTAAATTGAATACTAAGTATGTAAATCAACTAGTATGTTAATTAAAGTAAGAAATCAACTAGGCCAAGCATGTTTAGATGTTAGTCGATTAGAATCCTAAATTGGTTAATCATAACATATGACCTAATTAATGTTTACTATTTGACCCATTTACAATTGTTAGTCACTTTGTCAAGCATGCTAGTTAATTAGAATAATGATATATAAACTGATTGAGCATGTTAATTATATTTTAGTAAGCTTGTCGATTAGTTAAGTAGATTTAAGTAACTAATTATAATGTCAATGTGTTGAATAATTGAAGCATGTTAATTAATCAACTGGTTGAGCATGCAACTAGCTAGGATAACAGTAATTGTATGAGCATGAGCATGTAATTAACTAGGGATCAACTAGTAATTAAAGTAATCCCCAAGCATATAAATTAATTAGGATAACCAACTCGATTAGTAATTGTAACTCGAAGTAAGCATGATAACTAATTAGAATATTTATTTAGTATGATAAATGTAGTTAATTGTTAAACATGATAGTTTTGATAATTATTTGTATGTTTACCGTACTTGTATGCATTCACTGTTTCGATTCTATGCTGCCTTACTTTCAATGCAAGTATTATTTATTTTTTTTCATATGCGCTTTCACTTTCATTCAATGCGTACTTCAAATACATAATCGATGTTTTACTTTTCTAAAGAACAGAATGATAAAGAAGTTGAAAAGAGAACGAAGTAAAAGTGAATGAGTTAAGGGTTCAATGACTAAGTGAATGAATGTTTTGTAATTGTTTGATATTGTCTTCTTGGTATTGCTTACAATCTCAATCACAACTTTGTGTCTTTAGTATGTTATTTCCCGATTAACCAAAACATGATTAGTTAAACCAAAGTATGACTAGTTAAGTAGAATAAAAACATGAAATCCACTTATGAAGCATGTAAAATGACTAGGAAAAAAATTAGGATAGATTCTCTTTCTGTACTTTGTTGTTTACAATTCTATATTATAATTGTTTTCTATGTACACTTTCTATTTCAGTTCGCCTTCGCTGTCATATATAGTTACTGCTTTACTTTTATGCTATGCGCATTTCAATTATTATGAATGTTATATTGTGAAGCATCATGCATCATGTAATAGAAACAAAGTAGGGAGTACTCCCACAGGGTGGTACTCACATGCATGGTAAGGAAAAGTAAAACGATAAAGAAAATACCAAAGGAAAGGATTAAGGGAGTTAGGAGGAGGATGTGTAGCGGTCCTAGTCTGACAATTAGAAAATGTCCCTACCTTATTGGGAATGGGATCTAGTTGTCCATAGGAGGTTAGGTCCAACCCACTATACCATCCTATACGAGTTCTTCTAATCTCCCAGCTCGCAGTACGAGTAAAGAAAGAAAGAAAGGAAGAAGAAACGTAATGAAAGAATTGGAATGGGTGGCCCCCCTTCCAAATGAATTAAAGAGAGGCATTTCATAATTACATTTCCCTTTTTCCTTACTAAGCTCTTTGGACTTACAGTTGCTTGTGGTGTAGATGTAGGTATAGGAAGTAGAGGAATGCACAGACTAGGAGTAGCGAAAGATAAAGAACAAACAACAGCAAGCAGGGAGGATGGGTTTGCACGCTCGAGGGATGCTCATGGCTGGCCAGACATAAAGAGGGTAAAAGATAGCCAGTTGAGATTTAATTAAGTTTTCTACATTGTAAATGAAGAGTGTTTAATTTTCGATTACCGGAGTATTTCAATAGTTTTTATTTCAACTAGTTATTTACGCTTCTGCCAAGTTTTAAATAAACGATTTTATAACGCTTCCGCTATGTTTTACAAACGATGATTTTATTTACGCTTCCACATAAGTCTTTACTAAATGGATTTTATATCGAGTTTTAAGAAAGAGTCAGTAATTATTCGGTTAGACGCACTCTAATACGTCTTGTTTTAAAAAGAAAGAAATTTCAAATTTTACGCATTTTTAAAGGAATTACGAAAATTCGGGTCGTTATAGTATTGCCCAGAAGACATCTGAACATGACGTGTGGGCAGTGTGGGGCACAATTCCCACATGTGCAAGGGTAGAGGCCCAGAGTCTAGTGCATGTGGCAGCAGAGGCGACAGAGGGAGAGACAGAGGTAGAGGCAGAGGTGGCAGAGGAAGTTTCGAAGGCACATTTATGGTTTTTAGAGTCCCCGAGACAGTTCCTAACATAATCTCCGAGACAGTCGTTGAGACAGTTCCCGACATAGTTCCAAAAACGTAGATGAGCCCATTATCACATTTACGTTTTCAAATGTTATTTGAACTATACTAATTTCATTTGCAATGTATTCTGCATGAGTATGTATGATGCACAAGGTTCACAAACACAAACATACAGAAATATGGACCTTAACCTTCCTTGATTAGAGAAGACGGCGCTTAACCAAAGGTTGTAATGTATGGTTGTAATTGAATTGATATATTGGTTTGATAAATTTGGTTGTTGATGATAAATGGAAATTGATTAGTATGAAAATGTCAAATTGCCAACTTTTCCGCAAGAAAAAATTTGAATATGTAATTCAGTCGTCTGACGAGCCATGGCGGACTGATACCTCGCCCCGACGAATAGTTATTAGGCCGCCGCTGCCCATCAGAAAATCTGCAATGGCTCGTTTGTAACCACGGCGGTTTATCAACTATCCGAGGCGGAACACTTTAAAAAAATTTAAAAATTTGCAAGAGTGTCGCTTGTTTTTAGTTTATCCCCCTTACGACATTATCAAAAACATATATTTTTCCCAAGAGATATTATCCAAACAGAAAAAGAAAACATAAACATGTAAAGAGTCAATTAATTCTTTATTATGTACAACAAAGCCAGTATCCCTACACATCTCAACTACCCTAAGCCACCTTCTTCTTGCTAAGTTTCGGCCTCAAATCCATGATTTCAAAAGGCATCTACGGGTCCACATATACGTTAAATGCTTTAGTGTACAATGGACCCTTCACGGGTACATCATCGTGATGGTGGAAATCTTCCTTCTTCTTGCAATGTTGGATCACTTCCAACTCCTCACTCGTACACCAAAAGATGCCATGCGGGCTGAAATACAACAGGATAAATCAGCACAGAAGCATAAATCAATATGAATCTACCCAAAGGAAAAGATATACCACTCTTTGTCCGTTGGCGCTACGACGATAACAATTGCTTCCAGCAGCAACACCTAGTGAGGGAAGTGTGTGATGACCCAATTTCTCGTAATCTTTTAAAAATGCTTAAAATTTAAAACTTTTATAAAAATAACTAAAATCCATCATAATCAGATTTCTAAAACCGAGCATCAAAATCCATTCACTACATTCGTTATAAAAATCATTTATTAAAACATAGCGGAAGGGAAAACATTATAATTAAAACACGCTAAGTAAATTGTTACTTTTACAAAACACTTTGCTCGTCTTTCGCCTGACCAGCTACAAGCTCTGCCCATGTAAACCTTTCATCGATTGCTTTGTGTTATGTTCATCGTTCTTCTCGTGCATACATAAGTACCTACACCACAAGTAAACTGTAAGCCCAAAGGCTTAGTAAGAAAAGGGAATATGCAATATGATCACGCCTCTCTTTAGTTCACTTGGAATGGGTCTACCCCAAACCAATCTTTTCATTATGTTTTATTCATTCATTCATTACTCGTACATCGAGTTGGAAGTTGAAGGAACATGTATGTGATGGTATAGTTTGATCAGCTTCTAGCCCTATGTGGACTAGATCTGAACTATCCATCCACCCCCCAACTTCCCATCATCATCATCATTATCATCGTCATTCATTCATTTCATTTTCCTCACTCATGCATGCGTGAGTACCACCACCAAGGTGGCACTCCCTATTACTTTCTATTACATGATGCATGACCCTACATTCTCATCCTAACATGATGCATGATGATGCTTCATAAAATAACATTCAAATTAAAGTGCACATAAAGAAAGAAACTGAATGGTGGGAATTGAAAGCAAACTGAAATTGAAAGCGCATAATATGGAAAGAAAATAGCCACAATTGAATAACGCACCCAAGGCAAGTAATGTAAATTGAATACCCAGTCAAAACAATATACAATGAATTTAACAAGGAAAACATGCTTGAATCGCTAGAACACCATTTTATTAATTAACATGCTGATTCCTTTAGTTAATTTCCTAGTCCATTTACATGCTTCCTATGTTTATCATTCTAGACGATTATTCTATTTAGTTATCCTGGGTGATTTATATGCTCAAGTTTAATTACTTTAGTTACTTACACTAGTAGATTAACATGCTCCCAACCATTATTATATAAGTTCCTTAACATGCTCGAATCCAATTATTACTTATTAGCTTAGTTAATTACAAGCTAATTAAACATATTCAACTAATTGTTAGTTTATATGCTCAAATATTAGTTTAATTACTAGTTGATTACTCTAGTACTTACATGTTCACATCTAGTCAGTTATCCTAGTTAGTTAATTACTTTAACAAATTGACACAGATCAAGTCAAGTAAACATGCACAACTAATTAAACATACTCAGTTAATTAGTTTAGTTAATTATGCTAGTCAATTATCATGCTACTAAGTAAACATGCAATTCAACATACTAATTATATGTTACGAGTCACTCGTTAATTTACATGCTCAAGGGAGAATTATAATTATCCTCTAGTCATTTATCCTAATTAATTTACATGCTCAATGAGTCAGTTTCATGCTACTATCTTAGTTAATTAATCATGCTTATTTTTAATAGAAAATAGCATTCTAAAGACAAATAATTATAAACAAAGTCATAGGCAATATTAAGAAAACAATAACAAAGGTAAGGTAAAACATATATACACATAATAAATAAGATTCTAGAGGCCCTTAACTTCCTCACTTTTATTTCGTTCTCTTTTTGTCTCCTTTGTCATTCTACTCTCTATTACAGTAAAGCATGGAAAAAGGAAATTGCAGCAGGAGACAATGTAATTATAGTAAAGGAAATTATAGTAAAGGATTAGCGCACAAAATAAAAATTCAAGGAAAGACTAACGTGCTACTGTTGTTCTAATTAATCATATTTAGGTTAATTTTTAGTTAATTCACAAACCCGCTACCAGTTAGTCTAGTTGGTTAGTTAAACATGCTAGTATTATTCCAATTGTTTTCACGCTCAAGCGTAGTTTGATTTCTAGTGGTTAATTGAACATGTTAACTAGTTAAGTCACTCTAGTGAATTATGTGTTAAAGTTATTCTAGTTGGTTGACATGCTTACTGAACAATTTATTTAAATTGATTAGAACCCACTAGTTAGTTCTAGGTAATTAATTATACTAGAGGGCTTAAGAGGGTTTAATATGGTTACCAACAAGGAAATGGCAGAACAACACAAACAACAAAATGGAGGAATTGTAACACTTAAATGAAAATAGACAGTAACTATTCCCCATTACGCATTGACATCCATCACCCTTAAGCCTTAACATTCATCATTTCTTCATCAAGCTAGGCATTCATATCATATAATAGACAAATGGACAAAGCTAACAGACGAAGAAATAAAGCTAAACAACAAAAGGAAATATCACATATTCAACATAGACCACTAGCAACTTCTACACCATCATTGAGGAGAATAATAACAAACAGCATAGAACAATAATAACAGGGAAAACACTATCACTCACACACACATACTCGTGATGTAGGGCCTCCACTGGCCAAAACACCGCTAGTCCTTGCTTGAAATGAAGAAAAACCAACAGGGACAGCGCTCCACAACTCACTACAGCAAAATCCTAGTTCGACCTTCGTTTACAGTCACTCTACATGACTTCTGTCACCAGCTCTTTACGGTTTCCCTTTCTCTCTTTCTCACTTTTCTCTCTATCATTGGAATGGAGACTGAAAGAAATGAAGCCTCCAATAGCGTTTAAAAAGGCAGAGGGATTACCTGTGAAATTCGGTGTGCACTAATAAGAGGGAAGAAACATGCTGAAATTGGGGAAACGTGAATCGTTAAGGGAGATTCGTCCCTTCTAGAGTTGCCTCGTGGCCATTTTCCCCGAGTTTCAATCCCCCAAATCTCGTTGTGATGAACTGCAACCCAGACCCAATTGCTTGAGCAGACCGGTTGGCTTCAGTTCGAGACCCAAAGGTCGGCCCTGCTCTTCGATGCACCAACTCACTGTCGCAGTCCGTTGCCGCCAGCACCATCACTGTCCGCCACTGAACGCTCAACACGGCAGTAGAACGTCAATGCCCATACTACTCGACCAGACCCGCGGGATCCGATTGTTGGTCCAATCGCGAGGTCCACCGGCGCAACTCGCTTGGAATTGTCACACGATGTGGCCGTCCTCTTCGTCTTCCTTCACCGTCTCCATCGTGGTCTCCTTCTCTAATTCCCCTCTCGCCGGGTCCTTACTCTATCTTCCCAATTTTCTTCTCTTCTGAACAAAACAATTATTTTGTTTTGTTTCTTCTTCATTTGATGCCAGACCGGACCCATAATCACTGAACCGGTTCAGCACTTCCACTCACCCCTTATTTTAATTCTTCAATTAATATTTGTTTTATTTATTTTAATCTCTATCATATTAATTCCTCACTTAATTTCTTTTACTTACCTAATATGTAACTATATGTCAAATGTACACACCGCATTTTAATCGACCCATTCCTAATGTCCAACTTATTTTGAATACCGATTAATGACTATCACGAGTCCAATTTAAATAATAATCCTAAATTATAATATATTGATTACGTCCTTGGTAATACCCCGATAATTATCCAATTTAAAACGTCAGGGTGTTACAAAGTGAGTGTGTAGGTCTAGGGATGACATAAAACATGCTTGTTTTAGGTTAAACTAAAATGCAAAGGAAGCACACATTAGAACTATTGAAACATAAACGACAACCCGAAAATGCGAGAAATATATTTATGTGAAGCCACCCTAGTGTAAGGAGTGATTTTTCCATTTGAACTTCCCAGTATTCTTCTTTATTGATCGCATAGCACTATATACAAAGAACGCAACGCACAAATGAGTACTATATGACACTTCTGAACTACTTAATGTAACAACATATAATTCTCACCGTGTTTGTCATCCCTTTTTATTGCGGGAAGATGATCTCAGTGATGGTGTACTCATCCTTGACCAGCTTTCCCGAAAGAATTGCCATGTCTCCAAGTTCTTCCAAGTATTTTCAAAAACATACTTCTTGAAAATATCTATCAGTTGACCTGGCTGCAAAAAATATTTGATAAGAGCTCGTCAAACTAATAAGGCATGCATTAGTGCAAACACATGTATATAATCAAATCAAAGATGTACCATGCACACAGTTTTAAGTGGCGGAGGTTGTGATCCACCCAACGCACCTGTCTCCTTCACCTTCGCAAGCACGTTATTACATCGCACACAAATAAAATAAATACTAGGCTTGCGTAAAAAGTAAATAACTTACAAGCGGTTTGTGGCTTCTATTGCTGAAGAGGACAATGGAGAGGCTGCTATAGGGGCTGATGGAGGGTGCTCGCTGCTCCATTCTCTGAAATGTTGCCAACATCTCAAGATGCCGCTCCTCTGCTCACTCCTCCATTTTTTGACATTGCTCCTCCATTTTTTAACGTTGTTCCTCCATTTTTTTAATTTGAAGCAGCTTCATTTGAAGGTGCTCCTCCATCATTTCTATTATGTTCAGCGTCATTTGATGGAGCTCCTCCATCCTATGCATCCAGTCGGACATCTCCTCAAGCATCGAAGTAAAATGAGATGTATAAGGAGGGGTGGAGTCATCGGCTGCGAAGCATCCTCCTCCATGTACTGCAGAGGCAATGTCGGAGGCTGTTTCTCCAAGGGGCTAAAGGTTGAGACACTAAGAGGGGTAGAGGTTGGGTTTTGCATACCCATTCCCCTCCAACTTTGTTAACCCCCATTCAGTCCACTTTCAATATATTATGGATGTCAGTGGCCTTCTCTTCGATTCTTGGATCATCCTCTAAGATTGGTACCCCAAACTGCTCAACAATCCTCTGAATAAGCCAATTGAATAGCAGACACTTGGCCGAGTTGTTTAGCATCTCGTGCATGTGACTCAAAATGACATATCCAATGTCCACTTTTTTCCTGGTGAACACCTTCTTGAGCAAATAGAGATCCATGCAGCTAACATGGTCTCGATGTCCATCCTGAGGCAAAATGGTGTGCGTCATGATGATGTGGATCACTCGAGCTATGACATTCAGCTCACTGGAATTTGGCTTCTTGTATACGCCAATCTCAGGATCCCCGTGCAACAATCTAAGCACTGCCTCTCCTTGCCTGATGAAAGGTGGCTCCCGAGACGCATGGTAGTACTGATCACTTGGTCCCTCCATCACACATCCAAGCATCACTCCCGTCCAAACATATAAGTTTGGACCTCTAATGGTTGGGTGGACAATTCCAAATTTGCATAAAACAGCTTCACAATTCTCTCACAATAACTTCCCCACAAATCAGCACAAACCGGCTAAGCCAGTCCCCTCAAACAATTGTTCAATTTCCAACTCAGTCAAAGACTCAAAGTCTACTCTTCTAGAAACAATAATTGAACGGTGTTTAACATCAGCTTCATGTCATTCCTTCGTGTAGGCTGTCTTGAAGAGTGAGGAGTGGAAATTCGCTGCAACGGGTTGAAAACGGACCAGTGCACCTCCTATCGATCTTTGTTGAGGCTGCAGTTGAGGTTGAGGTTGTGCTTCAACCTTGGCTCCTCCATCTTCACCTGTCACGGATGCTCCGGCTTGCACCGAAGCTGGTGCTGCTTTCGCCGCAAGTGCTCCATCTTGCACCATGGCAGGTACAGTTCGATGAAACTGTCCAACGAGGTCAGTTTCAAGCTGATGGCGTTCACGGGCAAAGTCCATCGCTTCTGCCGGTGGTTGCGGGTGATTTTGTGACGGACCATCCTTTTGCTTGAGCATCATTTTCTTTGCGCAGGAATCCATTAGTATCAATTACACAGTGTGGAACAAAGGTCTAAGTGTATGAATGTTCACCGAGAATTCTGTGGTTTGCGGTGAACTCACCGAACCTCACATGTGAATCTTATATATTAGGGCTCTGTAAACGCAGAAAGAGGCACAATGAACCGCAGCGGATCATTATTAAACCGACACGGTTTATAGTAAACCTGAGATGGCTTAGTATTAAATCGATGTGGTTTACTGTCAACCCGCGGCGGGTCATTTATGATATCCGGCGGGCCATCAATATTATAAGGTTATTTTTTTAAAACTATTCAATTGCGGCAGATTAGTGGACGAGCCGCCGCATATCAAAGTCAAAGCGTTTAACAACAAACATGACAATAATGTTAGCGCAGACTTTTTCTCATTGTTAAGTGGTTAATTTGTTATTAAAAAAAATTTATTGATCGACTTGTTATTGATCACAAAGTACGATGGTTGATTTGTCATTTTTCCTTAAAAATAAGTAGATGAGAGAGAAAACTTTTGGAGGGAGGAGATTTTTATTTAAAAAGAGGAACCTTTAGTCGAGAAGGGGAAATGAAAGTAGATCATAAAAGAGAACAAAATATCTGAGAATGCGGGGGACGATGGAGACGAGATTCATTTTGCTGATCAAGTGTCTGTGGCCATCAAAAGTAGATCGTCGCGGAATCCATCTCTTTCTACAATTCACAGAGTAAATTTTGAAGTTCCTTAAAATAGCTATTCGGTGGCAGCATTATTGCAACAAGGAGTAGCAAAAGCATCGAAGAGAAGATTTTATATATTTCTTCTGTTATTATTAACATAATATTTATGATTAATATAATTGTTTTCTTTTTCTTTATGAGTTTTGAATGAGAAGGAGATACTACCTAATTATATGAACCTATATATTCTTGTTGGGTTTTATTGCATGAAATTATTTGGTTAATTCAATATGTTCTTAATGATTAATTTTTTCATTGATCAAAAGTTATAGATAAATATTTGAGTTTTTATTTGTTGAACAATAAATAGAAATTAGAACTATTATTAAATTGTGTGATCATGCTAACTTTATATATGTTATTTAGTTAATTTTAAATACTTACACATCGTTTTATTTGAATCACGTGATCACTTTGAGATTTGTATTTTAATGAATTCTTTACACTATTTGTATATCATAAATTTGAAGAAAATACTGTAAGAATTAATCAATCAACTCTAACGAACCTTATGTATAAAAAAAATAATTCTAGATCATCTAAATAAGTTTGTTGCAGTATCACCATAGGATCTATTGTAAATTCATCTAAAAGGAGAAATTGAATGGAGACATGTTTTCATCTCGTGTTTATTCTAATTGATCTTTTTCGGGTTCAATTTTATTTTAAAATTTTTTATTTATTTTTTATCAATTCACATCACCTAATTAATTTCCATACTTAATCATTTTTGTTTTATTTTGATTTAAGTTTTGATAATTTACTTTATATGGGATCCATACTCTACTTATCATAATATATTACTTGAATGCGATGCATGCATTTGCATAATATTATACATATGTATGTGTATATATATATATGTTAGAAGTCAAACAAACTATGATACGAGACACTAGAATTTATGTGAAAAAATTCTTTTGAAAAAAAAAATTACGGATAGAGGATAATACCACTATTTAAGACCAAAATATAACTGTGAGTTTGGCGAGTTTATCTTACATGAATTTATAGAGAAAATAAAATCTTAAATAAAATCTACAATGCAAAGTTATTGGCCTGACTCAAATAAAATTTAGATTACATCAAATGCTAACAATGTAAAATTATATGAGTTAGACTAGATTGGCTTTAAGTGTGTAGAGACAAATATATAATTATCAACGAGAATTGCAAAATTAATAATAAGAACTTGTCATTATCATAGTCTTGACCCTCACTTTAGGCATTCATAGAAAATTTTGATATCAGGGAAAGCTTTTAGAGAAAGAAGAGCGAATCGATAGACTCAAACACAAAAGCGAATATCTCCAATACATTCATGAAAAATATCACTGTAACGCCCCGTTAATTTAAATACGTTTTTATCATTTTTTTTTTAAATACGTCATATAAAATTTTTCGCTTATTTATTTAACATTTGAAAACCCATTTGTTTAAAGAAAACGAAATCAGAGTAAATAATGCAGAATTTAAAACGTAGTTTCCAAATGTTTTCAGCGAAATACCAAAGTCCCTAATACAACGTTCATAATATTCAAAATAGTGAATTACCAAAATATCCCTATCTCCTCAAAACACAAATATCAAGTACCAACAACTCTCAGATTACGCTAGCCACACCCAACAGGTCAATTCGGTTGATAACACGAGGGGTCATCTTGGAACGCCTCCTCCTCAACTTGAATGAAATCTTCATTATCATAATCACCTACATTACCGGGAAAACAATGAGCCTAACGCCCAGCAAGAATCAGAATAATAAATGTAATGCTTATGATGCATGATCATACGATGCATTACAGAGGAGATCCGTATCTCATTTGTTATTTGGGACGATAGATAAGTCAATTGCTCTCGTAGCTTAACCTATGTTTCCTACGGGGGAACACACCAATAGGGGTGTCGCTAAGAGCTATACCCATTCGTTTTGTTGAAGACATTGGGGATTTCAATATAAGAGAATCGAGAATCTTACGATTCTCGTAGCTTAACCTATGCCTTCTCGTGCCCTTTACGTGGGGGTAGGCACTCCAATAGGGGTGTCACCACGACAACCATTCTCAATCCTCCTGAACTCCCACATGTCTATTTACGTATATTAGGATGACATACAACATGTAAACAATTTCATAAGCCCTACGATGATGCATGAGCACCAGAAAGTAGATCACAATATAAACACTCACGAAATCACAATTCGGCATGATTTTTACTATCACTACTTCATAAAAAGCAATTAGAAGCAAGAAACTTTCATGCTTATACTAGTCAGAGTCGATATCATTTACTAATTTTTTTATTGATATTCATGGACAAGACAACATCTCTAAATCTGTTTTCAAGGGTTGACTTTAACTATTCTTTTACTAATCATATGCGAATTTTCCATTTTAATTCGAGTAACCATATCACAGGCATGCTTTCAATACAAGGGGACTAAACATGATCAAGGGAAAATTTTGCGTACTTTAAATCCAGGTTATGCAGCATTTCAGACTAGATCCATGCTTCATCGGTGTCATTTGTAAGAATTCCAACTATAGTATCAAAGTGCAAGGTCATCATTAATAGTACACTTAAACCTAGAGTCCAACATTCCATGCTTGTTATCTACGAGTAAAGTTTAAGCATCTCTAGCTACTACATTTTCATCACAACAAATTCCCATTTGTAGCAGTTTGTTAGGAATTCCACAATTCAAACTTAACCACAAATCAACAACCCAAGCAAGACATTCAAGGCAATTCAATATCATTCAAGACCCGTAATGTAGGGCCATCTCTGGCCAATTCAAATTTCAATTCTTACCTCAACTCGTCCAGTAATCAAACACAAGCAATATGACAGCAAAGTGCTAGTAACAGCAGCCAATATAAGTTCCTTAGCTTCCTAACCTCCAAACTTCCCTAACCAAAGCAACACAAACGGTTAATTCATCTTCTCACAACTAAACCTTGGCTAGGGATTCACAGCTAAGTCAATAACTTCCCATAATTCAAATCTTACCACTCAACTTCACGGTGGAAATCCAATAGTAACTCAGCAACAATCAATACAACTCACACCACTCACCCAATTTCCTTCTCAGCAGAACGACACCCTCACACACCACACAACTAGCTAGACTAGAGTACACATCAAGGAGTTCACTTATATAGACGAAAGGAAGGAGAGGGAGAGAGCTAAGTAGCTACAGGGGGTAGCTACAGGATAAACTGATCACGAATTGCCCCAACCAAGACGGAGGTGGTCCATCCATACAACGCCATGTGGAAAGCTTCCATCATACAAGGAGAGAAGAGACGGGTTGCAGGGAAGGGCAAGAGGAGAGAGAGTTTATTGATTCTTGCCAAAAATCGGATGAGAGAAGTGATTTTAAAGTGCCTTTCTCAAATTTCCCCGATGTTGCGAACGATTCAAGTCGTCCGCAGTACTCATCCGCATCGTCCGAAGGTCGATTTAGGAAGAGAAAATGTGTCCCCAGCCTGTGTTCGTACCATCCGCAGGTGTCTTGCAGACGCGAAATGACGTTCGTATGTATCGTCCGCATCGTTCGAATTGTCCCAGAATTTAGGATAGATTGATTCGGACGCCATTTGTTCCCGTCCACATCGTCCGACTTGTCCAGAATTTAAGACAGATTCATTCGGACGCTGCCCTGTGTCATCCGCAGTGTCCATCGGCGTCCGCAACCCGATTTTTGTACATTTTTCCTAAGTTTTTCATATTTAGTTCATTTCTAACATTAACCCTCTACTTTTCATGCACAACTTACGTTCATTGTTGCATAATTTGACGTAATATTCGTATATTAAAATTATCCAAAATTATTACATAATCAAAAATATATATATATTTTCAGAGTATTACATCTTCATAATTGTCCTCACTCTTGGGCTTCATATTCCTTTTTTGCTTCCACCATTGGAGAGAGGTTGGTAAGTTTTCTAAGTCGAGGAGGGAGGGAGGGAGAGGTGACACATTTAATGAATTTTATCTAAGCATTCATTTATCTAAGCATTAATTTTAGAGGTTAAATTAAAAATATACAAAGTATTGGGTTAGACATTGTAATTAGTAATTACAAAAAAAAAAATAGAAAAAGAGATGACAAAAAAACCTAGGACGGAATGCTGACAACCCAGAGATGAAAAGATAAAAACAGAGGTGACGTTGATTGGAGATGGGGGGATGGCCCAGCAGTTGCGGGGGTGGGCGTAAGCGTGATGGTTCCTTTTACTTCAACCGCGACCAGTTTCACCGTGAAGGCAGCGGCTCCGCCTCCACCGCCGATCTATCTCTTTCGGAAGTTGGGAAGACGGAGAAGCCACCGGCCATGGCTCAACGAGGGAAGCTCAAATCTTCTATCTCTGAGTTGGATTTCGATCGGCCTAACATCGAAGATTACCTCCCTTCTGGATCCTCCATTCACGAACCTAGCGGCAGACTCCGCTTGTAACACCTCTTGCTTTTCTCTTTTCTCTCCTCTTTCTACGTCCCGAGAAATCGGTTTTTTTTTTTTAATTTTGTCTTTAGTTCCTTTATGATTTCTTCTAGGCGTGAGAATTTTATTTATGAATTTGAACTGAATTGATAATCTTACAAATTTCTTTGTAGGCGTGACTTGCTTGACATTTCGCCAGCTCTTGCGGAGGCTGCTGGTGCTATTGTTGATGTAAGCTAATTTAAATGGCGGTTCTTATTTGTTTTATGAAAAATGCTGTACTATAATTATGAAGCGGATGACCAGGATTCCTTCACAAGGTGCTTCAAGTCGAATCCACCAGAGCCATGGAACTGGAATATCTATTTGTTGCCTTTGTGGTGCTTGGGAGTGGTGATTCGGTACCTAATCCTATTTCCAGCCAGGTTCGCGTTTTTCTCATTTCGAGAAGAATTCTTTCAATCCTATTTGTGCATGCATGCAATACTGCAATCAATATTTTCTATGCTTCTTTTAATCAATTCGCCATGCATGTATTGTTTCACATTATTTCCTCGACTATCTACTAATGGCTATCTGATTAATTTCTGCTGAGTTAATTTTTCAGGGTGCTTATATTGACAATAGGATGGATAATATTCCTTTCGGTGTTCTTGCCAGTGAACTCGCTTCTAAAAGGTCATGAAAAGTTGCGGAAGAAGATAGAGGTATCAAATCTTACATATTACAGTCCAATATTGGTAAATGTTTTTGTGTATCCTCCTTGAATGATAATATTCTCTGCAATTTGGTCTTTCTCGTGTCTTATGTAGAGGGCTTTAGTGGAGTTGATTTGCAGCTTCTTTGTCGCATCTTGGACTGGGGTTGTCAGATACCATGGACCCCGACCTTCCATACGTCCTAAGCAGGTATTTCAAGCCGTAAAGTTTCCTATTGTAAATATCAGTAATGTTCCTATGCGTCTATGTTTAAATATCAAAGCATGCCTTCATCTGCATTTCTTTACTTTTGCTTCGCTTGTTGAGCAGGTCTTTGTAACCAATCACACTTCAATGATTGATTTCATCATCTTAGAACAGATGACTGCATTTGCTGTTATTATGCAGAAACATGTTGGGTGGGTTGGTAAGTTATAATTTCAAGACAAAAGCATTTTGTTTGAAGATTAATAAGAAGTGTCTCTCGAATTATTGTATCCTCTTACAACTGCTGGAAGTCGATATCTTTTATGCTAAGTATCAAGTTTGTTAGATTTCCTGTCAACTTTTTGTCTTTATCATGAGTTACTAGTTTAAAACCCCCTTTTACAAATGCCCTTATGGCAAAGAAATAATTTTTTTTGTGTAGTTATGTCAGATCATGAGAATTTTTTGACCTTATGACTGAAGAAGGTTGGTTCCTTTTGGGTAATCGTGCATTGAATTATGGATGATTCATGTGCATTGAATGACATTTTGGTAACAAGCTCACTTGAAAAATTCGTCCTCCACATTGACTTGTACTATTTGTTTCTGGCAAAATTTGACTAAGAAAATGTGATCTTTGATATTTAGTATCTGGCCCTAACTGTGGTTCAAAAAACATTTTTTGAGTTCATGGAGTGTAGAAGCTTGGAGTTTGGCTTATGTTTGACATGTTTAGAATTAGAAAAATCAAGTTTTTTGTTGTTTCATAATGTTTGTCATACATTTGATTCAGTATGTGGTATGTGTTGTGAAGGACTATTGCAAAGTACTATATTGGAGAGTATAGGGTGTATTTGGTTCAATCGTACAGAGTTGAAGGACCGTGAAATAGTGGCAAAGAAGTGAGTCCTTTAAATGGCAAAGCGAAACTGATGTTATAAAGTTAGTCCAAAACTGATGTAACAAAGTTGTCCAAGAATAATTTTATGACTTGTCCTTTTCAGGTTAAGAGACCATGTGCAAGGGGTTGACAACAATCCCCTGCTTATATTTCCTGAGGGAACTTGTGTAAATAACCAGTACTCAGTCATGTTTAAGAAGGTAATCTTATATGATACAATACTGAATATAGTTTTATTTGCTACTATGGACTCCTGTCTTTTCTCACTTATGAATGAGTCTGAACAAACCCCTGCTTATATTTCCTGAGGGAACTTGTGTAAATAACCAGTACTCAGTCATGTTTAAGAAGAGAATCTTATATGATACAATACTGAATATAGTTTTATTTGCTACTATGGACTCCTGTCTTTTCTCACTTATGAATGAGTCTTAACAAACCCCTGCTTATATTTCCTGAGGGAACTTGTGTAAATAACCAGTACTCAGTCATGTTTAAGAAGGGAATCTTATATGATACAATACTGAATATAGTTTTATTTGCTGCTATGGATTCTACTGTCTTCTCTCATTTATGAATGAGTTATAACAAACCCTTGCAGCATTTTTCATGTTTTAAGTTTTAACATTGTTGATGAAATGGACATCTTGCTATTATTTATTACTTTATTAGTTCTCTATTGTTTTTGTCTCATTCACTTTTATCTTTTTGAAATTGGCCAGGGTGCATTTGAACTTGACTGCTCTGTTTGTCCAATTGCAATCAAGTACAACAAAATTTTTGTCGATGCTTTTTGGAATAGCAGGAAGTAAGGGGACTTCTCTATTTATATTGTGTTCTATTGCATAGACCGACTGGTATTTGTTGCATAATAAACATTGCGAGCAGTGATGTATATCATGCGATGAACTCTGCTTAATTTTGCGTCAAATTTTATGCAGTAGTGATTCGATTTAACTTTTTTGTTTAAGGTCTAATGTTCTTCAATGTTTTTTTAAATTAGCATTCAATTGGTAGATGTGATGGTCAAGTAATATGATTCTTTTCAGGCAATCTTTCACCAAACATCTCCTGCAGCTTATGACATCCTGGGCTGTTGTCTGTGATGTTTGGTACTTGGAGCCCCAAAATTTGAAGCCTGGAGAGACAGCCATTGAATTTGCAGAGAGGTATTATATTTTTTCCATTATCACAAACCCAATGCGAAGAAAGATAATTTTCACTTGATATCATATTGTAACGATTCCCATTTGGATTTTATTTATTTATTCTCAGGGTGAGGGACATAATATGCGTTCGAGCCGGTCTTAAGAAGGTTCCTTGGGATGGATATTTGAAGCACTCCCGCCCAAGCCCAAAACTTAGAGAAGGAAAGTAAGTCGTCGATTTCTCTATTTTAAACTGCCTCTTCCTTCTTCTTCATGGTGACTCTTTCAACCTGACCTTCATTATTTACCCATTCACATCTTTCTCTTCACAGGCAACAGAACTATGCCGAGTCTGTATTACAACGACTTGAAGAAAGGTGATATGCATCTCGCCTTGTCTTATTTGGTATATTTCTCAGAGGAAGCGCATCATTCTTTCTAAATCTTTTTCTTAGATTCATAAATCTCCTCGGATATCAGAAGTAATTGTGGCTGCGTCTTTGTGGAAATTGCTTAATGCCCAGTTTTGGTCCTGTTTGTTTATTTATTATTTTTTTGTACTTCTCTACTCAATAAACGTGGGCTGGTCAATAATCTGCTAAGTAGTTTAATCGTGGGAATCTGATTTTAACTTTTGACTTAGTCTCAGCCGTGATTGCCTTGTTTGCAAGATAGCTTAGGCTTGAACAAATTGAATAAGGTGTGGCGTGGGATAGATTTAAAAAAGACGTGTTGACTTCAAAGTCAAAGAATGTTTCGGTAGACAACAAACGACTCGGCTGGGTATTATCTGTTCTTTTATTATTTTCCACAAAAGAAGTTCAAAAAGATTAGGTTGCTGTATGTGTTTTTTACACCGAATTTGCTGTTCCATCGTTATCATCCTGTGTTTTTTTTCAAATAAATAAAGAATTGATAAAATGGAGACCATTTGCAGAATCTTCAACGTGCATGTTGTAAAAGAGAGATGATGGAAGGGTTTTCCATGGAGGTCTTCTCTCAGTTTCCCACCCAAATTAGGCACCTTTCTCATTTTTACCCAATACCCAGAAGCTGAAAACAAAAGAAGAGGGAGAGAGATTAGGCGGTGGGAACAAGCTAGGAAAGCTTTCCATTCAGAGAGTCAATGGCAGCGTTAATAAGTCAAGTCTTGCACCCTCACTTCCATTATTTAATATTCGTCGTTCACGCCTTTAATAATTCTCTTCCTTCTACCTCCATTTTTCCTTGTACAGCTAATTTCCTAGAAGCTGAAGAAGACGGACGCTAATGGCTTTTCCTTCTTCGCTTCTCCTTCTACTCATTATCTCCGCCATGGCAGCCACTGCCACGGCCCAGACGCCGCCTGTTTTCCGTTGCAGCTCCCAATCCACCTGCCGTGCTCTAATTGACTACGTTACCCCAAACGCCACCACTCTCTCCTCCATCCAAACCCTCTTCCAGATCAACTACCGAATGCTCCTCGGCGCCAACAATCTCCCAGAATCCACCGCATCCAACTACTCTATCCCTGCGTCGCAGAAGATCATCATCCCCTTCCCCTGCTCCTGCAGTAACGGTACCGGAATCTCTGACGGGCTGCCAATTTACACGGTCAAGTCAGGCGACGGTCTCGACCACATTGCCGTCAATGTTTTCTCTCGATTAGTGACGTACCAGCAAATCCAGGCCGTCAATAATATTTCCAACGCTAATCAAATTCTGCCGGGGCAGGAGCTTCGGATTCCACTGCCTTGTAGCTGCGACGAGGTGGGGGGGCTTCGAGTTGTCCACTACGGGCACGTGGTAGCTCTTGGGAGCTCGCTGGAGGCGATCGCCGGAGCTTACGATGTATCGGAGAAGACAGTAATGGAGTTGAACGGAATCGCCAATGCCAGTGATCTTCAGGCGGGTCAAGTTCTTGACCTTCCACTTCCAGGTTAGATAGCCAACCATTCTTCGTAGCTTCAACGTTCTACCCAATTACAGTGCAATTATTTTATTTTATTTATAAATAGATTTTTTGAGTACGATAAGGTTAGTTGGGACTGATTTTGGGGTCGGTGTTTTGAAAACGACAGCACTCAGTCAGGGTGCGGGGGGGTATTTCCCGATTAAATTTAAAACATTGACTTCCTTGTCAAGAATTTTAAAAAATAATTAAGAAAAATAAACAAAACAACCCCTCAATTATGGGATCAATGACAAGTTAACTACTAAACAATTTTTGCTAACAAATAAAACACTCAACTATGAAAAAAAACTGAGCAAATATCCCAGTTACGTTTTTTGTTAAAAAAACGTCGTCTCTTTCCATAACGGAATGTTATCTTTCCACTGTAGAAAGTGAGTTCTTGAAATAGGACTCAGGAAATATTACTTTTCTTAGAGGAAAGACGACGTCTTTCCAATGAAACTGTGAATTCTTATAAGTAATTTGATGTTGTTTTTGTACATTGTTCGATTTTCCATGGTTTCAGAATAACCACGTATGTACTGAAATAAATCTATAGACAAGCAGAAACTCTTAAATTGACAATGAAAAAAGGTGTTAATCACAAATTCATCAAACTCACTTGGCAGAACCCTGAATTTAGACGAAAATAACGACGTTATTAATTTCGCAACAACCAAAGAAATTCATGTTGTGAATGACGAGTTAGAAAATATTTTCGAGTGGAAGCTTTCTATATTTTCATTTTCAAAGTAAGTTCACTGTTAACGGCAATAGTTGCTTAGTTTATTTTTCATAGTTGAATGTTTTATTTGTTAGCAAAAATTATTTAGTGGTTGACTTGTCATTGATCTCATAGTTCAATGGTTGTTTTGTTAACATTCCAATAATTAAAATAGAAAGGTGGGTAAGTTCAATTTAATATTTATACTGTCATTTTTTTTAGAAAAATTAACAAAAAAAAAAACCTAAACTATAGAATCAGTGATAATCTGAATCTTAAATTATTTTTGTTAACAAATTAAACTTGAATTATGGAAAATTAACAAAATAAACCTTGTAGTTACATTTTTCGTTAAAAAAACAAGTTTCGGTCAATCACGCCAAACCGCAGATGTTCGACGCAGACATCTTTACTTAAAGAGCAGGTGCTCAAAAATTTTGCCTAGAACATAGATCGAACGACTGCTTTCTGAACGCTTACGATTTATCACTGGGAGTCTGCAACGACACATATACATACAAGCGGACAACTAGAATGAAATATCGATCGATTGCAAACCTAAATATATAAGTCTACGAACGCCCTCTGCAAAACCCGCGCAAACCATAGACGATTTTCGAGCATACTACGATCGATTATCGTCAATTTAATCTTCCTTAGAGCAAAAATCTTCAAGTTTCAAGTTCAAAAATCATTTCTCTCCTCAATTCCATTGTCCTCCTGTCTCAAATTTCTCAAAAATCCGAATCCTAAATTTTTCTAAAAAATCTAGCGTTCAATAGCAGCTAGGGCTCCAAAATTAACTCTCAAGTAGAAAGTCACTCTCTCTCAAGGCCAAGGTCAATCCCAAGGGGATTCCTCTCGTGCTTGTCGACCAGTAAATGAATTTTTCTCACCAAAATTCATGATGGTGTCCTTGAAGGAAATGTACAACAATGACATTAAGCATCGGTTGGTTATTTGCTCTAGGACTGTAGAATTTGATACGTTCAATGAGTTAGAAATAAAACATATGTTTGAGAAAGTTGGAATTATTGGGTTGTCCTCTATCACTGAAGGACTTCCAAGCCCACCATCCAACGTTCATCATTTCATCCGCCCTCTTATCCAACGATCATCCCTTCATCCTCTAACGTCCTTTGGATCCCCTCTCCTCTCATCTCATCTGTCCAACGACCATCCCTTTATCTGCCAACGTCCTTTGTATCTCCCTCCTCTCAGCCTATCCATCCATCTCCTAGTGTCGGATGTCCAACCCCTCCATCTAATGATCATCCTTTTATCCTCTAGCGTCCTTTAGATCCTCCCTCCTCTCATTCCATCTGTCCATCATCCCTTCATCTAACGAGCAACGAAGTAAATATTTGTTTTTCAATTATTTAAAATTAAATTTATATATAAAAATTAAAAAATATATTATTTTATATAATGAGTTGAATTGAAACTGAAATGAAAGTTTTGGTTTGATTCTGATTCGGCTTCTCGCTTTAATAACTTTCAGTTAGATTCCATTTTTTACAAATCGAATAAAGTCTATTCAGTTCTGGTTCGATCCTAAAACTAAATCGAACTGACTTTTGTGCACCCCTAATGGTAATAGCAAAAAAGGAGAGAATTGATAAATAAAATGCAAAATTGGGTCTAGGATAACTTCTGGGGAAGTGTTGCAGACACCCATGGAAGTGTCGTTGACACCTAGTCAAAAGGCAAAACATGTTGAGGATGACGTGGATGCCTAGTCCTGTAGCATGTTTTTAACACGGTCGGTCACTGTGGACGCCCGGTAAGAGGCAAAAACCATGTTGAGAAGGCGCAGATGCCCAGTCCTGAGGCAATGAATTTTTTAGTTTTTTAGCGAACACTCGAGAAGGTGGCCTGGGTATAAGCCGCAAATGTCCGTAGCAAACCTTCAACCTTCAGTGCCTCATCCTCGGGTGTCCACGTCTTATACTCAGACGTCTACGACACTTGCCCAGACGTCCACAGAAAAAATAAAAAATTCACTGCCTTGTGCATGGGTATCCGTGCTCTTCTCAACACATTTGTTGCCTCTTACAGGGCTTTTGTGACAAATATCTTGGTGTCTGCAAAAAAACTTAAAAATTCACTGCCTTGGAATTGGGCATTCGTGCCTTCCTCGACACGGTTTTTACCTCTTATCGGGTGTCTATTGTAGATACCCAGGCGTCTGTGGCGGCAAACTGCATTAAAAACATGCAACGGGACTAGGTGTTTGCATCATCACATTTTGCATTTGGACCGAGCATCAATGACACTTTGTCAGGCATCTACGATTGTTGTCATAGTCCAATTATCTTCTCATTTGCTATTACCATTGACTTGTAATAAATTTTCAACCTTTTAATTATAAAGTTCTTTTATGTTTTTCATAATAATAAAAAAATGCACTTCCCCTAGTGTTTGCAGTTATTATCTTATGCCCAATTTTGCATTTTATTCAACAATTCTTTTCCTCGAGTTTTTCAGCGGATGCTTGGGGAAGTGGCCTAGACGCCTAGGTATAAGTTGTGAGTGTCTGTAGCGGACTTACAACCTTCACTACCTCATCCTCGTGCATCTACGGCACTTGCCTGGGTGTCCGAGGAAAAAATAAAAAATTTACTGCCTCAAGCATGGGTGTAACAATTACAATTATGTCTATCCAAATTAACTACGTACTGTTCGTTACCGTCACTGACCTCAAACTGAGTAGCTTCTGAAAATGGTAGACTCCAATTTCAAGCTGCAAGTTGTAGTTTGTCTAGCTTCTTTCTTATCTAAGGACACAATAGGTCCATCGACTCGACCATCTTTTGATGTTTGTTTACAATCCTAGACATGATGCTCTTTCTTATTATCTTGAACATAGTCAGAATAGGTGTGTCCTTGACTTGTAGGATGTAGACATTAAAGGACTCACTCAAGTTGTTTAGAGTTATTTTTCACTTTGAGATTGAACTATAGACATGTTTTGACCAAAATCTCAGATTGATGCTTTGTAGATATATGTGTGCTGCCACGTCAACCAAAAATAATTTCTTTAGTTCTCTCTCAAAGTGTGCTAAAATTGTAACCCCAGATGCGTTCCACATTGCGTCTTTGTGCAACTTACCTTGAAATTATTTTTCAAAATTCGCATACAAATGTCTTAGTTAGAAATGATGTTCAGCTGATAGTAAAAACTCATCCATAGCAGACACCAACCCCTACAAACATAAACATTAAACGCATGAGAAAACAATCTTTGGCATAAAACGTATAACATAAATAGAGAGTACAAAGGCAATGCATCATACATTTTGTTGGTCTGAAACAAATGTTCATCCTCTACCTGAAGCAGTGTATTATCCATAAATAACAATTGCAAACACTATGTCCAAGAGTCTCTCGATTTTACTTCAACCACTGGTATGGAAGTGGATAAATTCCATCAGTGTCGTCAATGCTAACAGTTGTGAGCAATTGGTCTGGACACGAACCTTGCAAGTGACATATTCAAACAAATCACAGGTCTAACACTCTCTAGCAGATCTCTCTTATATGCAGTCAAACACATTTACATTATTTTAAATATCGGATAAGGCGTAAGATAATTCCTATCTACGCTAACAACCAATGTGTTGCCAAGATTGAATCTACAAATCTCGTCTTCATATGACCATAATTGCTTATATTGTTCATCGTCGTCCCCTTTATTCTGTTTTTAGACTTCATTCATTGTCCTTGTGGCAAGATTTAGTGTAACATTGATGTTAAAATCATTACTGATTGTCTCAATAATGGAAGGAACATCCAAGTTGGCATGAGTTTTGAACTTGTTCAAGTATTAGTTTGACACCCATTTGGCAGATGCATGCCGACTTTCCATTTGTCGTAAACATTTGTGAATATCATTATAACTTTTTATTTAAAAGATAAGTTTGCCTTGTATTTTTGAATTGTGGATTCTCCAATTGCATCTTTCTTGGCACATAGCCGTCAACCAATTATCTTCACTTTTGACAAACTTTATACCATAACTATATTTCAACACATAATCTATTACTCTTTTCTAATTGAGTTCAACGAATTATATTTCTTTCCCAAACATAGATTTACATAACAACATTTCCGTTGAGGCTGAGGTTGAGGCTGAGGCCTACTCTCTCCATCATTATTTTAAAAGTTGCATAATGAGCAAATCTCCTCGTTAAGAGTTTTTGAGATTGAATGCACCTCTATTTTAGTTGTAGCAGGTTCATGATTGAATGCATGAAGCTCTTCTTCAACAAATGCCAAAATCAGATCTACCTCTATATCACAGTTAACAGATTCTTAATCACTAGTTTCTTCTATATTTGAAAAACAAAGTATTCACACACCAATTATATTACCGAATCAATTGCTATAAATATTTTTTAATATAAATTACCTCTCCTCGACGTCATTCGGTGTGCAAAAATCAAACACTTTGATTTCTCCTAAGCTTCGCTTACACATTAATAAACTCTAATGGAAAACAAATGAACAAAAAATGGATCAAACTTCATTTCCATGACAACATATAAATTCTCACAAACATCCAACCAATTTTAGCCTAAAAACTTAGTGTTTGATCATGGTACCTAAAATTTGGGATGACAAATTACAGGTTTCCTTTCGAAAAATGATTATGAGGTTGAAAAGCTAAGAGAAATGCTAGGATGGGGTCGATTTTGTCGTCAAAAGAGAGAATGGTCACAGGAGGGATTAAGGTTCAAGCAGAAATGGTCATATTATGTTAAATAGGTGACACAACAGTCTCTCGGTACTTAAACACCGGAGTTTGTGGTGGTCACCTGGTGATAAACTGCGAGCGTTTGAAAAGCTGTCATTCAGCTTTTGTCCTAAGCGAAATTCGCGGATGTCTGCTCTTTAAGTAAGAATGCTCGCGGTGGACGTTCGCAGTTAGACGCAATTGACCGAAACCCAATTTTTTAACAGAAAACGTAACATCAATGTTCATTTTATTAAAGTTTAGATTGTCTCTAATCCTATAGTTTAAGAATTTTTTTATAATTACCTTTTTCTTTTTTATAAGGTTTTATATATTTAATTCATTTTGAAGTAGTTACTATGGAAAAAAGTTTAATGAAAAATAACATGACAATACTTTTTACTCCTCATGTTTACGTCCATAAAAATATTGTAGTAGATTCTTTGATTGTCAAACGTGCGTCAGACCGATAGAATGACTGAGAATAATAAAAAATATTACTTCACATCTGCCTACTTTGAATTTTGGTTGAACTGATCAATAACTAGTTATGATCTTTTTATTGACGTAGAAAATAAAGTCTTTGTGATATTTTTTATTAAATTTATTTATAAAAATATGAGATAAAATTATTGACCGTGGGAGTGGGAGTGGGAATTCAGATTATTAGTCACCCTTTTACACTGTGCAGCTTGTAACTCATCGGTGCCAAGTTCTTCACCGGACTACCCTTTACTCGTCTCCAACGATACATGGGTGGACACTGCCGGCGGCTGCGTCACATGCTCATGCAACGTAAATGGAACCTTTGACTGGACGTAAGCCATTTGCCACTTTATTCTTCTCATTTTTTATGTTAATTTGATTTTATATAAGATTGTCAAGTGATTGCTTTTCTGCGACAGACTAGATTGCAAGTTGTCAAGTAACTCCTCCAATATATCAAGCTGCGAGGCCCCAAAATGCACGGTGAAGGATTCAAACACGTATCCATTTGGGTCGGGTGGTACTGTGTTTTCAAACTCGACGATTGTGATGGGGATGGGGTCGAGTGTGTATCATTCTTCCTGCAATCAAACCATTTGTGCTTATGCTGGTTATTCTCCTCAACAAGTGTTCACCACAACCGCCACCATATCCACTTGCCCAGGTAAGAAGTATAATCATTTGGAATCGATGGATTAAGACATTTGGAAACAGAAATTTTTAAAGCTGTTCTTGAAAGCCAAAGTGGTTTTATTGAGTTTACATTCCCATAGCAATAGACAATAAATGGTTTGAAACATTGCTTTGAGAAAGACAGTATAGTTTCTTTGAAAATTAAGTTTTTAACTTGTTTTGTTTACAGTAGAGCCTAAAAATTTGATATGATTTTGAATGTGATTCAGAAGACTCACGCTTATTGTCTGTTGTTCATGAGCAGTCACCACTCCCCCCGGAAACAGTGCACCAACGATGAGGGTCAAAGGGCTTGGACAGACCATTGTTTTCTCCTGCATTTACATGCTGGTTTGTCTTCTTGTGAAGCAGTAAGGTTCTGCACATCAAAATCAGTGCTTGGAAGATGAAAATACTACAGATATTGTGGGCAGAGATTATTACAAACCTCTTTTTCTTCTTGGGAATGGAGTTTTTGTCGTTTATATTCGGTTATTCATTTGCTTGTGTAAAACTATATAGAGGGGGAGAATAAACTGGATTTCATACCTCATTTTCACTTGAGGTGTATTCTATCCATATTCATCTCCGGCCTTTCTTTGCTTCTGTCTCCTTTTCTTCGCGTCGATCTGAGCAAAATAATCATTTCATTCAACATTCAAACCTTCCATCGCCACGAATTGAATTCAAGAGGTTCTTCAAATGTATTGGGGTCACAACCACAATCAGTCGCCCATTCTTCTGGATTTGTGTATAAAATTTCGTTGAGGTTACTCACTTGCAAGCTCTGCAACTTAGTCGTGGTGTGCAAATTCGAGCCTAAGAGTTTCATTGATAACCTGCAATAAAATCGAACCAACTTGCTACAACAATTTTCAAGCATTGTACCTGAATGAGATGACAGTTTTGTAATTCTCTAACACGCATGTACAAGTCATTGACTTGTGGTCTTCCCATGTGATTGGAGAATCAAGAGTGCTTCGCGCTCAGCCTTGAGGAAATATTCACTAACCAATTAGATGTGCAATTTTAATCAGATAAATGCCTCAAAAGTTTATTAAAGAAAGAGATAACTAACATATAGTCATGTCCAACAGCACTAATGGACTCTTTGCAAGTAGCTTAACAGCTAATACCAGAGCTGATGAAACCGAAGCCTATGTGACAAAAAAGAAGCCCAAACATTATCTGAACAATGATCGTCAAAAAATTTGCCTGCTCCACGTCTTTGATCATATGATCAAAATTTTCCTGCATCACGTCTTTGATTATATGATCAAGCACAGCCCTCCAATATGCTCCAGACGAAGCTGAGTCTTTTCTCTCGTTTCGCACATTCATCTGATTTTCACAAATTAACTCAATGTTGACATTAAATATTGAAGCCCTACAGAAGAGCTTTTACGATCAGTTAACCTGATATATACGGTGATCAGTTTACCTGAGATCTATGGTAGGCAGTTCCCGGAATGTTCACCTGAAAGGACCCGAGGCCATTGGACAAGTTAATGTACCTTTCACTTGAGACTTTTATTTATTCGTCACTGTGAAAACTTAATAGCTGCTTTGCAACATATTAGAGAGCCATCTGTAGAAGTGATCCAAATAAAGAATCACGTACATATAGATACTGATAGTTGGGCAAAATATAAACATATCAAGAGACATATAAACTTACAATTGAAGCTGAACGGCTAACTTCAATGATTCCCAGCGAGACAATTTATTCAGAGTTTTGATTACCATTTATTAAAGCTGAGAGATGAGCTTTTTTACGACTCTCAGCATCAAAAACCCGAAGCTACGTTTCTTGTGTACTTGTGCATTTGAGCTCAATTAGGATTATTAATCCCTTAATCAAAGACCTTTGAAACAGATCCAATTACCAAGACTCAACTAAATTTCCTTCCAGCATAAGATTGAAATGATTGAATTCCGGGGTCTTCCGAAACCAACCTGACACTCTTGTTTAAAAAATTGGCCCATATCTAAAAATAAGAGTACCTTAAAATTATATTTTCCAAATTATGATACAAAATACCTGGTCTCTATGATGTTCACCTCTGCAGTCTCCTCTGCAGTCTCTTTTTGATAAATGGAGAAACATCAACGGAGTAGCTAGGATGAGTAACTCAATGGTTTCTCCAATTAGAGGCAGTCTCATTGAACCAGAAGGAAGCTTTCCATAGTTTTTCATATTCTTCCATTTAATCAGCAAATGAGCTATGCATACTATAAGTTCAGCCGCTAATGTCAATTCAACCAACCAAATTTTTCCTCTCAGCAATCATTACATTCTCCGATGGATGTTCTACCATAGTTGCTTTCAGGAGAACAGAGTAGTGGAAAAAACTCTTAGATAAATTAGTTGGTTTAGAGTTGGAATACATTCAGAGTATTAAAATGAGCAATGACAAATAGCAAAACCAAAAAAGAGATTACCAGACTAGAGTCTACTACAGATACCAAAGACAACTGAATTATAGCACCAAAAAAAGGAATAAGAATCAAAAACGAGAAAAAAAAAAGAAGAAATTCGTTGATAGTTTTTCTGTTTGTGCATCTTCATTTAGAGGGATATCTTAGTTACTCAGAAAATAAAATGAACTTAAGGAAGTTAATCACTACATTTATGGAAGAAGAAAAATATTTGGGTTTAGTCCAATTTCAATGATTTTTTTATTAAAATCTCAAACAAAAAAAAAGCATGCTATGGTTTAGGACATAGGAGAACTTTGTAAAGTCACACCCTTGAGAAACCTTAATTTCATGAATTATGTCCATGAGAGAAGATCATGACCAGTGCATTTAACTACATTTCAAAGAGTAAAAATACCAAAGGATGAAATTTTTAATTTATTTGAACAGCTCGAAATGCTGAAAAAGTAATTAACAGTTTTAATTTAGGATCATGAGCAAGAGTATACAGCAAAATCACCGCCAGTCCGTAAATTCTACTAAATCAAACAAAACAGTAGAAACAATGAACTCTCACCGCAGAAGCTTATATGAATAACTAAAATACTCCATCAAATTGAACCAGCTATTACCCATAATAATTAATGAAACAGTACTTTCCATTCTCAGGAGGAAAATGCATTCCACATTTCATCAACGTCATGCAGGTCTAGGAAAAGAAAAAAAAATTTTAAAAATTGATTTATCAGCCATGCCTCTGTCATTCTCTCATAACATTAATCAGCTGGACGTATATAAATATCAATTTTTCACCAATTGTCTTCATCAAATAGACTGTCAAAAAGGGATTTCCATAAAAGAACATACAGCACGGGTCATGCATTAATGACTTGAAGAAGTAGGAACTCCCAATCCCATCTTCTGCCCCAAAAGCGCAAGCTGATCGACAAAATCTCCTCCAGTGAGAATTTCGGTTGTACCATAAATGACATGTTTTACAGGCTGCTGACACTGCGCAAATTCCTGCAAGCTCCTGAACTCTATATAATTTCCACCACCAATCATGAATACAATCGCTTCTTTAAAGGGTCCTTTTAAATGGCTGCCACCCATTCCTGAGCTTGACTTGGGAGCACGGGGATCAAACACAAGGTAAGAGTCAATCTCGGGATTCTGCTTCCCTTCCATTAAGGCCTCTACTGTCCTTGTCAATGCAAGTTGCCTGTCACTTGATAATAAATTTTTCACACCAGCAGTGACAACACTGATAGATTGTCCATAAAGCTTTTCAGCCCAATCAACAATGTTACTTTTGCTAGCAGAATTTGCTGATGCCAAAGAAACATTTAATGACTTAATCTTCTTGACATATTGAAATGCACTGGTATCGACCTCTGACTCCCTAAGAGCTGCTTCCACTGATTCCACTTCTGCCTGATTAATACTTTCTGTTGATATTAGGTATATGATAGCAAAGCGAAGCTTATCCATTTTGGATCCTTTTCCTCTAAGAACACCCAAGAGTTCAGCCCGATCAATGCTTCCTCTAACCAACATGTCATTCTCCTTTTTTGCATAAGAATCAAGAGACCTTTCCTTGATCTCTCCCAACAATACAGTAGCAATATTTGTGTGTTTATCTATCACTTGCTTTCTCTCAGTTAACTCAGGTAATGAATTCACAGCATTCATTAAATGTTTTGTGTTTCCAATCAAATCTGTTCCGTCAAACTCGGTTCCATCAGTCCCACCAGTCCTCCTGTTTACCTCATCAACGTCCTTTTTATACTTGTTCAGTTGAGTCTCAATCTCCACTGCAACTTCAGGGAATTCTAACGACTCATTTGCCACCCAAAATGGATCTGCACTATCTAACTCATATGACTTCATCCCTCCCTTTTCACCTGGCACACTCAACCTATTCAGGTTTAATCCAAGAACATCATGCACTAAAGGGCGATACCTAAAATCATGTTGTATTCCTACGGATAACTCAAAATTACGATCAAATATACACAAAATTGGACGCTGGAAAGGGCTTACAAAGCCACCACTCTCTGTAAATAGATTATTCTTTGAAAGCAAGTGGTCTCGCAGCTTCTGATCCAATAAAGATGCAACCATTTCAGCAGGACCGCCATGACCACACCGGATTATTGGCACCACAGCTAACGTCGCTAAAACACTGAATAGCCCACTTGCAATCTTCTCCACGATCTTCTCAATCTCAGGGTCCCCAGCTGAGGGATCATTTAGCTGGACATAGCTAGACTTCTGTGCTAATGAAAAAAAATTGTCTTCCAGCGTCACAAACTCCAAATATTGATCGTGCACCTTTGCAATTCGATGAATGGACTCCGAATTTAATGTTTCTGATGCAAGATCCTCAAGAAGAGGGCGGGGAACAGAGGATGAAAAATTGAGATGGAAGCTATCGTAGAGTGAACGGGTGGCATCAGCAACGATACGATCAATATTGAGTTTATTAGGTTGAACAAAATACACAGCTGGAACATCACGAACAGGTTTTCGATCCTTGTCAATCAGAAAGTATAGAGTAACACCGTGTTTGCGGAGATCCTTCACATGAATCAACGGAGAGAGGATACTCTGGCAAAACCTATCATAGATCAAAATTTTGTAGACTTCTTCATTAGCAGTGCTCGTGGCCAATGTGTTCACAGGTTGATTTAGATTCAACATCCGAGCTATACATTCTGCACACAAGAAGATCAAATGAGAAAAAATAACAAGAAGAAGAAGAATATAAACATTTCAAATTGTACAACGCTAAACTATGTAAATCTTGGCTTTCTTCGTTGAGGCCCAGATCTGATCAACACGATAGATTCACAGAGAGAGTTCTACCTGTTTGCTTCTGGCGGAGATTAAGAGCCATAGCTGAAATTTGCCTTGATACTCAAACTAACGAAGCGCTACAGTAATGGCGAATTTCTTGGAGCTCAGAGCATTGGGAACTCCCGTCAAATCGAACCGCGAAGGTGGAGACGGATACTTAAATCCTGTGCGGACAGTTTCTTCATTTATTTTCCAATAACCACTTACACTGTGCCACCTAAATGATCAAGGACAGTTTTGGAACTCTGGCTAGGACACGCGTACGAAAATAATAGGCTGTTCATACGTAAACAAAAATATATACGAGTGAGCAACAATTACATTACCATAAAACCACCTACTGGAGATGGGAGAGGCTTCAGAAATGGCATTGTTTTTGAGCAATAGATACTGGGTTCTCAGGCATGGGAGGAGCATTCCTAATGAATCTGGCCTGATTGTTTCTTCTTTAGTTTGTCTCCATTTTTCTTTACTATTTCTTCTTTCGACGCATCATTCGGCTCTGTCATTGTTGTTCTATTTTATTCTGCAATCTCTCGCATGCTAGTTTACACTCTGGATTGATTTCAATTTTATATTGTGTGTAATTTGAGGACTTCACTGATAATTGGGTTAATTAGATTGCGTTTCTTAAGAAGAATCGATATATGTCTATGAAGAAGATGTACGGAGAAGGAAGATAAGAAATATTCCTCAAAATGTCTTTTGATTTTATAGATTCTGATCAACAAAAACAAGTTTTAAAAAATGAGAGTGACGGAGGCCAATGATATTTGTTCTAATATCATTTAATAATATGCCATATGCGGTAAATGTTGAGGCTGTCATTAGCTGTATTGATTCGCGTTTTATGCTTAATTTTCTTTTTGGTTTTAAGAACATATGATGACGTAGATAAGATTTTCCACACATCTTCCCAGTATTTATTTTGATGGTCTTCATTTTATTTGACCGATCACACCCGAGCTTTGGATATTTCAGGAGAGGAAATTTTGGCTGATACTTTTTAATGTATAAGCGTTTGAACGACGTGAAGAGCTGTGATAGACAAGTATAATGTCGTTTAGTCTCATATAAATGCAATTAAATGCATCAATGACTTTGGTTGGCATCATACTGTATATAGGATGTAATTTTGCAGTCAAAACGATCTTAAGCTTTGCCTTCATTTCCTGCTGTGACAATTTTTCTTGAACGTTACTGTTTGTTACTTCCATTCCAGGAAAATGGGATCCTTCCACAGTATCAATTGTCCGCTGAAGGTGTTAAGCAAGCACATTTGGCTGGACAATTATTTCAAAAGGTATTTGTGTCTGGATTCATTATTCTGTCCAAATATGATAATGAAAAAGGAAATTCTTCTCCACTGCATATCACCCTCTTCACAACACAGAAAAAGAAAGGGAAAAAACCTCGAACAACCCAATGTTGAAGTTGCTTGTGTTTCAATAGTGTGTTTTGATATTTTACTCGATATTGTTTTCTTAACTTTATACCATTCTAGCATGTTGTAATCATGCGTCAAACTCTCGGACTAAAAAGTTGAGCTCGTTAGTTTTCAGTTTTAAGATAATGAGTTGTGTAGAAAAGTAACACTGTTATATTAAAGAATGTGAGTCGAAACTCACACCCTGTGACAGAGATGGATTAATGGTCCTTTCATTGATAAATTATGGTTGATTATGCAGGAGTTGATAGAAAATCACGTACCTCTTGAAAATGTTCGCATTTGCTATTCTCCTTTTTCCAGAACCACTCATACAGCCAAAGTGGTTGCCTCCGTGTTGAACCTTCCTTTTGAAGGTCCTCAATGTAAGGTAAGCTGTTTTTCCCAAAGAAAAGTAAGACATTTCAGTATTACATGATGGAATACTCCCAAGGAATCAATATATGCCCTCTATTGAAGCAGACTTTGCTTTACAGGTTAATGAAGATCTCCGGGAGCGGTACTTTGGCCCTTCATTTGAGCTAATGTCTCATGATAAAGTAAGCCAGGACTTAATACTTGATGGAAGATCCGTTGAATGCTTCGAGCAATTTGTGCCGAAACTATCAAGTCTTTATAGTTTGTTTAATTTATGTCTCTCATCATCAACAGTATCCAGAAATCTGGGCTCTTGACGAGAAAGATCCATTCCTGCGCCCAGAAGGTGGAGAAAGTGTAAGAGATGTTGCCTCTAGACTTGCAAAAGCCATCTCAAGCATGGAATCAGAATTTCAAGGGTATTGTATTTATCTTTTAATAACACCATAGTTCAGCTCCGTTTGATTTCAATGTGATGACCTAATGTCTAATGTCGCAGGTGTACAATCTTGGTAGTCAGCCATGGCGATCCCCTGCAAATTCTCCAAACAATCCTTAATGCTGCCAAAAAACACCACAATGGTTCGAGCTCTCCGGACTTGATATCGACTTTTGAAGCTGTCATAGTCCCATCCATCTTGTCACAACACCGTAATTTTGCGTTGCTTACGGGAGAGCTGCGAGCCGCAATTCAGATTTAACATTTGTTTCCACTCATTTTTAGGAGATGCGGCTACACCTCTTAGATTAATAATAAGCTCTGACTTGATCATTGCTCAATTCTACTATTTAATTCATTCATCTTTCGAAGGTTCAGTCATTGAACTTCAATGAAATAATGAATAAAGCATCCATGTTTTGATCTCCCATCTGCAAAGAGTTTAGACAATTCAATTCAAAACTCATACCAACTCTCGTCCTGGTTATGTATCCATCCCAAAAAATGGAAAAGGGAGAATGCCTCTTAAAATATAAGGTGCCACCATAAAAAAAAAGCTCTATGCAACAATTCCCAATCTCATATTGCTAACAAAAATTGGAGTTCAATTTACACCAACTCGAATTCGAACCACAATTACATTACGTTCTTCTGCATCATCTACGGCAAATAGAACTTGGGTCACGGCTGAGGGGCAGAATTTATCTCATATCTTACATAAATGGTCATTATACCATTCCTTTTTCGTTCAAATTAAGAAAATTTATTGTCTACTAATCTTTGGTGAGCCATCTCCGGCCTCGGATCTGATAACCACTATAACTTTGATCGCTACTACTTTCTCCGCCACTTTCTGCACTTGTATACCCAGATTTTCGACGATGTTTCTTTCCCCTTGAGGCTCCACTATCACTGTAACTTCCGTGTAGGAGTGGATCGTCAATTCCACGAATCATTGTGCGAGAATGAGAAGGCGAGGCAATGCAGCTGTCGTCTCGAATTCTTCTTTTATCCTTGTCTTGTTTCTTTATGTTTTGGGAGATCTTGAGTAGTTTTTCATTAAATTTTGTGAACCCTTTTTCCACTGGTTCGACGGCTTGGTTGACCATAAACTTCACATCCTTCACGATCTGTATAAGATTAAAATGGGCGTTGAAAATGAGAACTAATCGGGCAAAACAAAGCGAAAAAGAAAGAAAATGACTACCAGAACAACCATCATCATAATCCCAAGTCTATTTTTATAATTTCAAACTACTTTGCCAATCAGGAATCTGGTCTTTAGGCGCAAAAAAACCATTGATGAATCGATAGAAAAGACTTGTATTAGACATTTTTTGTTCGGGTGGAGTTCTCTTCCCCCAACTTCTAATAACTTTTTGCTTTTAAGGTAAAGTTTCTTCTTAAAAAATATGAATAGAGAGATGTGAGGACACTTACATAACCCCCTCCGCCGATGAAAACATCTCGAACACTCTCTTTAATCGTCATTTGACTAATGACGTCAAGGTCGGGCTGGGGAAGGCGTAGCTTCGTGGGACGCTCACTATCCCTCACCTCATCTGGATCGAGTGGACAATCGGCAGAGGCATAGTCTCCCAGAACAGATACATTGGCATGATAACGGTCCCCCATTAATTCGTAAGGCTTTGCTGGAAATACGTACAAGTGTACGACAGAAGCAATACACATCTGCGCTGGATGAATTCATAAACCTTGTTAAACTTCAATTTTTTTACAATTAAAACAGGAGTGGCATGCATTTGCATAAGATTATACATGAAAACACAAAAAATTTGTCTCATAATTCACGTGAACCTTTGATACATTTAGCTCGGTCTCTTCTTAATGCAATTTGCTTGTAATTAAAAGAAAGGAAAAAAAAAAAGACAACAGCAACTACTTGAAAATTTCACTTAATAAAACTATATCTTAGAAAATCAATAGTTCAGAAAGCCGACAGGCATAAACTCTGTATTGCCAAGAAGAAAAGTCAAAAGGTGTATTTCACCCGCATGAGATGTTAAGTATCACTGGCAAGAGCTCACAATATCACACCATAAAGAAGGTTTTTGGATCACTAAAATGTGCAAGGACATCATTGAATAAACAGTATAGCAATTGTTTTCGGTCGAATGAATAGTGATTTGTCTTATAATCCAATCACCAATTGACAATAGGCGAAGTAAAATTGAAAATGTCTCAAAGCAGTTGGCACGGGGATGGAAAGTGACATACAAAGTTAAACCAGATCCGACGAAAGAGAATACCTACCTCCATACAAATGATGAAATCTTGGACGCTTGCCTTAAACTGCAGCCCTTGAGCTATGGAACTTTTGAACAATCCAAGGTCACAAAAGAGAGCAATGGCCACACCTTGCCACCAAGTCAGAAAAACTATAGACTTAAACGTCAAAAACTTGGCCAATGGTTTTATGTGTTCCAATTCATCCTTCGTAACATTATAGAAATGAACTAGACAATACAAGGCCCAGGATTGACTGAAATTCAAAACCACTGCCAAGTAAATATACCTACAAAAGCAAACACAAACAGAAGATAGATTAACACCATCAAATAGTTTATTAAAAAAAGGTTAATGCCAAGAAAATAAGTCTAATAGAATTTCACTATTTAAGTATGAGTATTTATCTTTCCTAGTTAATGTATAAAGATAGCATAACATGTATCAAGCACACAATGTTCATATAAGTGGGGAGTGTGAGGACAATAAGAGAATATTCTAGAAGTTTTATTGTAGGGATAAATGGGACATCATGTGAGAGAATTTGTAAGAATTTTGTTAGTATTGAGAGTATTAGTGGGAGGGAGGACTCGGGGAGAATCCATTGACATTTTGGAAAGAATATTGTAAGGTGAGAACTAGTGAACCTCTCAAAAGTCTACACTATTGTTTTCTAGTATTCTTGATTGTAATTTTAGAGAATATAGACAAACATAATATCAGAACGTCAGCTAAATAACAATACAAATAGTAAAATGAGTAAATAGTCATACACAATCAACTTACTCATTGAAATTAACTAATGCTTAGAGGAATAAGAAGAAGTGCATGCATCAAATATGATATGAACAAATAAAGGTAAACTAACTTGATGATAAAGGAGAATAATATTGGTCATGTGTGTCCTTATGATGTGTAGAAGTTTTAGTGTTTACTCACCCGCATTTGAAATTAAATTCTCCTTCACAATAAACATTAAACGATTCAAGAATAACTGCTACCATGGCACTTAAGGACTTTATGATCATCTGCTAGAGAAAATGACGTTAGCCATTACACGGTATGCGTAATTGTAAATAGTTACATTGTGTATATAGATTTATGATCATACATATTGGAGAATCCCGACTTTGATAACTTGGTAAAACCATATTCCAAGTTTCCAAGGTTTTAAGAGGAAGTTCATGGGAAAAGGATGCTTCACAGTTCCTTTGTCCGAGCTATTTTCTAACAAGGGTGTCTTAGAGCTTGCACGTCCTTGTCTTTCCATGAACTCGATAGTTCTCTCTTCCCCACCTGGAAGAAAGATAAAACATATAAAAATGTGGAATGAGTATAAATTTTAAGGCTTATAGAGAAAGAAAGAAAGAGTATAAAGTATGATATGAACTAAAAACTTTAGCTAATATTATAATCATAAAATTAAATGAGCATAAGTTCCAAAACGAAGTGAGAATTTTTTTACATACCCAAGCATGCAACAAGGTATCTTCCAAAGCAATACATTGCAAAGGATTCGTAGCAATCTCGTAAAATCTCAAAATCAACACTGACTGATGGGTACACCAATGAAACAAACTGTCAAGTCGGCCAAAGTTAGATGCATGTAGATAATTGATCAATAGGCAGAGAAAAATATACTCATAACCATAATCACGTCATGAAGTCATGAAGTTACAAGTTGATTCAGCAATCTACCTATAGTGCATAAAAAAGTGTGAAGGTTACAAAAAATTCCAAACATCAAAACAAAATCCTCAATTAACTAAGTCATTTCGTACCAGTACATTGTATTTTTTCCAATCTATTATTCAGATATATTATTCTTCCATACTATTAAAAAACATGATTGTGCAAGTAGGAGAGATAGGTTGACAATCTTGACATTCCTACTTCCATAAAGCTCAACTTGCAAATGAAAGTAATCTTCTTCCGAAATTAAATCAAGTTCAAGATAAGATATCTAAGTGAAAAAGCAACTTAGTTTTGCAAGGTAAAGTAGATCTTCTCAACAAGCATTCAAAAGAGTTTCAAACTAAATTCAAGAATATGGTCACTACTATATTAGTTCATAAAAGAAAAGAATTCATGTTAGGCAACTTACTGATTCTACCGCATAAGTAGGAACCATTAGTATCACTCCAATTAAAAATTTCTGCTCCTGAGTGACAGCAAACATGGATGAGAAGCAATTCGAAGACCAAAAAAATAAATAAATAATTGAAAGACTATGAAAAAATTAACAAATTAAATTGAGAAACCTCAGGATTCTTGTATGCAGAAAGATGCTCAAAAACGAGATATAAAGAAAGGACAAGAGTAGTCAGAACAAAGGCAGCAGCAATTAAGGTTGCCCACAGAGGAGACGAGGCACTTAGCAGATTAAGATAGGATGTTATATTCATCTTCATCTTTATCATCAATCACTGAGTGGCCGATAATTCAATCGAACACCTGCCAAAATAATAGAATTAACGTGATAGCAAGACTCAGTAATTGAGTGAAAAGAAACAAAGATGTACCAACTTTCCAGCAGTCCAAAATATTGCCTTTTACATTTGATTCTTGAGAAGAAAAACAAGTGAATTAATATTCACTTCTTTAAGCCAAAATCACACAGAACATCAAACAGAACTTGACTTCAAAAAAAAAACGCAATATCCCCATAAACACCTTCACAAAATTTTGAGTGGTAAAACTTATTACCAAACATGCATTGCACTCCAATATATGACATCAAAGATACAGCATTAACGTAACCTTCAAAATGGCTTAGACTATCAATCAAAGATATTTTCTTTCACCATTAACATTTCCACCACATACATCCTCTCGAAAAGCTTCTTCAACATTAAAATTAACTTCAAAACAGCTAAGCAACATAGACCAAAACCATAGCAGCCCAATCCCACCGTAAAAGCTTCAAATTTAACTTGAGTACGAGGAAATTAGCATTACAAAAAGTGAAAGAGGTATAATCTTCATAAATTTGACCCAATGGAATTATTTGGAATCCAAAAATCATCAGCGCCTCCAAAAACCAAATATTTTGCTCGTTGGAGCTCAGATAAATACCAGATATTAGTTCACAACATTACAACATATCATGGCGCTCTCTCACAAAGAAGCCAGAAAACTCTACATTTTTAAAGATTAGAGTGGGGGAAACTCGCCTATGGTATAACCCAGAAAAGATTTTAGCGCATACCACGAATTAGAGGGAGCCGATTTTCTCATCTTTCAATGAAAGACTCCGACTGGAAACCTGGACGCAAACGAACGAATGATCATAAAGAGATGAAACTTTCGAGTCCGATGCAAACGACCTCCCCAATCGCAAAAGGGCCCCGGAGTGAAAACGAAGAGCCCAATGTTCAAAAATTTCAAAACAATCCGTGAGAGAGCAGCTCTCTAGATGAATCGAAATGGAATGATACAGCCAGAGAAAAAGAGGGAGCCAGAAAAACAAGGAAATAATCATAGTTGCAAGTTGTCTCTCAAACTCCCATGGCTCACGTGCGGCACACGTGCATTTGAATTTGGATAATCAAATAATTCAATTTGATTGAAAAATTTAGAGGCATAAATTATTGTATATAAAATATTAAGATAATATGTTGATTTTGCTTTTCGAATATGGCCTTGATTGTCCCGCATAAATAAACTTATGTCGTTTTCAATACTACATAGGGGTGGGCAAATCGATTCTCGGTTCCGATTCCGATTCCGATTCCAAACCTCTTGGAACCGACCATTCGATTCTCGATTCAGAGTGAACTTAAAAAACTCATAATGATAATGTATAAATTAAGATTCCAAAACAATATAAATTATCATTCAACATAATTAGATCTAAAAATTGTACATGGATCAATTAATTTTAATTGTTGTGCTTAATAATTATTAAACATAATTAAATTATTTATTCACGGAATATAACAATAACATTCCAACATTTCATTTTCTTAATAATTAGACATTTAGTGTATTGATATTCAACGATCTCAAACAAATGTTGCTAAAAGTAGTTCCTCCATTAATACAATAGAACCCTTGATAAATGAAAAAAATATACAAACAAGGTATGCCTAGCTTTACTCAGATGAGGCTAAGTCTGTGGTACTATTGAATTCAAATGCTTATCCAATTTAAACCCAGCCATCTCTGCCTCTCTGTATATCTCCCTACACTTTGCCACCCTCCCCAAGCCCGAATAAATCGTTATCAAATCTCGGTATATGTCGAATGTCGGCATGAATCCTGCCTCCTTAAGCTTTGCAAAATATCTCACAGCTCTCGAGACATCACTCAAAGCTACAAAAAGCTTTATTAGCACACGATACGCCGGAAGATCGAGAAGACAGTTCGACCTCTCCATTTCCCACACGACAGCCAATGCCTCTCTGTATTTCTTCTCCGAGTATCGACTGTGGATTAGAGTGACATACATAACTACGCTTATTTCCCGCCCGGATTCTTTGTACCAGTCATAAAGATTCTCGGCAATTTCAAATTTCCCGAGCCTGATGCAAACTTTCATTATGGAGGTACAGTTTTGCTGGCTTAGATTCAAGTTTTCTCTTTGTCCTAGCTCCTCCAGTAAGTCCTCTACGCAACTACGCTTATCTGGGTTTTTGCCGAGCTCCAATATCAATGAGGCATAAATTTTACAGTCTAACATTCTCTTACCATCCTTTGCGATCATGAAAAGCTTCCAAGCAAGGCTTAAGCTTCCTCCTTTGATGCAGCCACTGATCATTGCCTCAAGAACACCACGGCTCATTGCACAAGTGAATTTTTCCAAATCGACTGGCACTTTCAGCTCATGTTTCCTTGCGAGGATCTCAATAGTTGAAGCCAAGATTCGATCATCTGGGAAGAAATGAGGTTGTTGCTGGACCCAACAGAATGTTTGTAGAGCTCTATCTGGAAGATCCATATGACCAAGTTCCCTGATTGTCAATGACAGAGACCCTTTCCGCAGAAAACGAGTACACTTGTTGAGAACTTTGGATGCATCTTCATCTGGAGGAAGGATGCTAATCTCTCTGGCAAGGCCAAGAAGAACATTTGGATTTTTGTATATTTGACTGGACAGCAAAGTTCGAGAATGAATTTTGATATTTCTTTTCTGGGTAGGAAGCTTGGAAGGTCGGAGTTTATGAGGAAGTGGGAGAGGAAGGGGTCTTTCTCTGTTCAGCTTCCCAGGTTTCTGAGGAATTCTCCCTTGGAAGAGTGATGAAATTGCTTCAATCTCATTCGAACTCCACATAATGCCACTACAGCCATCTTCATCAGCGCTTTTATCGAAATTGTCATCGATATCGATGGCACCATCATCAATACCATCTATTTCTTTTGGTAAATCAATTGTATCCTCGCACATCAAATCGGTGAAGGACAGTTGGGAGTTATCCTTCTTTTTTAAGAATTGATTAACCCCAAATTCTGGAGGAAGCTTTGTTCGGCGTGGATAGCGAAGGTTCTTAGGAATATTTTTACTTTTGTTCGAATAAGAAGCTGCCAAAAATGTCATTTGACTAATCCTTGCAACATTTCTTTCAAGAAAGGAAGGATAAACACTAGCTTTTGAGCACATATTATTTACTTCCCTGAGGCAAAGCCTTTACTTATTCCACATGCAGGCTTGTTATAGAGTCATAGACATTTTCTCTTTAGGTATTCCCTGTTCCAAAAACACAATAAGCCTTAACATAATCTTCCACGTCACAGCTGACAATTTTTTAAATATGAGAAGTACGACTGTTTGATAGAAAATACTAGCAAAAGTAAAGTACCTGTTTGAAACAAGATTCTCAGAGCTACTCAAACAAAATCATGCTCTCTTGGCATCTACCACACTTGAGAAGCTGCAAAAGTAAGAGTTTCAGTTATTCCAAGAATTGTGAGAAATCTTGCAAATGAACTAGGAAAATAATCAACATACTTAAAAAGTCTAAGAAATTACTTTCAGACCAAACCTACCACACGGCGAGAGAACCAATATGTAAAGAATGTAATATTGAAATGAGCAGAAACAAAAGTGAATCAGCATGAACTTGTCAACAAGTGAACTTACCTGAGTTCAGAGATCAAGTGTCAAACATCATTCTGCACTAACTTCGGAAATATTAATTAAGCAATTAACAATTTGACCTAGTTATTATGTCTTGCATTAGAATTTAGCAAGTCAACTATATTTGATGCCAAACAAAAACAATGTCAAATCAAATTTCTCTATCAATAACAAGTAAAACCAAAACAATACCATGAAAAGCAATTGGATCAACATAGCACAGTTTGAGAGCTTGTCAAATGTATAATCAATCAAATAAATGGACACTGCAAATAAGAAGAATTCGTTCTCTCTTCTCTGCAAGGCAAAAACCCTGCTAACATGGCAAGTAACACCTATTTAGGGTAAGGGTAAGATGTGAGCTTATTGAAAATGCAAGTCCAAGTGGCATCCAACTAATGCAAGAGCTACATAATTGCAATCACTACGTCTCTTGAAAATTAAAACTATAATTTGTAAAATAATTAAGAATGTAATAGGAAAGCTCACCAGAGAGAACATCGCCACTAGTCTAACATTCATATAGTGAAGTAGACCCTAATTACTAAAAATATATAGTATACAAACTCAACCACATAAACTAACAACACAAATTCGGTCTAAGACTTCTTTTCCAGTATTTGTTACCTCGTGTGCATAATTGAGTCATTTATATAAACAGATAAAGTGTATCCCACTGACCCGGTCTTTCGGAGAGAACCAGATCGTCGAGCCCAAGGCTTATTAAATTATTGCAGAAGACTTGTGTAAAATATCCAAGCGCGACCTACTTGTGATGGGTCACGGTCTATATAATGATTGTGAGAATTAAATATGCGAAAATATAAACTTACATGATCCAAGATTATACTGTGCATACAAACCAATTATCCAGAAACTAAACCCAAAACACCATACAAGTTATCCCAACAGTTTGCTTACTAAGAAATAAGGGCCAATTATCCAGAAACTAAACCCAAAACACCATACAAGTTATCCCAACAATTTGCTTACTAAGAAATAAGGGTTCGACTTAGGAAATGAAATAAAATAAATAGTAGCAGAGTCGTCATCCAAAATCCTAACCTAAGAAAAATATGTTCGAAGGGGTGAGTGACTAGCTCAGTAGGAAATTTATACAAAATACTATATATGTGTAAAACTTATTTTACTCTTTTCTTGGAAACCATGAGTTTCGGGTAATTATGCACATTTTTATAAAACATTTGAAATCCTTTTCATCTCAAGGAAATCCGACCCAAAGGCCTCCAACAAAATATTAAGAAAACATGGTTGTATACATAAACAACTATAAGTTAAAATACTTTCGTCGTGTTTTATACTGAAATCGTGGTTCATAAAAAATGAAGGTCACTCAATGATTCCTCCGAACAATTACACAGAAATGTGGCCATCAATACGGGCAACACCTTATGAGCCCGGAGGAAGACAAATGACAGCGGTTCGTAGACCCGGCTCGTCACCCGGGTTGTTGGCGAGCACGCTATACGACGACACACCCGTAATATACACCCTGATCAGGTTTAGGGGTTCAAAACCCAAGGAAGCCCCATCTCCTTCCTAATACTATCTTTCACACAGCGCACAAACAAAACATCTCCACGTAGTAGGAGATGTACTGGAAATTGCCTCCTGATATTTTGATACCGAAACTGTCCAAAGTATCAGGAAAATTCATCGCTCCCAAACAGATTATAATCATCATATAAAAACATGAAATCCAGTGCATGAAAGTAAACGTGTAAAACTCTCGTACATACATAGTATAAAAGCTAACGTGTCGTCGAACAATCCCTGTTGGATTTTTCATATGTGATATTCCACAAAATTCGGTTTTATTTTGAAAACTATACTATGCAATGCAAGCAACTAAGTATAAAGTTCCTACTTCGTTGGCGGTCCTTCCTCGTATACAAAGGAACAGCTACCTCAGACACTGGCTCAAAGTCCTCGAAATCGTCTGAGCCTACAACATGTCAAACATGAAAAAAAATCTCATAAATACTTCTCGAGGAAAAGTGAGGGGATTCTATGCCGAAACTAATCTTAACGTCTACCAACACTCCACTTATCTTTTCCACCACAGTTTACAATGTAGAACAACTTAGGAAAACATAATCCTCATGATAGTTTCTGCTTAACAATACTACGGAAAAATGCATCACATCTTCATCATTTTTAATAGATCTTCAACCCACAAATTTAACATATCCTCAACATCCTCTAACATTTGTCAACATATCCACATCTCCCACATTCAAACCGTAGCAAAGATAACACAACTAACAGGGTTCAATTCCTCGAGAGCCATCAGCAACTAGAAATTACAATTACACCAATTCAACCATTATGTTAATCTCAACAATTTTTATCAATGCTGTGCACAAACAAAGAGCGAGCTCCAAATCACAGTTTTCAAAAGTCATTATTTTTGTTAGCAACTGTCATGAAACAGAACATAATCTCACATAAGTATTTTTAAAAACAGTGAGTAGAAATTATACCCAATAGAGTCAATCCAAGGAATCCATCTTCAATGACAGCAAACGATATTGAAAATCATAACAGATTCAAGCCTCATTGATAACCAAGAGTATATGATAAACACCAACTACAGGTATAGGTTTTCGGCTTTTCACAAGAACATAGAACAACCCACTGAGAACCCACAATACAGGCCTAGAGCAAAACAGGGAGAAATCTTATCCGCTTTTTTTCATCCAAAACAAAACATAAGTCCAAACAGAACAATGACATCGGATTTACCAGTTGAAAACAGAGGCAATCTATCCAACAGCAAAACTCAAAACAAAATCCCTTACCGAATCCAAAACAGAACCGAATGTTCTGCATTACTCACCGGAAACTGAGAAACGGAGGAGGAAACGCTCGCTGTCAGCTTGCCCTCCGAATGCACCGAAGGAAGGCTTTCAATTTCATTTATCCCACCTTTCAATTTCATTTATTTTTCTCCCCCCTTTCAATTTCATTTATTTTTCTTATTTTAATTTTATCATTTATTTTACTTTATTCATTTGATAATACATATATAAATATGTAATACACGTTAAATTAGTCTCAACATCGAAGACAATAATTTCAGTCTAATTTAATTTCTCAATTTTATTTTTTAAATTAATTTTTGATTTAAAAAATTTTAATTTTACCGATTTGATTGATTGACCAAAATTTTACATTTAGTTGCTATATGACAATTTACGTTAATTTTTTAACGTTACGATCAATTTTAATACTACACGTAAAATTTATTATTTTGAAAATTCTCGATTTACAGACCCGTTTGCTTGGCGGAGATGAAAAGCCATAGCTGAAATTTTAAGTGATACTCAAACTAACGAAGCGCTATAGAACAGTAATTGCAAATTTCTTGGAGCTCTGTGAATTGGGGAATCCCGTCGAATCGAACCGCGAATGTGGAGACGAATACTTAAGTGATCAAGAACAGTTTTGGAACTCTGGCTAGGACACGCGTACGAAAATAATAGGTCAAACGTAAACGAAAATATACAAGTGAGCAATAGTTACATCAGATACTGGGTTCTCGGGCATGGGAGGAGCATTCCTAATGAATCTGGCCTGATTGTTTCTTCTTTAGTTTGTCTCCATTTTTCTTTACTATTTCTTCTTTCGACGCATCCATTTGGCTCTATCATTGTTGTTCTATTTTATTCTGCAATCTCTCGCATGCTAGTTTACACTCTGGATTGATTTCAATTTATATTGTGGGTAATTTGAGGACTTCACTGATGATTAGGTTAATTAGATCGCGTTTCTTAAGAAGAATCGATATATGTCTATGAAGAAGATGTACGGAGAAGGAAGATAAGAAATATTCCTCAAAAAGTCTTTTGATTTTATACATTCTGATCATGGGTGTTCAAAACCGAACCGAACCGACGAATCGAACTAAAATCGATCAAAAAACTAAAACTGAATAAGGTTTTTTATATTAAAAAAACTGAATAAGGTTCTCTTTTGTAAGAACCGAGTGTTTTGATTCGATTACCGGTTTTAGTTTTTCAAAATCGAAAAACCGAAACCGAACCGCATAAATACGTTTACAGTGTTTTTTGTTTTTGAAGTTCCATATTCGGTCATTCGTGCCTCAGCCTCTGAAGTGATTTTAGCTCCAAAAGACCTAATAACTATTTTTTGGACAAAACTTTGTTTTGAAAAGAGAAGAGAAAGAATAATTTTATTGTTATTAATTATGTTTTTATAATTTTTATACAATTTTTATTATAATATTTGAAAAAAAATTAATCAAGAAAAAACTGAAACCGAAACCAAGATTTTAAAACCGAAACTGACTCGGTTCTGATTTTTCTAAAACCGATTCTTGTTTTGTAATTTTAAAATCGAAACCGACTAATTTGGTTTGATTTCACATCAAAATCGAATCGAACCGAACCGTGAACACCCCTAATTCTGATCAACAAAAAAAAGTCTTAAAAAATGAGAGTGACGGAGGCCAATGATATTATTATTTGTTCTAATATCATTTAATTGTTGGTTTTTAGGTTCCCTCGCACGGCGGAATTACCGATGTTCACAACAACGGTAACGTGCGTAACTTATGTATCATAAAAAAACAATTTTATCGTGAACATAAAAATGGATCGTTGTTATAATATATTAATAATAATATGTATTTAGATTTAATCTAAAAAATAAAGAATGTTACCTTTGTAGCTCACTTCACACTGGTACTAAATCAACCGTCGATCTTCTCCGCCAATCCTCCTTACCTCAAATAAGCACGTGTGGGCGTGATGAACGAAACAAGATAACACTCAATTTATGATAGATCGTATTCTCAACACATGAGACGATCTATTTGGATTTAGAAAATAATTTTCTAAAGCCAACACAGAAGACAAAAATTTTCTCTCAAAATTGATTTCTTTTTCAAAGATTTCAAAAACTCAAAAACTCTTTTGCTAATGAAATTTGACCTCTATTTATAGTGATATTTCTCCATAATGGCCATTATGGCATATGGCATTTAAAGAAAAAACCCTATAAATTCCTCATTACATTTATAAAAATGTTATGAAAATCAAAAGTCTTTTCACCATATTTCAACACTTGACACATTTAAGTTATAACAAAAATGTTATGGAAATAAAAGGTCATTACATTAAATCAAATTTGACATTAATTCAAATTTGAAAAAATCCATTTTAAAAACTATTTTTAAAAGTTACTTTATATTTATTACTTTATTGAATAATCAATAATTCAATTTGTTTCATTTAATGAAACATAACAAATATATTAACTTTGACAACTTTTGTCATTTTGTCTTAATTAATTGAATAATCAATAATTCAATTATTTCATCTAATGAAAAAATAATAATAATAAACTTGTTATTGAGTGTATTAAATAATTAATTCATAATTAATTATTTAATCTTATTTGTTCATTTTTCTATTATTCGAATAATGATAGAAGGTGACAAAGGGACCGATGGACCTATAGTTTTAAGCTCCAATAATATTTTGTTAACTAATATAAACTCTTTATATTAATTAACATAATTATTAACTCTAAAGTAATTCCACTAAATACTTAGAGTTGCACTATCAAAACTATAGAGTATTTTTACTTAAAGTAATGTCCATTGATATAGTCATTACATATGCATTAACCCTCCATTTATATTCGCAATAGAGCTAGGTTTATTATCCGTTAACCTCTCATATTGCTTCTTTATCCTTGACTACTATTAGTTCTTAATTGAATAATTAATTCATAACGATTATGAATTGCGCGCTAATTATTCAATCCTTGAACTAACAAACAAGGGAATCCATGGAATGGATTTCATTGTATCGATATTAACATTCTCAGCTATTCATTTTAATTTAGTCCCAATATACAAGCTATACGAATCATAACTTGTACAAAACTTTACCGAGTAAATCAAAGAATAAATTAAAACAAAAATAGGAGTTTATTAAATACAACGAATTAAGATAATACATATATGACCATCATTATGATAAAATTAAATTTTCTATATCTAACAGAAATTATTAGAACAATGTAATTATATCTGGTCCAGTCCTATATAATCATATTATATAAAACATATTTATCTTATGTCATTACATATTTAGTCGGGATATGACTATACATTCTTAATGAGATAAACTATGTTTATGACTATGAACTATTTGAAAATTCCATACTTCAAATATAAGTCATGGACATATTTTGGTTATTACTCTTTATATTTTATCTCACATATATACAATATATATGCTAATATAAAGTTAGCATAAATAACCAAGGAATTTTCTATGAATTTTATAAAACATAATATAAAATGTTAACATAATATCAATCAATATAAATTTATTCATATATTACAAAAGTGTTCTATTACATTTGCTTGTTAGGCATATTACTCCCAACAGTAATAAATATGCCATATGCAGTAAATGTTGAGGTTGTCATTAGCTGTATTGATTCGCGTTTTATGCTTAATTTCCTTTTAAGTTGTAAGAACATATGATGACATAGATAGGATTTTCCGTACATCTTCCCTGTATTTATTTTTATGGTCTTCATTTAATTTGGCCGATCACACCTGAACTTTGAATCTTTCAGGAGAGGAAATTTTGGCTGATACTTTTTTAATGTGTAAGTGTTTGAACGACATGAATAGCTGTGATAGACAAGTATAATGTCATTTAGTCTCATATAAATGCAATTAAATGCATTATGGCTTTGGTTGGCATCATACCTTCATGTATATAGGATGTAATTTTGTAGTCAAAACGATCTTAAGCTTTCCCTTCATTTCCTGCTGTGACAATTTTTCTTAGACGCTACTGTTTGTTACTTCCATTTCAGGAAAATGAAGGTGTTAAGCAGGCACATTTGGCTGGACAATTATTTCAAAAGGCATTTGTGTCTGGATTCATTATTCTTTCTAAATATGATAATTAAAAAAGAAATTCTTCTCCACTGCATATCACCCTCTTCACAACACAGAAAAAGATAAGGAAAAAACCTCGAACAACACAATGTTGAAGTTGCTTGTGTTTCAATAGTGTGTTTTGATATTTTACTCGATATTGTTTTCTTAACTTCATACCATTCTAGCATGTTGTAATCATGCATCAAACTCTCGGACTTCAAAGTTGAGCTCATTAGTTTTCAGTTTTAAGATAATAAGTTGGATAGAAAAGTAACTCTGCTTTATTCAAGAGTGTGAGTCGAAACTCACAGCCCCCCTGTCAAATTGCGGTCGACCACAATTTGAAGTGTGGTCGACCACTCTTAGTCCAGAGTCACTTATTGGTCAGCTATTTTTGATCCAAAAGCTTCCAATGCAATTCCTTCAAAATTTACAATTATCCATTCCTCAATCTTACAATTATCAAATCACAATTAAATCACCAAATACGATATAGAAACTACGTAAACAACTTTTCATATTAAATCTCTATACATATATTATTAAAGATACATTGCTTTTATTTTCCCCCAAAATATAACTATTTTAAGTATATATATTTCATCACTTCTAAGAGAAAAGATCATTATCATATTTCTTTTCTCTTTTCATACAAGGCTGGACAAAATTTAGCAGTATGACCAATCTTGCCACACTTAAAACATCTCCTAGAACTGGCTAAACATGGTCTTGCATGATTCTTTTTGCACTTCAAACATTGGCTGATCATAGACTTTATTTGAATCAACTTTTCTCTACCTTGTTGTTTCCCTTCTTCCAATGATCGCTTCATGCCTCAAGAACTTCCTTCACCATTTGTTAATTGTGGTTGAAAATGATTATCTATTCCAACATTATCTTTAGTCAATTCATCTTCTTGTGCCCATTTCTTAAACCACTTCAAATTTTGAAATTGTTGCTGATTATCTTAAACAATCAGGCAATGATTTTATTTCTTTCTCTTATATTATTTCTCCAGTCTTCCTCCATATGGTTTTCCTGACAAATTAGTAGCATACCATGAAATAACTTAATAATTTAATCATAAGAACATAGTTACACTTACAGTTAAAAAAATATTTCCACATTGAAGCTTGTACTGGTAAACAGTCTACAGAACCGATTTTAAAACCCGGGTGTTCTGATATCATAACTGTAACAACCCGTTTTTCATTGTCCTTTATAAACGTTTAAAACTTGAAATACTTTTCTTTATAAAATATACAGCGGAAGACATTCCTTAAATAAAATCTATTGAAATAAAAGGAAATACATTAAAATAAAATTTCTTTTCTTTAACTTTTAAGAGTATACATTTTTATAATTGTAAAATTTTTCTTTCCTTTAATCGTTAATGTTTAACTTAGCCAGCACAATATTTCGCTGTGAAAATCCTTCATCAACTGTTACTTTCCATTTTCTATTTGTGTCATTACCTACATCACAAGACATAAACTATAAGACTAATACTTTGTAAGAATGAATGTCTAAAAACAACAACCGTGAATTCCTACATACACGTTGTATTAGTGAATATGATATTCATAAGTTGTGCAATTTATAGTCATATATATTCATCCGGTTTTTCCTTTCTACGTTTATTCCTTTTTAGTCAAATAATAGTCCAGATGATCGGAGAATCACTTTACAAGGAAAGAATCCTATCTCCCAATCACCTAATTACATTTATTCTTTTTCTTTACAGTCTAATAATAGTCATGACGTTGGAGATCATCAGTTCAAGGGAAAAGATACATCCCATGGTCCATCTTAAGCAGAACCGTCACTAAATCCCGACTAGGGATGAGATACATCATCATGTAGTTCTCCCAAGCAAGACCATTGCTAAACCCTCCAACCTTCAACGCCTCTTATGTTTAGTCAGTCCATTGTCAGTTTCATTATCTACATACATGCATGTGAACATTTTCATAATTTGATGCATGAACTATGCATGAAATCATATGCAGTTATCATTAACATATCAAATCCTCAAAGTCATAATAATTATGTATAAAACCTAAAACATATCCTATATACTATATTATCGAGCCAAGATAATCAATCATAAACCTAAGACTTAACACCTAATACCCATTACAAATATCAAAACCTTAATCAACAATATAAATAATTGAACTATATATCTATCAACCACAATTGCTAATGTCATCCTCAAGAATGATAACCTACTTTCTTGTGATGCAGCCAGACAAAAACAACTTTTTAAATTCATTGCTTACCTTGAATTGTTCATGCGGTTCCACAATTGAAATATCCTCTTGAATAACAACACCTTCAAAATTAACAACCTTTATAACCAATTACATACTATCTAGGATTTTCATCCAAAATTTCATCTTCTTAAAACATTCATAACTTTCTCAATACTTAACTAATTTCATAAATTCCACCATTTATTTTTTCATTGAGATATCCTTGACAATATATCTTGGTGATTTGACTCAAAAGTTCCAAGAGGTTAGGCAATAAATGTCAACCATCATAACCACTCTTTTTTACCATTTTATTCTCCTTTTACTTCTTTCCTTCACTATATCTACTAAAACTCCATATAATCAGTACAAATTACAAAGAAAATCTTTGTTACATTTAAATTTATGAGAGCGATGAGTGGGAAGAACTTTGAAAGTTCCTAGTTTTTCTTCTTCTTGCTTTAAATTTCTCCCACTCTTTTCATATGTGTATATACACACACACACACGTAGGGGTGTGTAAAAGCAAACCGGAACCAATGAACCAAACTAGAATTAGTCAATTTGGTTCGGTTCGAATTGGTTTTGCATATTCTAGAACCAATTTTTGGTTTAGTTTCGTAAAAACTGAAAATGTCAGTTCGGTTTTCGGTTTATATTTTGCAAAACAACAAAATTGAACCGAATCGACATAATTTTCAAATTAAATAACAAACCCGAAATGTGACCACATCCTGGCTCGCCAAGCACAACGGGTCCAACTCCAACCCTTAATTCTGAAGAAATAAGAAAGAAACGATTTGCAGTCTGCAGAGTGCACTGCAGTGGTCCGTCCAACTCCAACTCCAACTCCAACTCCAACTCCAACCCTCACTCTGCTCCCTCCAGTTTCGCCCGCAGCAGCTCCGTGGCCGGTGGGTCAGACAGTTCAACTCCGTCGCCAGTCGGTACCTCTCGTCTCTCGGTGTTGGCTCTGCCTCTTCTATCGCTCGACGCTCGTGGCTCGGTCCCTGTTTTCTGGCACAGCACAACAAGGTCGCACGACACAGTCTGGGCTCAGTCTCGGCTATCACCCAGCGAAAATCTCCTCTTCCAGTTTCATAGTCTCCTCTTCCAGCCTCTTGGTCCCTCTTCCAGTCTCGGCACTCTGTCTCGGCTATCACAGCGACAGTCTCCTCCAAGCTCCCTCTCAGTTAGGTATAGTCACTCTCCACCCTCTCTCACTGTTGAATAAATTTTTCATAATCTGTAATTTATTTTTTGCCACTGGAATTATGCAATTGTTAATGAATAGCTTGAATTGTTGAAAGATTTGTTGAAATTGTTGAATGAGTTGAAATAATTGCTGGACCTGTTGAATGAAATTGTTGGAATTGTTGAAATAATTGCTGGAATTGTTGAATTTGTTGGAAGAATTTTTGGAATTTTTGAATGAAATTGTTGAAAGAAATTTTCAAATTGTTGAACGAATTGCTGAATTTGTTAAATGAATTGCTGGAATTGTTGAATTTGATGAAATGAATTGTTGGGATTGTTGAATTTGTTAAAAGAATTGTAGTTATACTGATAAAGGATTTTATTCAGAGTAGTTATTATTCAAATTGGGCTTAACTCCTATCTTTTCATATCAGTATTGGATTACTCGCGCGTAAGGATGTTATTATAACCAGTGGAAATTCGAGTATCAGCGGCGATAAGGCAGTAATCGCCTAATCGGCACCAGCAATTGCAACACAGGACCTGCGAAATGGCCGATCATTTCTCACTGCAAAAAATACGTCTCAATACATTTTTTAGAGAAAATGAAAAGATCGGAAAGAAAAGATTACCCGCCATTGTTGTCGTAAGGGGACCAGTTGGAAATTAGAATGCTGCTTTGTCATGAATTAGCAAATCCGAACCAAACCGTCTAAAAATACCTGATTCGATTTGGTTACCAGATTCAAACCGAACCGATTTACACTTGTTGGGATTGTTTTTCTTGTGGGATATTTTAATGACATTTGAAGGTTTTGTTGTAAAAATGTTTTACTATTCTGGTTTTGGTGATGAGCTTCCGCCCAACTTGATCTAGAAAACGGTCGTTCAATGAGGTTCCTCACAAAAAATAATTCTTCTAAGATTTTCCAAATGCATAAACTCTTCTTAAACCTAAATGTTTCTTACCCAGTTCGTCGGTTTCTTTATCCAACTTTGAAGAACCCTAGATTGCTCTCACTTGTTTCATATTTTCATAGTTCTTCCAGTTTTCTTGCATCAGATTCAAAGTTAGACTCTCTTTTTGATGAGGAGGATAAGACTAAGTCTTCAAAACATTTATCTGGAGAAACCCTATTGATCGAGAAGCAGTCTGAGCAAGTTGAAGCTACAAATGCCCATGAAATGACGGTTAGAGTTTCACATCCTTGGCCAGAATGGGTTGCTTTAATGGAGTTATTGTTCAAGCAAGGGTATTTTGAAGGAGGCACACATCCTTTTCGAAGTTCTGACATGGGTGCTAAGGAGGTGAATTGTATTCGAACCGCTTGCCTTAATTTTGCGCGGGGTCAATCTGATCTTATAAGGTAAGGTTTTCATCAGTTCTATGATTCTCAAGACTTAATGCATTTGAAGTCCTTTGTTTGTGAGAAAAAAAATTCATGTTTGTCTTTTGGAATTTTATTCTTTTATCTGAATCTATGTGGTTGATGCATATAATAATTCTCATTTGTGTTTGCTTCGAGCTACATCATAACTACGGAATGAAAGTCTTTCTTTTATTTGGACTTCTAAGCTTGGGCTTCTCTAAATTTTGTAGAGATATCATACTTTCAATGTTTATATATGCTTTAATCTATGAAGGAATGATTTTACTATTGTGATAATTAACTTAGAAAACTCCCTATTTTCGAACTTTTTTTTGTCAACGGTGGTGTGTAATGTGTCGAACCAGTACTGTGTTGGGCAAAAGAAGGATTGAGAAGTTCCTAAGGGAACTACCTTTGTGTTAGCATCCTCATCTTGCTAGAGATTTTCATTATTGGTAGGTTTAGAGCCATTCTGTATGGTGATCATATGTTTCAAAATCATGTCAATAATGACATTTGGAGAACCATTCTTAATATTGAAGTGGGGTTTTGCCTGAATCTATAGGATGGATTATTTTTCTTTATTTAGGATAATTAATTCTCCATTTCTTTTCTCCCCTGTATGTTTCTTTTTTGTCATTTTCTTTTAGGAACTTTTTGAGAAAGGATATTCAAATAATTGCTGGTTGTGGCTGCCCAAGCGTGGACAGGAAGGTTGTTAACTCTGGAAAACGACTTAGAGCGCATGTTGACATTGATGAAGGAAGTGTATGTTTCAGGTTTTTCTCTAATATTTCTTTTTAGTTATTTCACTCTTTATTCTTCTGAGGATTATGAAATTGGATTATAGAGTTAGACTAGGGAATTGAGTTTTTCCGTAAAAATTAAAATAAAAAAATCATGCACAATTTGAATTTTTTTTGGGTTTATAATTAGTGTAGCATTTCATAGATCACACGGTATAATTTCAATCAAATTAGAGATTTTCACCTAGAACAAGTAAAAGATAAGACAGACTATTCAAGAGTATGCAAGCTCGCTAAATAACCCATTTAATTAATCCCCTTTTTTCTCATTTCACACCTTCGTGTAAATATTCCAAACTCCTCCCAGGACTTCTACAACTACCTTCCCAACAACATAAAAAATTGCGTACATAAATACTAAAATATCCAAATGCAAGATGGACTAGATTTCCTTGCTTAGTAGATGCCTTATTCCTTCTCGAGTAAGTGAAACTCATAGGAGTGATGAACATCTTGTGAGGTTTATTTATTCTTAGAAAAAAAAAGAGTAGTTAATAACTGTCGATTGTAAGTGATATAACTGTCATTGACAACTATTGCGTAAAAAGGTTAGCTAGTTTAATGAAGAGTGGAGGAGGAAAAGGAGGAGGGAGGGAGGAAAAAGGAGGGTAGATACTAGGATCTTGAAAGTCTGGGAGTGTGTGAGTAGGTTCTAATCGACGAGGGAATACTTTGTAATTTTGTCAACAATCTTTTCTTGAATAAAAGTTAAATTCTATCATTTTACATATTAGAGTTGTAATTTTGAGTTAAAAAGATAATCATGAGGTTAGAATTGCCAAAGGAGAGCATGGCCGAATGCCAAAAAGAGTTGGCTAGTATGAAGGAAGAATTAAAGGTGGGAAAAATTGCATCAATGGAGTGCTATATTTCCCTAATTCAGGAACATATAGAGGTGTGCAAAAGTCGGTTCGGTTCGGTTTTAGGTCGAACCGAAACCGAACCAATTTTTTTCAGTTTGTAAAAAATGGAACCGATACTGCACCGTTTAAGAACCGAAAGTGAACTGAAATTTTTGGTTCGATTTTGGTTCAGTTTCGGTTTCGGTTCTACTTATTATATAAAATAATATATATATTTTATTTTTATATATAAATATAAATTTAATTTTTATCAATATAAATTTAACAAAAATAATGAAAAATAAAAAAAAAACATTTACTTTGATGAAAAAAAATATAAAAGTCAATCACTAATTAATTCAATTAAATAATAATCAATCTGTTTGATAATTAGTTACTATAATTCATTAATATATTTACGGTATAATCTACTAATTGAATCATTAATTAGTATAACTCACTAGTTTTATTAGTAATTAGATAATAATTTAATTACTAATTTAGTACAATTTAATAACTAGTTAGTCAATAATTCAATTATTATTTAGGTATCAATAAAATAATTTAAATTTTAGACAATTGTTAGATTTAATTTTGAACAAATAACAATTTATTGAATAATTTCTTAATATTAGTTTTAAATCAAACCGCAAACCGAGTTTTTTAGATAAAAGTTATAAATTTATTGGTTCAATTCGGTTTGTGTCAGTTTTGAATAAGCCAAACCAATAACCGAACCGATAACTTTGGTTCCTACAAAATAGAACTGAAGATCAATTCTGGGATGTTCAAAATCGATCCGAACCGAATCGAATTGATCGGTTTCAGTTTGGTTCACCGGTTCTAGTTCGATTTTGAAACCCCTAGGAACATATGGCAACATTATTGGCTAGGACTGAGAACAAGCTTTTGTCATCGAAAACGGAAGAAATTCGAAAGAGCTCTGAAGCAGATAGGAATGTGAGGAATGATGAGGCTCAACAATTTTCTGCCAGGAGTTTTTACCCCAAAAGCTAGAGTTATCGGTATTCAATGGAATCAATCTGGAAGGATGGATGTTCTATGTTGATCGATATATTAATATGAACTGTTTAACTGAAATGGAAAAATTGGAAGCGACATTGGTCTGCTTCGAAGGATCAGCATTGGCGTGGTTTCAATGGGAGAGTGGATTTAGGCTGTTCTGTTCATGGATGATTCTTAAAAAAAAGAGTAATGGAAAAGTTTAGGAATTCTCGAGCAGGGTTAGGATGTGATCGACTCGTCTTGAAAGCAAGAAGAAACAAAAAACGATAGAGTATCAGACTCAATTCGAGTCTATTATTTCTAATTTAATGGGAATTCCATAGGAGGTTTTGTTACAATGGATTATGAAATGAAATTAAAGGAGATGCTTGGCTAATGAGGCCAGTAGGTCTCCATGATTTAATGGAATCGGCACAGATTGTGAAGGATAGGAATGAGTTGGTTCGACCAAAAAATTTTGGCGAAATTCGTTGGGAGGCAAAGTTGGGCAGTAATGGCCACAAATAAGAGCTTTCCAATGGAACATCAAGCAGTACCACTTATGACAGAATGCATAAGTGAATAGGAGGAAACTGACAGAAGCTGAAATGAGGGTGAAAAGGAAGAAAGGTCTATATTTTAGGTGTAATGAAAAATTTTCTGTGGGCATTTGGCATCGATGCAAGAAGCGAATGTTATAGGACCTGGTATTGTAAGATGAGGAAGAAGATCCCTAGGAAGAATATAAGATTGAAAACTCAGAACGAAATGCACTAGAAAAACTTAAAAGTTTTGTGGAGTTGTCTTTAAATTTTGTGATCGGGGTGACTACTCTGCATACTATGCAGTGGTGGGGGATTGTGAAAAGACAGCAAGTTATAGTCTTGATAGATTGTAATGCAACCCACAATTTTATTGCTAAACAATTGGTAGAAGAGTTGCAATTACCCAGTACACTTACAAATTATGGTATCCCGCTTGGTAATGGGGAGTCGATTCAGGGAGAAGGAATCTATAAGAATGTTTTGTTAATTTTGCCCGAAGTAGAAATTTTAAAGGAGTTTTTACCTATTGAGTTAGGTAATTTGGAAGTGATTTTGGGAATGCAATGGTTGGAATATTTTGAAGAAATGAATGTGAACGGAAAATTGTTAGCTATGAAACTTGTTTTGGGAAACAAGACTATGTACATCAAAGGGGATCCAAGCTTGAGTAGAACAAAACTTTTCAGAGAAAACATGTGGCATCCCGCCCTGTGAAGGCCAGAAAAGGCCTAGTTGTGGGTCCGGCCCATATCAGGGGGGCACAATCTCACATCGCTTGGGAGAGTAGAAAATGCATGGTATATAAGCATGGAGCCCCTTCCTACCTAGTACAACGCGTTTTGGGCTAACCCCAAGAACAAACCCGTGAGGGCTTCGGCCCAAAGCGGACAATATTGTACTGGGAGCACCGGGGGACGTTACAAATGGTATCAGAGTGAAATCCCAACCGGAAGTGTGGCCGACGAGGACGTCGGGTCCCCAAGGGGGGGAGATTGTGGCATCCCGCCCTGTGAAGGCCAGAAAAGGCCCAGTTGTGGGTCCGACCCATATCAGGGGGGTACAATCTCACATCGCTTGGGAGAGTAGAAAATGCATGGTATATAAGCATGGAGCCCCTTCTTACCTAGTACAACGCGTTTTGGGTTAACCCCAAGAACAAACCCGTGAGGGCTTCGGCCCAAAGCGGACAATATTGTACTGAGAGCACCGGGGGACGTTACAAAACAAAGGTTGTTAGTTGAAGTTTTTGGTGAAGAAGAGAATTCCACTAACATTAAGTGATATAAATTATGAAGAAATTGGGAGATTATTGAATTGATTTGAGCATGTTTTGCACATGCCAAATGGGTTACCATCCGAGAGGGAGCATGATCATGTTATATTGTTGAAGGAGGGAGTTCCACCGGTCAATGTCTGACTCTATAGATATCAGGTGGTTGATGAGATTGAAAAGCTTGTCCAAGAAATGTTGGCTGCAGGTATTATACTACCAAGTCTAGTTTATTCTTTAGTCTAATTATTCTTGTAAAAAAAAAAAGATAGTAGTTGGAGATTTTGTATGAACTGTAGGGCTCTTAATAGAGGGACAATAAATGATCGTTTTCCTGTCCTTGTGATTGATGAGTTGGTGGATGTACTTAATGGAGGAATTTTTTTTTACTAAACTAGATTTGAAATCAGGATATTACTAAATTATGGTGAAGAAGAGGGATATGTCAAAAATGGCTTTTCGAACACACGAAGGTTATTATGAGTTTAAGTAATGTCATTTGGCCTTATTAATGCTTCATCTACATTTCAATCATTAATTAACAAGGTATTCCATCAATGCCTTATAAACTTTATTTTGGTATTTTTTTATGATATCCTTGTGTTTAGCAAGTCATTTGCAGAGCATTTGGAACGTATTCGTTTGACTGCAAATATTGTCTGATAATAAACTATATGTTAATTGGAAGAAATGTTTATTTGCTAAGCTACAATTGGAGTATTTGGGATATATTATTTCAGAAAAATGAGTGGCATCGGATCCCAACAAAATTTCGAGCAATTCGGCAATTGTAGAGATTTTTGGGATTGATGAGGTTGAAGATGCCTTCCATCAGTTGAAAACGGCAATGAGTACATTGTTAGTCTTGGCTTTGCCGAATTTTGATGAGGTTTTAGTTGTAGAACCGAAGGCTTCCAGTATTGGGTTGGGTGCAGTGTTAATGCAGAAATAGTGACCAATCTCTTTTTTGAACTAGTAGCTGATTAAATGAAAGATATTAAGTCTGTATATGAAAAAGAATTGATGGCCATTGTGTTGGCAATTCAAAAATGAAGACCATATTAGTTAGGACGCCATTTTATTGTTCGTACAAATTAGAACAGTTTGAAATTCTTGTTGGAGCATCGTATGGTGGCTGTTGAACATCAGAAGTGGCTAACAAAGCTCTTGGAATATGACTTTGAGGTTCAATATAAACCAGTTTCTAAGAACAAGGCAGTTGATGCATTGTCTCGGAAAGAAGACCAAGTTGCGGTGCAATCAGAGTTGGAAGTGCTGTTTTGCGAAGGTGTAATAGATTCTTGGGAATTAGAGGTAGAAGTTGACAACGGTTTGAAGCTGCTATTAATTAAAGAGGAGTTGTTACAAAAGGGAAGTCCTAAGTCGGAATTTCTTCTTTTCAATGATCAACTTTTTTTCAATAACAGAAAGGTTATTTCGTGGCAATCCAAGTTTATTTCACAAATTTTAACATTGTTTCATGCTAGTCTGGTGGGAGGACATGCGGCAGGTTTTACTAAAACATTCAAAAGACTAGTTGCTTAGTTGTTTTGGATGGGAATGCGCAAAGATATTTAATAGTTTGTGAATTGTTGTGAGGTTTGTTAGTGGAATATTTCAATGGATTTTATTGAAAAACTGCTTAAGTTTGAAGGAATGGATACGATTTTTGTTGTAGTTGATCGTTTGAGCAAATATGTTCATTTCATACCATTGCGACATCCTTTGAGTGATCCGGCAATTGATGTATTGTTTTTCAATCATGTTTTTCGACCTCATGGGATGCCTAAGTCGATTGTGTCGGATGAGGATAAAATTTTTGTGAGTAGATTTTGGAAGGTGTTGTTTTCCTTACATGGCACTATGTTGAAGTTCAGTTTGGCTTACCACCTGCGCAAACAGATGGTTGGTCGGAAGTAGTGAATCGCACTATTGAGTCTTATTTACGTTGCTTTACTTGTGATAAACCGATAGCTTTGAGTAAGTGGATTTTGTAAGCTGAATTTTGGTACAATTTTTCGTATCATTCAGCAATTCTTATGTCTCTATTCAAAGCAGTATATAAAAGAGATCCTCCTACGGTTATGCGATTTGAGACTCCAGCTAAGTTTGCTGTATCAGCCGTTGACAGGCAGCTGAAGGAACGAGATGATATTATTGACATATTGAAGCTTCATTTGGCAAAAGCCTAGCTTCATATGTCATTTGCGGCAAACTGGAAGCGGTGTAATGTAGAATTTGTAGAGGGTGATTATTGTTGGCTTTGAATTCAGCCACATGGACAAAAATCCGTAGCCAAACAGTTGAATATTAAATTGCCTCTCCTGTTTTATAGGCCATTCCAAATATTACGAAGGATTGGAAAATTGGCTTATAAGTTGATGTTGCCAGAAACATCAACTATTTATCTGGTATTTCACATTTGGCATTTGGGTGCTGGAAAAAGTACAGGGAATTGTCAAGGAGGTTCCATTTAATAAGAAACTGTCAATTATGATCACTTAAAAATGAGGCCATGACAACTAATCTTTTATTTTCATTTCATAATGGCAATTTGCATGCATATTATTTGAATAGGCCACAAAAATGAAGCCATAACAACTAATTTCTTGGTGATCTTACAATACTTGGCTTATTTTAATTTTGAAATGGTAATGTGCATGCATCTAATTTTAATAGGCACTTAGCAGGTATGTGGTTCTTGCAACTTGAGGGGTGAATGCGAAAGAGCATATGTGAAGGCACAAGCAGGTGACGTTGCCCGAACTGTCGATGTCATGCGGGTGTTGCTAATGTATGGTCTTGATAACATTTCTAGTATGGTGGAGAACAAGGCATGTCTAGACAAAATTGTAAAGGAGTCAGTGAGAAGGCTTTTGAAAGAACTGGTTAATGGGTCTCATCTTTCAAAGTTAACAAATCCTACCTGCTCTTCATCGATTGAAGATCAATCTGAGCCACAAAGAGATGTCTCAATGAAGGAAGGCGACTGGCTTTGCCCCAAGTAATGTGAAGTATTAAGTACTTTGGATATAATATCTTTTGTATATTGACAGGTGCATATTTCAAATTTTTCATTATTTTGGCAGTTGTAACTTCCTGAATTTTTCCAAAAACGTGAAGTGCTTGCGATGTGATGGCATATTCCTAGAACGACTGAGGAAATTAAACAAGGATTTGGATCATCTTCCATTGAAGAAGGGCGATTGGATATGTGACAAGTAATGGATTGAAATGTCCTCCAATTTCGAGTGTTCTTTTGTTTTCTTATTTTTCTTTAATTATTTTCAACTTTACAGATGCCGTTTCTTGAATTTTGCAAAGAACTCACAATGTTTGCAGTGTGAAGAAAAGCCAAAAAACCGTCAATTAAATCCGGGGGAGTGGGAATGCGAATCGTGAGTGATATTCTTCAATCCTTTTGTCATGTATTAGCTGTTATAGTCTCCAGAAATTAAATGTATGTCAGTGCAGGTGCAACTACATTAATTTCAGAAAAAATATGGTATGCTTACGGTGCGATCATAGACGGCCAATAGGATCAAAAGATTTAAATATAAAGTCTTCTACTCCAATTGGTGAGAAAAATGCAGTCTATAGTTTGTTTAAGCCAAGATTTGCTAGAATTGGGAGTGATTCTGTTGGTGACATATCTAATGGTCAAGCTAGGAAGGTTGGAATCAGAAGTGCTAATACCTGGCAGTTTATTGAAAATGATGCTGAAGGTTCTTCAATTTCGCAGAGTGGGATATATGGTCTGGTTGATTTCCCAATTCTTGGTGGCAAGAGTGATTTGTCCAGTTCTGCAGAAAGAAGAGAAAAATGGAAAGAGGAGATTATGAGGAAGAGTACCGAGGGGGGACAGGCATGGAAGAAGGAAAAGGAACTTGGGTCTTTATCTTCCCATACTCAAGGCGTATTGGAGTGTACTGAACTCACCGATGATGAAGAGATGGCTGGGTGGTTTGCTAACCTGAAGAAGCAGATCGAAAGTTCATGATAATTTGTTCAGTCAAGGATTTCTCAAATTTGAGCGACCCTATGGTTGCACGAGGACAAAAAAGTCAAGAATGTGAATAATTGGCATTTGAAGGACATGGATGTGAAGTTAGTCCACGGATCTGGAGGTACATCTATTAAGTTACTCAGAGAAATGGACCCTTCACTATGATCAACAATTTGAAAAAAAATTGAACTTTTCTTTTGGTGTCTTTTTTATCCCAATTTTCCTTTTTTGGGTGGCGGTGTTTCTTCATTTTTAGGTGAATAATTCCTCCACAAGGAAGAAAGCAGCCAGAATTATATATGGCAATTGGATCGTTAATTACTTCATTATAATTCTTAACAAAGGGTTTTACATAGGGCGGATATGATACTAGGATTCTGACTATGGAGCCTGCTTACTATATTTTTTGTTATCAAATTCTTGTGATAGGTTGAGGATTAATTTTTGTTTTGATCAGCAAGTTAAAAAAACCTTTGAAAGCACAAGAAGTTAAGAAAAGCTTACGGAAGCCTTGCAAAAAGTGCAGGAATGCGAACACAAAACACCTAAACCAGAGCTAAGTAAGCTGTTACTATAATGGCTGAAACTTGATTTGTCCTTTGTCTACCAAACAAAAAGCTCTGCATTTGGCCCAAGCATGGACCAAATTTATAGATTACGTTTAGAACTGCTGCTGGCCTCTTGTTTTTTTTTTTTTGTAATCGCATTTTTCCTTTTTGTGTTTCACGTTTTAGACGTGTTCTTATCTTCAAATAGCTAATTTATTTGGAGATATTATGCCTACATATGCATTACTATGTTTCTGATGTCAAATTTTCCATTCTCCTTGTGAACAGATATTGTGTATGCCGATATCAGAGAGATTTACTTGTACGGTCGGAAAGTAGCTATTTGGTGGAGGTTCCAATCACAATCGAAGCAACTTGTTGAATGCTGATATCTTTGCAAGGTAATGTCTGTCACGTAGGTGTCAACTTTTTTTTCAAAAAGGGTTGATTAAGATGGTTGAACGAATGCTTCTTTAATCATGAACTTACAAAGACGCATTTTCGTATATTGAAGAACAACATTATTAAATTTTCATGTTATATTGGAGGGTATTCGGCATTTAGTGGTACCTGTTGTTGGTATGTCTTGGGCTTTGATTTTTATCAGTCGTTTTTATGTTAATATAGAGAATCCTTATGGATCATTTGATATCAATTAAGTAGATTAATTTTTAATTTGAATAGAACAAATCTAATGTGTACATAAGCTCGTAAACTCATGCTCTGCGTCACCTTATCCTTCACTCCTATTCTCTTTCACTGGATGATTGACCTCAGGATTCATATGCATTAGAAAGCCTAGCATCATCTTTTATCATTGCTTATGCCAGACACGTCGAGTTTCTTTAGCTCATTAAACTACCTGTCGATTCTAGTTCGCTATTGTCTTTAGCACGTTGAACCTTCATTTGTTTCAATATATTCTCTTTAACCTTATTGTGGACGTTCAAAACAATCACTCCTAAATCCATATTCATGCATTCATTTTGACAAGTTTTGATTTGTTTGAGGAGTTATGGTTTTAGGTTATAATGTTGATCATCTTGGGGAAATCTTGGTGTATTTTGCTTTTTGACGAATGAAAATCATATTGTATTATTATTTATAATGTTTTAGGCTAAATTTCAATGTAATGGATGATTGACACCGTGAACTTTTTTTTAACACCTGGAATGTCAAAGTTAAGATCATAAGCAAATTGAACCTTGATATGAAACAATCTGTTAAAATCAACATGTAACTTCGATGTGATAGTTTGTTTTTATTTAGTTTTTCATGGGTCAATTTTTCATTGGATCTCTCTTTTCCCCTTCCTCCATGGCCGACCACGTCCATCTCCAACATTCTTATTCATCATGCCTTCGCTCAAGTTTTTCCCAATGTTGGTTGGTGTTCAAAAGAGTTAGCATTGTTAGATTTATTTGACAATTGTTGTGGGACTATACATTTAATTGTAAGTATGTGTCAATGACTATCTATTGTAATATCTGGAAACTTTTAGTTCATTAAACGAGAATAATGTACGAAATATATTTAATAATGATGTGATTTTATGGTTGTTATGAAAATGAATATTTATTGTAGAATGGATTTTATGATGAATTGGATTATATTATGGCTTTATGGATAGATGTTATACATAGGTTTGGAATCAGGATTTTGTTAAGCATAAGTGCGAACGTCAGCATGTGTAAATGTGGATCTAGAGAGGGCGTCTGGGCCTAGTGTTATTTTTGGAAAAATTGTAATTGAGGGCTTTTGCTTTGGGAGCGGACGTCTGCATATGTAAACATAATTTTGGCGTGGACGACCGAAAGGCATAAATGCGTTTGGGACTGGGCGATCGGTCCATGAACAAATTTTAAAGTTTTAACTTGGATAGGCTGTGGTTGCCTGGAGCGGTTGTTTTGAATTGTGATTTTGCAGGAGGCAAGAATTTCGGAGCGGACGTTTTGGCATCCGCAAGGAGAAATCTTCTGCGAAAAATAAAAAAATGTATATGAACGGTCGACCGAGCATTTAAATACAGACGTTCGAAAATACGAAAGGTCACATAGAATTAAATTCAATGTTATGTTTTGATTGGTGGAGGAGGGATGACTCACCATATGCCGTCCAACTTGAATCACACCTCTAGCTTGAAGTGGAGAGTGAGATTCTTTTTATTAAAATATGATAGAAGACTTAAAATTAAAAAAGGAAGAAAATATAAAGAAGTTCTCAAGGAAAACTCTCTCTCCCTCTCGAAAATTTGAAGGTAACAAGAATTCTCTTTATGATTCTTAAGAATTCTATAAGTTTAAGGAAGTTGTTATGGTGGGAAGAAATAAAAATGAGAAAAATAGTCATAATCGGGTAGTTACGTTGTTTGGAATATGTTGACTATCTTAATGAGATTGTAAGTTAAAACCAATTGAGTATGTTATTATTGACATCTTAAGAAAGAGAAAAGTTCTGGAATTAATGAATTTGGTTAAACATGGAAGAAGTGTTAGCCTTTTTGTTAGGTTAAGTTTATTTTGATGATGACTTGGTAATGATTATTTTGATGCAAATAATAAATTGGTTATTGGATTTGTATTGATATTATTCTTAATGTTTTAATCTTTATAATTATACTTGTATTTATTGGAAATACCCTCAAAACGAGTATTATTAATGTACTAACATGTTTACCTAAGTCCTTGTAGTGAAAATATATTATATTGGGGACTTAGAATTTAAAGGAAAATTAAATGAAGACTTGTGGACGTACTGCAGACGTGAGAAGTGACCAAAACTGGCTTTTGGTCTTCCAGTCGCAATGCGGTCGAGAGTAGCGGTCGGGGAACGCGACCAATTTTATACGAAGTTTGCTTCTAGAGCTTCAGCGTGATTTTTGAACGCACTGCGGTCGAGGATGTGGACGAGAGTGGCGACCGAAAAACATCGCAGATTGAATCTACCATTTTCCCGTATTTTGCGAACGCAATGCAGTCGAAGGATTTGTTATGAAGGACTTTCGGACGCGACGCGGTCGAGGCTCCAGTCGAGACCTGTGACCGAAAATGCATGGCAGACACAACGACCAATTTTTAACAGTCGGACGTGGTCGACCGAAAAGAAGTGGTCGACCGAAAAAGCCGGTGTCTCTAAATAAGAAGCATTCTAAAGCTCAAAGCAACCAACGAGAGAAGTACCGAAGCTCTGCCAAAATTCATATTCGACTTCTTAGCAATATAAGTGAGCTTGTAATCTAACTCTCCCTTACCACAAACTTGAGATTTCAATTTGGGAGAGTTCATAATAGTTTTTGCACTTTTAATTATGAAATACTTTTGTACAAAATTGTAAAGGGTAACTCCTTACGAATTAGTCATATATAAAAGTGACGACCCGAAATAGTCAATGGCTCGATTAAACGCCCGTAAGTTCAATGAAAAGGTGACTCCCCGAGAATAGTCAAGTTAAAGGGTGACGCCCCGAAATAGTCAAAGGGTGACGCCCCGTTAATAGTCATTGTTTGTAACGGTTTAATTGGCACCTGTAAGCCAATTGGTTAGTGGATCTCCAAGTGGAATCTTAGAGCGTAGATGTAGGTGGGTTGCCGAACCGCGTAAACAAATCTTGTGCATTCTCTTTATCCCTTATCTCTTTATATTTCCGCATTGTAGATTTAATTGTATACGATAAATCACTTAGAGATTCAGTGATTTTAATATTGCACGAAAAAAATTAGAACGCTATATTTATCCCCCCCCCCCCCCAGGCATGCACACGGTTCGTCAAAAAGTTATGAATATTTAAAGGTGGACAAAAATTGGGAAAAAAAACCTAGAATGTATGCATATTGGATTGAAGTTCTAAAATGTGTTGCTTTTATCACAGGTATGTAATGAGCACTAAATGGTTAAGTACCGTACACAATAGTGGTGAAGATTATGTATATTCGGAATTATGCATACTTTAAATTATTTGCAATTGAATAGATATTGATGAGAGTATTGTTATGTTTAGGTTTTGCTATACAAGAAGATATTTCTACGTGTTAGAACCACATTAAAGACTTAAGGTAAGAGATATGCATGTCTTTGGCCTTTTGTCCTATATCACAAGATATTAGGATTGAATTGTATTAATGACATTGTTTGTTGTGTTGACTATAGAAGGATGTTAGTATAATGTGGTGTTACAAATTGTATGCTATCACTGTTTGGTATGCTAGGAGTTATGGAAGATAACGATTCATTGTGTTGCATAGTTTTTAAATGATGGTCTGAATGGTATGCACTCATGTTCATGCATCATGATTTCAAGAAAAAATAATGAAAATGTTTAATGGATAGAATAAATGTAAATATGCGTTGTGAGATGGGGTTGAGTGATGGTCCTACTTAGGAGAACCAGTTGATGTATCTCATCCTTGGAAGGATTGAGTGATGGTTCTACTTAAGAGAACCAAATGATGTATCTTTTGCCTTGAACTGTGGATCTCTAACGTTTGGATTGTTATGTGATTGGAAAAGGAAAAATAGAAATGAAAATGCATATTTTAATGAGACTGCATAACATGAGCATCACATTATTTATATTTGTTTTATCTTTTACTAAATATTAGATTTATAGATAAATCCTGTGATGTAGGTGAGGAATATGATCATAATGAAGAAAATGTGGACTGATAGCATAGGATGCAGTTGAAGGAGTGTAGCTACATCGAGCACCTATGTCAGTTGGTGATTTTGGCTGATGAGTTATGACTCACTTTGTTTCCAAAACTGTTTTAAATAAGGATTGTATTATGTTTTATGTAGGAATTAAGACAATGATGTATAATATATCTTTTAAAAGTTTTAAATGAAACAATATATCTTTAAATGGATTGCATGGTACAAAGGAACTTTAAATTAAAAAAGAAATGTTTCCGCTACATATTAAATGTCATTTGTCACACAGTTTAAAAAAATGAATGGAAAATGATAAGGATTATCGGGTCATTACACATAGTCAATCTTAATGTAGTGATGAAATAAAGATGTGCTTTAGCATTTGAGTAAAGTGTGAGGCCTAATTGTTTAGATATCAATAGTTAAGTCGAATTAAGCCTAAACCCACAGGTTCCTAGGTTAAACAATGAGTTACCTTTCGTTCTCTTTGCTTCTCATCCATTGAAAGCATATAGAGATAAAGGTTAAGGATCTCTCTAGAGAAAAAGTCATTTTGATTTAGAATATCAAAGTCATAGGTTCCATGCTCGACAACGATTTACGAAAACTAACAATTAAGATAATTTCATAGATTCATGTATATTCTCCAATTATTTCATCTTGGCGATTTTGACATGATGAATATAGTTTTGGGATTATTTGGAATTCAGTTTAGATAATCAAGTCTAACAAGTGATATTGGAGCATTTTCAGGTTAAAATGTTAGAAATAAAGCTAAAATTTTAATTTTGGATTTTGAAATTTTAGATTTTCAATTTTTATTGAAATTTTTATATTTTGGAATATTCTACTTAGTTAGATTTAATAGATTAAATTAAAGTTTTAAAATTCACGATAAATAAGCATGTATGAATCAAAATCTTATTTTAAGTGATTAAATTCCATCAAAACATGTATTTATCTCTCAAACTTTTGTTTTATATAAAATTTATGATTTTTGGGTTTGTTCATCATAATTCTTTCGAAAAAAATATCAGGAGGCATTGCATTTTTTGTCTTACTCCGCGACATAAAATTGATAATGCCAAGGCGCTAGGGTTTTCCACCCTAACATTTTGGTGTTATGATCAGGACACTAGGGTGTTCTAGCGATGCCTCGGCATGTCATTCGGCACGCCTCGACACTACGTAGTGGTGAGCGCCTCGACATTATGAAAGGAGTGCTTAAGCGTTGTTGAGTCGTGTGCAGAGCCTTGGTGGTAAAGTATCAACGCTTAGATACTTTCTGTGTTGTGACATTAAGGAGTTGGTGCTGAGCGCTAATGCTTGGGTTTTGAATTTTTTTATTATTTTTAAATTCATATTTTGGTATTTTGGAATTATTTTGAAATATTTTATTATGATATGATTTTATTTACGTGACATTCTATCTAAATTAGGTTCTTTTGCTTAGATTGATTAATTCAAAATATTAAGATTGTGTGTGTGAGACTCACGTGGCTATGTAATCGGCTCAAAGAAAGTTAATATTTAGGCAAGTCTCACGTTGATGTAATAAATATGTGATAATTGTCAAGTTTTTCATGTGGGTAATAAATTGGTCAAAAGATGGATTTATTATTTGAAAGGATTTTTTTATCAATATTTGATTATTGCACTTAGAGTATGATAACTCCTTAAAAGAAGAATTATTTTATACATATATTTTATACGAATATTGTTTGAAATTGATGATCTAATACATAAAAAATCATATTTTTCCTATAGAATGTCACACCACTTAACAACATTATGTTTTTTTTATATAAAATAATTTGTTTTATGTAATTTTCAAATTTTAATTGATGCAAATTGGTATTTGATGTAGAATTATGGTTAAAATAATATTGAAGTACAGGGAATGATGCAACAAATTTACAAGAGAAAGAAGATTTAATTAAGGGAAAATGATAAATTAACCATTATGATTTGCGATCAATAACAAGTCAACTACTATCTTTTATTTTCTAACAAATTAACCACTGACGTATGAGAAAATGACAAAACCAACATCGTTATCACGTTTGCTGTTAACAAGCTGATTTGGAGCTATGTCGGTTCGTAGACACAAAACGCCGCGGCTCCGTAGTTTTCTAAGAAAAAAAGACTAAATTTGGCCTGCACGCTGCAGTGTGTTAGGACGTCGTGGCGACGTTTGGGGACGTGGTAGCGGCGTCTCAAGAGACCGTAGTGGCGTCTCAAGACGCCGCAACGGTGTCCCAAGAGACTGCCACGGCGTCCCTCTTTTCACAGCAATATACATAACTACGAAATGTTAGGGCTCGCCATTTTCACCCATTTCACCGCGAACAAACACCGAATCCTCTCAGCGACCCATTTTCACCGCGAACAAACACCGAAAACTCTCTGCTATTTTCGATGACAATATATTCCTGAGTAAAGAAATTGGCGTTCAAGCGTGGGAAGACAATGGTGGAAGCTGTGCAAGCCGCGGCGGTGGACGATGAGCAACCCGTGTCGGTGAACAATGAGCAACTCGCGACGGTGCAATACGAAGACACCGCCGAGGATGAAGACACCGCGGTGGTGCAACCTAAACCCGAGCCTGAAGTAGGAGAAGCCAAAGGCTCATTTATCCCATTCCAACCAGTTACAACGGGTTTAAGGTCCAAATTATTCACGACAGCAAATTGAAAAATATGGTATGAAGATGATATACAACACCATGTAATTATTGTTTCTAAAATAGTAGATTTGGACTCTTTGGCAGGAATGAGAATTAAACAATTGCTTGAAGATGCTGAATTAGCTGGGTTGTGCTGGATGTGGGGTAGTTATTGTGAGAGAATTATTAGAATGCTTTATGCTAATTTGAAACTGTCCACCGAGCCATTAGAGGTGCAGACGTACGTTTTTGGACGAGAGTTGAGGTTCACTCCCAATGATGTAAATATAATGCTTGGATGTGTACTGGACGGGCCAAGCAATCAATATTATCACATGTCTCTGGAGCCACCATTCATCAACCGAGGAGAAGAGCTAGCGGTGCTTAGATTGTTGCATCGAGATCCTGAGGTTGCCCAGTACAACAAGCCAAAGGGTAAGGAGTTGAATGCCATAGCCCTATTGATCCATCTGATCATGACGTACACGATTTTGCCTCGAAATGGGCATCGAGACCATGTTAGCTGCATGGATCGTTATATGTTAGAGAAGGTGTTCACCAGGAAAAAGGTGGACATCGGATTTATCATCCTGAGCCACATGCATGAGGTGCTGAACAACCTAGCTAAGAACCTGCCGTACAACTGGCTCATCCAGAGGTTCGTTGAACAGTATGGGGTACCCATCTCGGAGAAAGAGCCGAGAATTGAAGAGTCGGCCAATGACGTATACAACAAAGCTAAAGTGGACTGAATGGGTATCACCGAAGTTGGAGGGGAATAGTTACGCAAGTCCAAGAAGCAGGCAGCACCTCCACCCCCTCAGGGCCTCAGCATTCAGCCCCCTCACATGAACAGCCGCCCCCTCCTTAGTCATCTCACTTTACTTCGATGACTGAGGAGACGTCCGCCTGGATAAGCAGGATAGAGGAGCACCATCATATGGTGATGACCAGAATGCAAATGATGAAGGAGCACCTGCAAATGCAACAGGTCTAAATACAAAGAGTGGAGGAGTGAGCAGAAGAGAGGCATCGCATAGTAGAATAGTGGCATATGCGAGCAGAAGAGAGGCACCGTGAGGTGGTGGCAGCACTTAAGAGACGTGAGAGGCGATCATCCCATACAATATTCTCGTCATCGTCTTCTAAAGCAACAGATGTCACATACCGCTTGTAAGTTATTTACTTCGCACCCAAAGTCCAGTTTTTACTTTATTTGTGTTTGACGTAATGACGTGTTGTTGATTTGCAGCATCGGTGCCGTAAGCCACCAACCTGCTCTCTAGCCGGGCCTGTCGAGGTGCAAGGGACCAGTCAGTTCGAGCCCCCACCCCTTCGAACTGTGCGCGTGGTACGTCTTTCATTTGGTTATATATGTGTGTTCGTTCATATTCATACTTTGTTTGTCTGACGGCGTTTTGACATTTTTGTTGCAGGCTCGGGATTTGATAGACATGTTCAAGAACTATGTCCAAGTAAATACTTGGAAGAACATAGAGACGTGCGCAGTTCTTGGGGGAAAGGTGATCGGCGATGGTTACGTCGTCACTGATATCATCTTCCCCGAGCAAGTCGGGACGCCAGATACGGTGAGAAACCTTCTTTGTATGTTAGTGTATAAGATTTTATCTTAGTACTCATCTGAACTTATATGAGTACTATGCGGTCGACGAGGCAACTGTTTTTGAGTTTCATCAGGAAAACCATCTACTCTCATTAAGGTGGATTCACGTAAGTAACCATCTCGCTTCTCCGGGTTGTTGTTCATGTTTACTGAGATCATCTAATGCGTTGTTTACCTTGCAGACACACCCGAAGCATAGTTGTTTTATGTTCTCCATTGACCTGCACACTCAATTCGCTTACCAGTTATTGATGCCGGAAGCAATCTCCATCATAGTAGCTCCCACTGACAAAGAGCTGTATGTATTTTCCCTTGTGTAAATTCTTAATATTTCTTTTCGCATATTTTACAGGCAATTGTTCCCTTTGCATTGCATCCCTTACGACGTCTTTCGGTATATGAGTGCGGGGATGAAGGTGATGCGACAATGCACTAGTCTAGAACAATTCCACGAGCACGATAATGTAACCTTTGAGTATGAGGGTCCGTTGTTCGACATAGCAGAGAAAGAATTCCTTGACTCGCACTTATCTTTTGCGGTCAAGGATTTGTGATTGAAACAGACCAGAAAGAAGAAGGTGGCGTAGGACTTTATGTTTATGTACACTTTGTTGTAATTTATAAGGACTTATGTTGTAATTTATGTTTAGTTGAATGTGCTTACATTTACGTTGTAATTTATATGTAGTTTACATTTACTTTGCGAAATTAAATAGCATACTGGATGAATTATATGTTTGGATGATACTGGAACTGCTTGAGATTTTTGTGCATGATGTATGAGAATAGCTTTGGGGGAGTAAAGAAACAAAGGAGACTCTGACAAAATTTTTATAAATTAGGGTGAAGATAAGCGAAAAGTAAATCCTGTATAACCTAAATTTAGTACATAATTAAAGAAAATTGTATGGAGAAACTTGGGTAAATTCAGTGCAACAATTCAGCAAGCCGCAACGGTTTGTGAGCAAGCCGCAACGACTTCACTCTGCAACCAAATATATGGAACCAATATGCGAATTCAAATTGCTGAAACGAAACAAATTCAAATTTATGAAACCAATTCATATTTATCAATTCAAAATTTACAAATATAGCATACAGTACAATCACATATATAGCGTATAGTACAAACACGAAAGGTTAAGGTCCACATTTGTGTTTGTGGACGTTGTGCATTAGACTCCTATAGAACACATTGCAAATGAAATTAACATAGTTTAAATAACACTTGAAAACGTAAACGTGATAATGGGTTCACCTGCATCTAGGAACACTGTCCAGAACCGTCTCTGATATTTGCTCGGGGAATGTCTCAGGGACTATGGAAGGAATTGATTCGGGGGCTGTCTCGGGGACTCTGAAACCCATAAATGTGCCCTTCGACCTTTCTCTGTCTCCTCTGTCTCTGGCTCTGCCTCTCCCTCTGTCGCCTTTGCCAGCCTCTACACTGGATTCACCTCCACCTTCGCACATGCGGAAATTGTGCCCCACACCGCCACAAGTGACGTTCAGATGTCTTCTGGGCAGCACTGTCCAGTTTGGGGCCTCGTCCACATCTCGTATTCTATGTTTGCGCGGCCTTCCTGGAAGCCTTTTAAATGGTGGTGGGATAATTGGATCAAGATTCATCACAGGAGGCCACTCGATTAGTCCATTGACGGGGCGGACAAAGTGGGAGTACATCGCCATATATGTTTCACGATGATAGCACACATGCACAAATTTCTCAGGAGATCTCCTCGTGAAGTGAATACACGGGACTACATGGACACACGGGATGCCGGTCCACTCCCACCTGTAACAGGTACAAGTACGCCTGTCCAAATCAACAGAGTACTGTTCGTTATCGTTGCTGACCTCAAACTGACAGCTCCTGAAAACTGGGGGCTCCAATTTCGACGTGCAAGTTGTAGTTTGGAGAGCCGATTGTTGATCATTGGACACAAAAGGTCCGTCGAGCAAGCCATCTTTTCATTTTTTTCATGATCCTACCCATAATGCCCTTTTAAATGATCTCGAACATACTTAGAATTGGTTTAAACCCGAGCTGGTAGAATGCAGGCGTTGAAGGACTCGCTGAGGTTGTTGAGGCTTAAGTCGCATTTGGGGATGGAGCAGAAGGCGTGTTTGGCCTAGCATGTCACATCTATTCCTCATAGATAGTTGTGGACTACCGGGTCAAGCAAAAATAACTTAGCTATCTCTCTCTCAAACTTCCTCACTATTGTGGCTCTAGATGCGGCCCACATTGCATCATTTAACAACCTACCTATAAATTGTTTTTGAAAATTGTCATACAGGTGTCGAATGCAAAACCGATGGTCCGCTTGTCCTACCATCTCTCTGACAGCTGGCACTAGCCCCTGCAAATATTCATAATATGAGTCAGACATTGGTACAAAATGCATAACATAATCACATAAGGCAAAAGCAATCAACTGCACCTTTTGTCTGTTAGAAATGATTGTCCATTCATTGCCAGATGGAGTTTTAGATCATCGAGCAACAATTCCAGAAACCAGCTCCAAGAAGCCCTATTTTCTGCTTCAACCATTGCTACAGCAACCAGATACATTCCATCATTCCCGTCAATGGTGACAGCGGTGAACAACTGGCCGGGAGTCACTCCCTTCAAGTGGCAACCATCCAAACAAAGAACTGGTCTACCACAATTCCACAGGGCCCTCTTGCATGCATCCAAGCACAAGTACATCCTTTTAAATACACTCATGTCAAGGTCAACACATAGTGAGCTTCCAGGATTCGACCTCCGAATCTCCTCGGCATAGGACCATATGAGCTTGTATTGCTCATTGTCATCCCCTTCGTTAATTTTTTTTGCCGCATTTCTTGCCCTTCTAGCAAGGCTGGGTGTGATGTTAACGTTGAAGTCCTTCTTGACTGTCTCAATTATGGAAGAAAAGTTTCAGTTGGCCTGACTTTTAAATCTGTCTAAGTAATGTATTGCCACCCATTTGGCAGTGGCATGACGGCTTTCCATTTTTTTCGAGCAAGTGTGAACGTCGTTGTAGAACTTTATTTGAAACGTCATTTCACCTTGCATTTTTTAGGCGTGCAGTCGCCACGTGCATCCTTCTTGGCAGGCAGCCCTAAATCAATGAGCGTCACTATGGGTGAATTTTATCCCATACCCATTCTTCAATGCATTATCGACAATTTCTTCTCTAATTTGATTCAATGAATTGTACTTTTTGCCAAGGCCCATACCAGCGAAGGTGCATTGTGCTTGTGGTTGGCATTTAGGTCTACTCTCAGTCATGTCAATGTCTTTGTCACTAGTGAATTGACATACTGAACAGAGGTCCTCATCGTCCTCCTCGTTTAGAGTTGCTGAGACAAAATGCAACACAATTGCAACTTCATTTCCAATTCCACGTACCTCATTCTCATTGGCCAAAAATATGGATGTGGGCCCCACTTCAACTTGACGGTTAATAATAGATTCTTCAACACTCCAAGACGCCATTTGCTTTTCAACAAATTCTTCAACTTTGCCAAAATTCCTTTCTCTTCGAATCTCAGAATTCTCTAGGGTTCGCTAATCGCTGAAAAATGCCTCAGAATATCGTGAGGAGTTCACTGTTTACCTATACAATTCGAAGCCCGGTCCAGCAAACTGCGGCGGGGTCCCGGGACGCCGCGCTAGCCAGGCCAAATTTGGCCTTCTTTTCTTGGAAAACCAGGGAGCCGCGATATTTTGTCTACAAACTCTCTTTAGTTTAGTTGGTATGGGTGGCCCCCATTCCAAATAAATTAAAGAGAATCATAAGCATAATGCATTTCTCTTTTTCCTTACTAAGCCTTCGGGTTTACAGTTGCTTGTGGTGTAGATGTAGGTACTAGTACGCTATGAGGAATCCATGGACTAGGAGTAGTGAAAGATAAAGAACAAACAATAGCAAGCAGAGATGATGGGTTTGCACGCACGAGGGTGATCGTGGCTGGCCAGGCATATGAAATGAGTAAAAGAGAAACCGTGTTAATTAAGTTAAATTTTAAATGTTGTAATTAAGTCACGTAGTAAATTGTATAAAAGTGGTATTTCAATGGTTTAGTATTTCTTCTTTCAACTAGTTATTTACGTTTCTGCCAAGTTTTAAATAAACGATTTTATAACGCTTTTGTTATGTTTTACAAACTATGATTTTATTTACGCTTCCGCATAAGTCTTTACTAAATGGATTTTATATCGATTTTTAAGAAAGAGTCAGTAGCGATCCGGTTAGACGCACTTTGATACGTCTTGTTTTAAAAAGAACGAAATTTCAAATTTTATGCATTTTTAAAGGAATTACGAAAATCTGGATCATTACAAAATCATTCAAATTGTTCAAGCTGGATAAGGAGGGAATTAATTTGCTAAAGAAGTAGAAGGAATAATGGAGGAAAAAAAGGCAACCTTTGGCATTAAAGAAGGAAATTTCAAATCAAGAAAGGGGGGGTTGGAAGAAAGGAATATTCTGCACAGAAAGGAGAGTTTTCTGGCGATGAAAGTTAGAGAAAACCAAAGAAGGGATTGTATAGCCCTCTTGTCACAACTTCTGTTCGTCACGAAAATAATTATGGGTGTAGATCTTACTATGACATCGTATAACATCAAGATAATAAAGAAGATTCTACATATTTTTTTTTACCTTTTTTATGTTAAATTCCAGATTGAATATGCTGATTCTTGCTTTTGTTATTTGCTAAACTTTGAGGATAAATATTAAATTATGTGAATTTATTTTGTTTGCTAAAATTGTTGCACAATCAAAATTGAATAATTCAATATCCATTGAATGGTTAATTTATTTAGTGTCAACAGATATAAATAATTACTTGTATATTCCTATTGCACTTGTTGGTAATTAGGGAATCAAGCCCAATATTGAACTGTGTGAAGATAGTATTTACATATCGTTTTATTTTGAATCACATAACACGTTAGAATGATGCTAAATTGAATTTTTTGAGATATTTATTTTTCATATACTTGGAATAATTTATTTAAAAAATTATCAAGAAACTCGATGGAGTCTTGAACTAGAAAGATGATTTTAAGTAATTCAATTGATTGTTGCAACACTTTACAACAATTGTAGTAAAACTAGCATGATAAGGGATATCAATTCCAAACCACTTTCTCATAATTTGAACATTTCAATTACTTATTTGTGTTTTATATTAATTGTTCAACAACTAATTCGTCACGTCAAAACTATTTTCTATTTTAAATTTATTTTTTCATAGATTAATTTGTGCTAAAATTGTTCTCGTAGGATCGATATTCTACTTACTCTTTACTACTTAATTTACAACACGTGAACTTGCGTAGTATTAGTTTTGCACAAACAGAGTACCAGTTATTCCCCCATAAACTAAATTCATTCATCATGTAATCAAACCATTCCAAATCCAGAAAATTCTTCATTCTTCAACATATATTTAATCCAATATTCAGTCCAAATATCTCATCAACTAATCAAGAATTATCTTATCCAAAAGAAATATAATATTCATATCAAAGAAGAATTCAAAAGATAAAAATTATTACTACTTAAAACTTACATCCCATTGTCATTGATTCTAAATTACCAGTTACAAATATTCATCTTTCCTAGGGTGCTACTTCCTCAAGTTGAAGGGCTTGAGAATTCCCTCTGGGTCACACCTCGTATTGGCCTCCTCCTTCTTCTGCTTCTTCTTCTTCTTCTTCTCCATGCTCATATTCTATCCACTATTGTATATGGCGTACCTCTCATCTTAATGACCTATGAAACTTATCCAGCATGCCAATCATATTGGTTAGTCCTTTCAACGTTGAGGTCATGTATGCCATACCTGCTATAATAGAATGATATTCCTCCTCGAGCATTGATATCCGACGAGAGAAGGAAGGTCAGGATGATGAAGGCAAATCAGTGTCCATAAGATCATCAGATTGTGGAAGTTGCGGAAGATCTATAGGAGGTGCTGATAAAGAAGAAGCTTGACTTGCATTTTTGAAAACCCACTCACCTTGCCATTCCACTATTCCCATACAAGCCAGAGTATTATTATCATAAATGTCTGTCCCTTTTTCTTTTCTTATTAAACCTTCTGATGGAATATTAACTCCAAATTTGCATGATCAAAGAAATAATAATGTTATAGGACATAATTTTGGATGTACAGGAATGAACCTCGCTCACGTGGTTTAAGATGATAAATCTCAGATCAAAACGTTTGTGATTGACTAACTTTTCCATAATGTATAAGTCCATTCAACTTACATGATCACGGTGTCCGTCTTTTGGTAGCAACATGTATGATAAAATATGATGCATAACTCTTCCCATAACACTGAAATCCTTGGTTTTGGGCTTATAGAATCCTCCAATATCTGGATTCTTATGGACTTGTCGTAAAAATCCTAGGCCATGGTGGTATTTGATGAATTGTGGGTCTGTAGAATTATGGTAATATTGCTCTACATTCATAACAACATTAAATTCTATGATCCCATTAATAATATCATATGTAAATTCTATCTCTTGTCCTAAAATATAAGTTTTTCCAACAAGGGGTTGGGTTTTGAAGTACATATTCGCATAAAACAATTTGACTAACCGTTCATATATTACTCTTTTTAATGAACATAACCCCATTAATCCTATGTATTCAAATGTTTCTCTAAGTCCTAATGATTGAAATTTATCAAATAGCACTCTTCGTGAATAAATCTAAGGTTTATTCTTAATATCCTCCTCATACAATTTTTTGTCGGGGTTCGAAGTTTATTTGATAAATATCTAGGCCACTTTTGAGAGGAGCCTCCTCGTTTAGATGCATTCTTTTTTACTGGTCGGGATGCCATTTCTTTCAAATACAATTCGATACTAATAAAATCCCCCTTTTTCTCTCAATTCAGCTATCCAACAGTAACAAAATCTTCCCTTCTCTAAAGTACAACTCTATATGATAAAATCTCCCTTTTTAAATGTACCTTAATAATAGTAATGGAATCCACAAAACGATTTTACCTTCGTACTTAAACCGACTCATATTGACTCCAATAACACAATCCAACCAAACCTTAAACTAGGTTACTTTGAACAATTAGGGTACGGGGAAGCTAAAATCAAATTACCATATAACTTACAATCTTGTAATCAGAACACCAATGTCGAAATCGCACTTCCTCTCCAAAAATGGCCTGAAATCTCCTTGGAGCCCTAATATGTCTATGCATAAAATGACAGAAATTTCTGCTGCAGGGTTTTAATGCAGTCGAATGTCGACCACAATTTGAAATGTGGTCAACCACTTTTAGTTCAGAGTCATTTAGTGGTCGGCCATTTTTGGTCCAAAAGCTCCAAACGCAATTACTTCAAAATCTCCAATTATCCATTCCTCAATCTTTCAATTATCAAATCACAATTAAATCATCAAATACGATATATAAACTACAAAAACAACTCTTCTTATTATATCTCTATACATATATTATTAAATATACATTGTTTTTATTTTCCACCAAAATATTATTATTTTACAAAATATATCTATTTCATCACTTCTACGAAAAAAGATCATTATCATATTTCTTTTTCTCTTTTCATACAAGGCCGAAAAATACTTAGTGATATGACCAATCTTATCACACTTAAAACATCTCTTAAAATTGGCTAAACATGGTCCTGCATCATTCTTTCTACACTTCAAACATTGGTTGATCATAGACTTTACTTGAATAAACTTTTCTCTACCTTGTTGTTCCTCTTCTTCTAATGATTGTTTCACGCCTCAAGAACTTCCTTCACCATCACTTAATTGTGGTTGAAAATGATTATCTATTCCAACAATATCTTTAGTCAATTCACATTCCTCTACCCATTTCTTAAACCACTCAAAATTTTGAAATTGCTGCTCACAATCTTAAACAATTGGGCAATGATTTTATTTCTTTCTCTTATATTCCTTCTTCAGTCTTCCTCCATATTGTTTCCTGACAAATAGTAACATACCATGAAATAACTTAATAATTGAATCCTAAGAACATAGTTACACTTACAGTTAATGAAGTATTTCCATGTCGAGGTTTGTGCTGGTAAACAGTCTACAGAATCGATTTTAAAAACCGAGTGCTCTAATACCATAACTCTAACGACCCGTTTTTCATTGTCCTTTATAAACGTTTAAAACTTGAAATACTTTTCTTTATAAAATATACAGTAGAAGTGGAACGACTTGGTTTTTCTTACATTTGAAAATATGTAAAATTTAAAACCTTTTCTTTTCTTTTGTGAAACAGCAGAAGACTTTTCATTATTAAAAGTATTTTTTTTAAAGATACGATAGATAGAAATCTTTTCTAAAAATATTTTATAAAACCCACGAAAAACTAAATAAATAAAACAAAGCATTTTAAAATACAATAAATAACTTCTTTCATTTTTCAATTTAAATATATTTACAAAACCTTTACAAGCTATTTCTTTTACATTCATTACCTTAGTCAGCCATACAATCCACCCTTGCAAATTCTTCATCAATTGTCCTTGATTTGTTCTCCTGTTTCTAGTACATACCTACATCATGGGATAAAATAATGAGTCTAACGCTCAACAAGAAATAAAATGAAATACAATGCTCATGCTCAATGCGTACTTATACAATCTGTCTTAGAGAAGAACTTATCTCCTCCTTCACATTTCGTTATAGGGAAAGGATACATCATATGGTCGTATGGCTTAACCATCACTCTCGAGAAGATACATCCATTAGGGATGTCACCACCATGACCGTCACCAATCTCCTTTGTTGTGCAAGCGCTGGGGATTTCTAGTACAAGGGAAAGGATACACTCTATGATCCATGTGGCTTAATCGTCACTCTCGAGGAGATACATCCATTAGGGGTGTCACCACCGATGGACCGTCGCCTTTTCTCTCGAAGCCCTACACGCCTATTTACGTTTATTCGTTCATGTCATTAACATACTATGCATAAGTCAACATTTTTATAAATCCTAAGCGTGATGCATGTATGTCATGTCATATACAATTCAAAACAATGTACTAAATTCACAACAGAGAAAACAACATTACAACAGTGATATGAACAACAACAATTAAAGGATACTACCAGAATAAACTATGCAATTATTAACAGAGAGAAAATTATGAAACCAAGAAATAGCCAATATTAACGGAAGGAAATCCAAACTCAGAAGCAGAATCCAAGACAACTACATTTATAGAATCAACAATAAAGTACAGGGCATTATTCAATCCGAAGAAGTAATCCATAACAATAATAACACTTTCCCTTAGTGGTCAATATCTCTCGGTCAAAATGAATTAACAGAGTAATTTTCAATCCTCGATTCCACTATAATAGACAATAGTTATGACTTATTTACAGAAGCAGAATATTACACAACCATTAATCCAAATTCATACGTGATCCAATTTCTCAATCCAACAGAGAGTGGCAGTGACAAATCATTCAACTATTCAATAACAGCAAAACAATTCTTCATAGTAACTAGTCCAAATTCATACGTGATCCAGTTTATCAATCCAACAGAGAATGCTAGTAACAAATCATTCAACAAACAAAGTCTCGTGATGTAGGGCCTCCACTAGCCAACTACACCTTATTTCTTATCTCACTTGACGATTCCTTATAGCCGCACGTTTTCCTTCACACCAAAACACAGCGATCTCCAAACAAGCCAAAGCAGCGACCTTTTTCCTTCGTCACGTTCTCAGTGCCTTTCTCCCTCTTTCCTTCGCTCTTTCTTTTCTCCGTAAGGAATTCCAAAATGTCTTCTGCTTTCACTTCTGTCTTCGTTTTAATAAGGAGAGAAATCTCCTTGAGATGTTTCGGCGTCCTTGAGATTCGCCAACAACTCCTAGGTGGCACCAACTTATCATTTAAGGAGGATAATGAAATCAAAACACTCATGGAAGGAAAGCCGAAACACCAGCTAAAAGAGAGCAAATTTCTTTTTGAAGGATTACGTAGCCACCACTATTTTTTGCTCCCAGAAATTAAACGTGAAGGATGTCTGTTTTCCATAAGGGAGGTCCCTTAATGCGAATCCTATGGTCCTATTTCGTTTGCTTTCTCATGCGATGGTCTTAACATGTGTCCATTTTTCTTTTTGATTTCCACGTGCGTAGCACGTAACAACGGACGTCTCCCTTGCTAATCTAACAGCCCTTAGTTCATCTGATATTTCTTAGGCCTCATCTAATGGTCCATAGTTTGTCTGAATTTCTCCTACAAGACATCCGTTAATTTCCTCACCATGATGGACGTCCGTTCTTCATTAAGTCTTTCCTCCCTTTGTTCCAAATGACATTGACCCACTTAAATCGTAATGTCGTTCCCTTTATTTCTATTTCGAACGTCCTTTGTCCATAAAGTACGTCCATTTCTTCTTAGTTCCAAATGGTGTCGTCTCACTTAATAAACGTCATTCCATTTATTTCTATTTCGGACGCCCTTTGTCCATAAAGGACGTCCCTCTCATTAAAACAATTCCGCTTTCTACTTACTCTTAACAAACGATACAGCCTGCTTTCCATATTCAATAACGGACGCCCATTTTCCCTTGAGGGACGTCCGTCATAACCCAAACGACGTCACGTTTTCTCTGCCATTCATTTACTCTATTTCTTTTTATTTTAATTTCATTCTCTTCCTTTATTTAATTAATCCCTCTTTTGTAAATTAAAAATTAACACTTCTAATTAGTCCAACAATTTAATCACTATAAATACCACACTTAACCACTTCTAACAATCCCATCGAATAAATTTCAATAATTATCCAAATAATCCTATTATACCCAATTAATTTTTCAATTATTCTTACTTAATTCCGTTACGAGAAATCGGGGTATTACAGGAAGACCTTTCTTAAATAAAATCCATTGAAATAAAAGGAAATGCATCAAAATAAAATTTCGCGGTTAGACTATCAATATTAGAACATTATTTTTAAAAATATCGTTATGTGGTAGAACAAAGTCAATAAATTTTTGTTCCGCGGTAGAACTAAATCAATACGTTCAACGACAAACGTAATAGTGATGTATGCGACATCCATTTTTCATAGTTCAGTAGTTAATTTGAGTGGTTGGATTTATCATTAACACAGGATACAATGATTGGTTTGTTATTTTTCTTCAATTTAAAATTAATACAAGAAGAATGAATATTCTCTCCCTTTTAAAAGGCCATGATGAGACTGGCAAGAAGCCCATACTGTCCAAACATATGGGCCTAGGCCCATTAATTCATTGAAGCTTGAGTGGCGAGATATGATTGGTCATTGACAAATTACTCAAAATAGCGTCGGAGCTGGAGCAGAATATGCGCACCAAACCGTAGAGAATCTGGACCCCCTCAATTTGCTCTCTCACAAAAGCTTGGTAGCGAAACGTAGGTGCAGTTCGATTCATTCTGCTTTTCATTTCTTGTTGAATTTGTAAATTGAATTTACTTTTTTCTTTCTGGGATTCTTGCTTTTTTGTTCTCTTCTAGTATCGGTAAAGAGTTTTGATTGTGAGGTTTTCGATTTTTTATTTTCGTATAATTTGGTGTTAGGGTTTTCATCGTTTGTGGCTTTGATAGATCTGAAATTCCTTAGAGGATATGGGCGGCGGTGGTGATTCCGGTGAGCCTAGAATAGGGGGTGACGGTGAAGAAGGGGTTGTGGTTAATATTCGCTGCTCAAACGGTACGAAATTTACGGTGAGGACGAGCCTCGAATCAACGGTTGGAGCCTTTAAAGTAATTTTATCTCAGAATTGTGATGTTCCAGCTAATCAGCAGCGCTTGATCTACAAAGGCCGCATTCTGAAGGATGACCAGACCTTAGATAGTTATGGTATGCTCTCATTTTATGTTCGTGTTGTATTTGTACTAAAATCTGGTTTTCAGGGCGAAGGTTGTTATCTCCCTGTTTTTATTGCTCTTTCTTATTTCAATGTGCGGTACCTTTGCTGCTTTTGTTGCTTGTTTCTTTTCCTTTTTCTGCACCGATCTCGTTCTGCACTAGATTTCAGAATATATTGAAACAGGTGTTTTTTAATTTTTCTTTTGATGTTTTTTTTGTTTCATGCTGGGATTTTCTAAATTGGATGGTTCAATGGATAACTGAATGTGTTTGGTTAGTTTTGTCTGTCCAATAGAATTTTTTTTTGTTGTTGTGAGTGCAAATTATTTGCATGTTTGACGTGTAAACAGTGTGATTTAGTTACAAAAACAATTAGTAAATCAATCACATAAAGGATAACATTAGCAGATGAACTTTAACTTTGTTTCTTATGTATCTTGATCTTATTCTTCGTGCATGTGTTTTCTTCCTCTTGGGAACTATTTTGATGCACCAATAACATTTTCTTTCAGAATATTTATGCCTCATTACATCTGTTTGTAATTAATCATTTTTTAGTTCTCTCTTGATATTTAACACGTACATAAAAATTCTTAGCGTACTTCATTATCATTAGATTTTATTTCTTTTCTTGAAGGTATACAGGCAGATCATACAGTTCACATGGTTCGGGGCTTTGCCCCAACTGCATCAGCGCCAACTACAACTGCTGCTGCTGCTGCTTCTGCTAATACTGAAACTGCTAACAGCACTCCAGGTGTCACAAGAGGTGTTGGTTCCACTGATAGTGGAGCTTTAGGAAATGAAACACCTTTATTTCCTGGACTGGGTTTCAACCCACTGGGTGGAGGTGGAGCGTCTGGTTTATTTGGAGCAGGTCTACCCGAATTCGAGCAAGTGCAGCAACAACTGACTCAGAACCCAAACATGATGAGGGAAATAATGAACATGCCTGCAATTCAAAACCTAATGAATAATCCTGATTTGATGCGAACTTTGATTATGAGCAATCCTCAAATGCGGGAAATTATTGACAGAAATCCAGAACTTGCTCATATTCTTAATGATCCTGGCATTCTCAGGCAGACTTTAGAGGCTGCAAGGAACCCAGAGCTCATGCGTGAGATGATGAGAAACACTGACAGGGCAATGAGTAATATTGAATCCAGTCCTGAAGGATTCAACATGCTGAGACGTATGTATGAAAATGTCCAAGAGCCATTTATGAATGCTACCACAATGGCTGGGAATACCGGAAACGATTTGAGTTCAAACCCTTTTACAGCCCTGTTAGGAAACTCTGGCGGGGCCCAAGCTAGGTCTGGGGCTAATAATACTTCAGCCACTGGTACTGAAACAAATACAGGGACTACTGCTCCAAATACGAATCCACTTCCTAATCCATGGGGTGGCACAACTGGTAAAGCACTATTTCATAGCTTTTCACTTGTATATTTCCTACAAGTTATCTACTTTAAATGGCCCATTTGTTTTCGACTCGCTATCTAAAAAAAATTGATATTAAGGTGGTAATACTGGACATGAGAGAAAGTTTTAATTCAATTTCAGATGTATTAACGTCATACACTTGAAGCATATTTCATTATTCAAAATACTTTGTAATGTTACCACAGTTTAAAAACACAAATCCCAAAAATTTCACTATTGGATCTGTTACAAGTAATGTAGCATACGTTTTTTTTCAACTTCAACCAATTTCATGCTATGATTTAATTGACAGGGGGAAATCAAGCAAACCCTACAAGGCTCAATCCCGCAGGGGAATCTAGGAGTCCTAGAATTGGTGATTTGGGAGGGCTTGGTCTTCCTGATATGGAGCAGATGATGAGTGGTGGGCCTGATTCTGCTATGTTGAATCAGTTTTTGCAAAACCCCGCAATATCCCAGATGATGCAAAGCCTGCTCTCTAATCCTCAATATATGAATCAGGTACCACTCTTGTAAGAATCGTGTTTTCAAACTTGATGCATTTTCATTTAAATTAATGTGATTTTCAATCAGATTCTCAGTTTCAACCCCCAGTTGCGTGGCATGGTTGACATGAATCCTCAATTAAGAGAAATGATGCAAAATCCAGAGCTTCTTCGCCAGTTAACAAATCCTGAGACAATGCAGGTACTTATTCCTTCTGTGATTGATTTAAAGGATGTTTCGAATTTGAACTTTTGTGTAGAGGATGTAGATACCTTTGCTTACAAGCATACATGGTTTATTTGTATTCTTTTTCGGAGTAATATGGTTTGAGATATTTTCAACTGCTTTGTGTAATTATGGAGATGGTTGTTTTAAATTTCTTGATCTTGTGTTTTTTTTTGGCGGCAGCAAATGCTATCACTACAGCAATCACTTCTATCTCAGCTTGGTCAACAGCAATCAAATCAGTGAGTCAAACTTCTTTTTTAAATGAGTTGAAAGCACATGTTTAACTTGGTCAGTTTGGAATCTTAGATGGATTCACTTAGTTTTTACATTCCAAAGAATGTCTTTGCTCCTAATTGTTTGAGGCATGCCATGCTAAAAAGCTTTGAAGAGTTCATTCCATTTGATTGAGAATGGTCAATGGATTAAATATTTTTGTAAAACTATCCCATGGATGAATATAATGATTGATCAGGTTTTGAGCATCGTTTTTTATGGAAAGAATTTCTATCTGAATTTCCTTTTAAACCATATAAATTGCTTAAAACCATCTTATAGTACTTGTTTTCATCTTATCACCTCGCAGAGATCCAGCTCAAACAACAAGGACTACCGGTAAAGCCAACAAGAAGATTGAAATTGATATTGTAATTTATTATTGATACGGTTTCAAAATTTTTAAGATTTTTCAACTAATAGGAACTCCCAATAATGCCGGATTAGAGTTGTTGATGAACATGTTCGGTGGTCTTGGAGCTGGCGGAATGACTGCCCCAAGCAATCCCAATGGTTAGGATTTTTTCTCTATCCCACAAAATTATCTCCAAATTTGACTTTGTGTTGTCTTAAAGCATCTATTCTCTGACTTGGAACTTGTATAATTTGCTCCGCCAGTTCCCCCAGAAGAACTATATGCAACTCAACTTTCGCAGCTTCAAGATATGGGATTTTTCGACACACAAGAGAATATAAGGGCTCTTCGAGCCACTGCAGGGAACGTACACGCAGCGGTAGAGCGACTTTTGGGGAATCCAGGGCCGTAAACAACAAACAACAGGAGATTTTGTGTTTTTCATAATTTTATGAGATGCAATTGGGACGATGTAAAATTAATCAATTTCAACCATGGAGATACGCGACACACGGGCCATTTGGGCGTTTGAATAATCATATTTACACCTCGGTAGAGCTGTATGTCTGTCTGTCTGGATTACTGCGTTGAATTTGGTTGATCTCGGTCAAACCCCCTTTCCCACTTCCCTGGTCGATGAAGATTGTGTACATACAATTGTCTTCGTATTTCATTGTTGCTGTTTAATTTGGTGTTTCCCAGGTTTTGTTCCCTTATCTCTATCTTCACAGATTGCAATAAGATCAAAAGTCCGTGGTATGTTGCTAAATACTATTGTATTTGTAACACAACGTTCAGATGTTTAGATTTTTGTGTTAAAAGTTCTTTGACACGTGTCATTTCCATTGTAATGAATCGCACCTGCGTTCTCTATTTCTTCAATGTTCAAGCCCTGATCATATCCAAGACCTGACACATGCCAACCTTGGTCTGGCGGATGTGTCAGATTGTAAAAAGATCGAGTCCTGGCGGCAATGTTCCAAGTTTCCACAGAGAAACCCATCAGTTAATGGCAAGTTTGAGCGATTACAAAAGTAAATATGTTGTTTTTCAAGTAAACGCCAAAAATCTTCAAGTCATTAAACTCCTTCAGCCGGTTGAAAGTGTACTTCTTTTGAAGTGATCACAAGAAATAATCCTAATACGTAACAAAACGACGCAGAAAACTAGTTACATCACCATAGAAACATCTGTCATTGGCCTGTCTATGTCAGACAAGCATAAAGTGAACAAGGGCAATTAAATTTTATTCACACGATAAACAAGAAACTGCAGAAAGAAAAAAAAAAAAAAGGGTGGGGTATCTGCAAAATGATGGAGGTAGAAATGCAAAAAGGATGAAGAGAGGTTTACCATATCTTGTCAATGATGGTATATTCCAGTGATGTTCCGTCCCTTCCATTCCTGCAAGTCAAAAATATTCATCTCATATGCCCAACCACAAGCATTTGGATCAAAGTTCTTTGATATTTTTTGGATTTGAGAAGCTGAGTTACTTGTCAAATCTATGAAAACTCTTTACAGGTCTCAACTGCACCATTCGCCATTCCTTGTAAATCAATGGACCAAAGAGGCATCAAATCCTTCTGAACTACAACATCATCGTCCAAAAAATAGGATCTTGTTTAACTTTGCATAGACTTCAGGCCAGTAAAATCTTAAATGATTCAGCATGGACAAATATTTTGGATTTCTATACTTCAGATTTTCGCATCAACATAATAATAGACAAACAGAGATACTTGCAAGTACCTGGGAACTTTTTGATTGAATTTTGTTTTTATCCATAACATTTTTCAACTCCCAAGAAGCTGACAAATGCTTCATTTTAACCTTTCCAGTTTGAAAAGTACCAGAAACATAGCTGAAGGTTGTAATTCTGTCAATGTCCTTCAATAAATTTACGTTACAAAACCACAAGTTTTGACTGTAAAAGAGAAAGGAAATGAATTACCACTGCTAATACCTTGGCATCTGGATGGTTGCTGATTCCAGTAGCAGTTGATTCCTCCTGCACGCATTGCATGTGGTCTAGATGAGGAAGAGTTTTCACTACAACAAACATGAGGGACGAAACATTAAGGAACAACAATTATTCAGTACCTACATTTATAAAGTTGCTCCTTGAAACTCCAACTCTCCTACCATTTCAATGGATTTGTTTATCTCTATTCTTTTATGATGACTAACTCAATCAATTCTCTCATCTGGAAAGAATGATTAAACGCGGGGGAGGTTCGGTTGTATAACATGCCTGTGAATAACTCGACAAAAAAACACTATGATATGAGTCCGTGGTCCTCTTTTGCAAGCATTGTCATCTCTTTCCATTGATGGCAGCCTTTTGAAGCATTCATGTAAACACTAAATAAAAACCTAACCCAGAGCAAAGAAACGAAATAATAAAACCTCGCTGACAGATGAGACTCGATCATCTCATGATTAACATATCAAACTATTAAAATTAAAATGCATTTCTCAATTATAGGCTCCCTAATTATTAAAATAAAAGCATCCAGCCAATTAAGCATGTGAAACACCGTGCAGAATCTAAAATTACAGATATTTTATAATTGGCAATAAGAATGAAGAAACATAGATACGTTACCTTTCCATCTACACACAGATCATAGCCAGGTGGCCGTTTTCCTCTGATTTCTTTTCGTCTAAAGGATAAGAATTATCAGGTGTTATGAAAAATAAAAACAATTTTAAATCATGAATGCACTGAAAATACACTCAAATCAAAAAGGTAAACGAAAAAAAAACATAACTATGGTTGGTCCATTAGTATTCATACACCATTGGCGGATCGTACGTGCCTGCTCCACAGAAATCAATGCGGAAGACAATCTGTATTAACAGTAGAAAACTAGATCAAGTACTTGGACTTCGACTGAGAGAATAAAATAAGGAGACAATTAAATCAACGTAAAACTAGGAAGATTTCTTAAGTAAGAAAACGACTGTACTCCACAGGAGGAAAAAAAAAACAACAACGAAGCGTAAAAAACAATTTCAACAATCACACTCTGTTCCTACACAGTTATCACGATTGCTAAACGATAAGCAACTCAGTATTGATCAAAGATTCACAGAGGAAAAGAAAATAAAATAGATTGTGGGGAAATTGAATCTGTACCAACAAGGTGGAGACAAGTAGCACAAAATTAGTTGTCCGTAAGTCTCTTCGAAGGAGTTTCCATGGCGATAGAGAGAGAGAGATTAGAGGAAATCAAACGAGAGGCTGAGTAAGCAAACAGAGTATTCTTTCGTCTCCATCTACGTCCCTGCTTCACTCTATTTCACTAAAATGCGTGAACGATGAGAAACTAGAAAACACGCGTGGAACAGGAGCTGACTCCGTGGTAGGGGAGATGAATGCCGCTAACTCACCCTTCATCTTTAACGTAATTACATTTTTACCATCCTTCATATTATTCCAGCCATCAAATATTAGGCAATTTACATGAATACTTCACTTGTCACGAATTTAATTACTAAACCATATCTTTATCATTTGTTGATTAATAAACTCGACAGAAAAAACAACAGAGCAAGACCACCTCTAAGCTTGACATTGATTTCATTCATAGAATTCAATTCCCGTTCTCAACAATATGTTGTCAATTCGACTACATGTGTGGCGGCTTAGGAGCTCGACCACCGTGTTGGTGAAGTGGGGGTTGATGGACCCAAGGCTGCCGGCTTGTGCGTTGAGGCATTGGAAGAGTGGAACGGGGACCGGCTTTGGGCTCCGTTGGCCTCTCCTTGGCGGCTGCAATCTGTTCTAGCGTATCTAAAACCTCTCTCATCGAAGGCCGGCTCCTCGGTTCTTGCTCGATGCATTGTAAAGCCAGTTGCGCCATTTGTGAGGCGGATTTTATGGGATATTTATCTTCCAATCCAGAATCTATCACCTAAATATAGAACAAGAAGTGATAATCAAGAGCAATTACTAGGAATGATTAGCTCTGAATTGAAATTGCAGTTCAAACTCGAACCACCGGTTTGGTTCTCACCACTTAAGAAATTGTAACCCATTTTGAACAGAGAAAAACCGTGAAAATCGAACAAAATCGTGGATCGCAAAATCTGACTCAAATCTAGTTCAAATTTGAAAGTAATCCATGATTCGGCCCTAACCCGACTCAAAACCCACAAAACGGGTCACAAATCAACATTAAACCGATGCAGAACTAAATTGAAATGGTTTGGTTCTGGTTCTCCATGGTTCCGATTTCGAACCATGGGAACCGCTACTTCATGATTGAGTTCGATTAGCCTAGAAACCCGTTAGTGCCCACTCCTAGCTCCAACAATACCTGTCTTTATGATTTTGACGAGTGTTGACAATTGTCTGAGATTATTATAATAAAGAATATCTCTATCTATCCTACCATACCTTCTTCAATTTTCTCCTTTGCGAGAGGTAAGGTTTGATCCAGTCAACCAAGCTCTGATGCTCTCTCGGACGATTTGTGTCCATCGCTCGTAAACCCGTCAACATTTCGATCAGGACTACACCAAAACCATACACGTCGCTCTTGAGATAGAGATGGCCTGTGGTACAACAAATGAGTTCCATTTTGACGTCATTGTCCATGAAAAACACATGAAAGGCAAGTGTGGTGGGATTATTTATACCAGTATTTAAATATTCTGGAGCAGCATAGCCATTAGTACCCATAATTCGAGTTGTAAGATGGGATCGACTGGCCGAAGGACCCATTTTGGCCAATCCAAAGTCTGATATCTTCGCATTATAGGACTGAAAAGTGAAGCCAAGATTGATTTTAACCAAACATGGATCAAATTTAACAGTATGATGAAAACTAGAGATTTACCCCATCCAGCAGTATGTTTGAAGCCTTGATGTCTCTGTAAATTACTTTATTGTCCGAAGCGTGTAAGAAATCTAGACCTCGAGCTGCTCCTATGGCAATCTGAAGCCGAATATCCCACGGCAGTGGCTGAACCGCAGCACCCCCTGGAGAATACAAGAAAATTTTCTTCCACGATGAGATGAAAACAGAAGAATTGCAGGCATTGAGGGAAGAGAAAGTAATGAAATATAACATTTACTTCCAAATAGGTGGTTTTCCAAGCTACCCCTTTGCATGAATTCATAAACAAGAAGGAGAGAGCTATCCTCCCAACCGTATCCCAGCAGCTTTACAAGATTCGGGTGAGAAAGCCTTCCCAAGAAATTCACTTCCGACTGCACCATAAATGTAGCAGAAAAAAATCATGAAATCTATAACTACCCACCAAAGAAGAGATGGAGTAGATTCTCGGAGTGATTAAGGCTGATTTAACTTGTCTTCGATGTGAATAAGTCGGACTGTGGTTTAGTAAAACAGGCAAGAATTATAATGGAAAATGGAGAAGGGACTAGAATGATCTTTATGGAAGAGCTTTATTCTCTTACTAATGGCCGCTTTCATCAATTCTTTAAGAATGCTTTCATGGAGTTTCTGTGTTATTACCTGCCACTCCTCCAAACCTTGCAAGCTCTCTGAGTTCAGTTTTTTTACTGCAATTACTGTCGCACTTTTGTCGAGCCAGCCTTTGAAGACTTTACCAAAACCACCCTCTCCGAGCACCATATCAGCTCTGAAATTTTTAGTTGCAGTCTTCAGTTCAGTAAAGCTGAAGAGCCTTAAATCCGGGGAGGGTAGAATCGAGCCATTTGGATCAACATCGACGCTGCTTCCGCCGGAAAACCAGCTAGTCCCGGAGATATAGCTTGCAACTGAGGAATTTGTCTTACTGGTTGTTTGAGATACATCTACAACAGTCCCATGATTAAGTGAGAGAAAGCGTGAGAGAGAGAGAGAGAGAGATCAAGTCATATTAATTGGATGTGTAAAATATGGAAGATTTTTTTCCATTTTGGGAATGATGTAGCATATAATGATCGTATAATCAGTAACTTGTTTGAAAACGAAGAAACAAGAACCAGGGGAGGAGATAAAGGAACACTACAGTTCCAATATTACAACGAAAAATATCCAATTCAGTCAGAATCTTAATATTGATAGCAAAACACTAAAAATTAGAAGTCAATTCAATAAACCCAGATGAAGAATTGAAGAAATAAACAAAAAGGAGATAGAATTCATCACTAAAGAAAAAGAATTTCTAAATTCAATCGGAAACTGAAACTTAGCAACTTAAATCAACAAACCCAGACGAGAAACTGAAGAAATCAACCAAAAAAAAAAAAATCAGATTTACCAGTATTAAGATGTCCAGTGGCGCTTGGAGCAGTAGATTTACCAGCTGGAGAACACCAGCAGATTCCCATCTGTAACACTCTCTCTTTCTCCTCCTCCCGAAACCTACAGAGACAGACATAGGTTTTAAATCGAAGACATCCTCTATTACTCCATGAGCGTTGACCTCTTCTTCCCCGTCATCTTCTCCTTCTTCAGCCAGTTTTAATGGATGTTGGGAAATTTCAAAATTATCATCTTGACCAGAAATTTCCCATGACTTTCCATTTCAATAGTCGTAAAGTTGACTCAGCTATCTGCCAAAATGCTAGCGATGTGGGCAAAAGATAATCGTAAAGAATGGAAGAACTAACAAAATTTCTTTGAGAGGACCAAATGTGTAACATTGAAAAAATGGATGTGTTGTGTGTTAAGTAAGCCAAGCACGCTGTTCAAAGTTAATTGCCGTGAAGACTCAGCGAGGCTGACGGAGATATTTGAAGGTTGAGGAAGACGACACCTTTACTCTCCGGTCCCATGACCCATCATCACCCCCAACTTTCTATCCATAATTTGTGAAGTATGAAATCATCAAACAAGAGGAGAGAGGGTCGTCATTTCAAATATGCCCTCAGAAAATTTTGAAAATTGAAGTAAATAGAAGATCATTTAAGAAAAAGAATGGAAGGGGACAGTTAGAATGACTATAATGATGATTAAGATAGCTCTATCCATATAAATCTCAAGAGAGACACTCTTGACAGGGTGCAGAGTAATAGTTGGAATACATTGAACCATAAAAAAACAGGTCATAAAGGATTAATTTCGGAAAATTAATAAGGTCTAATATCAACTTCCCTACTAAATAATTTTTATTAATAAATAAAATATTTAATTATTAAAAAAATAACACAAATATATTTGTTAATACGTTGAAAGAAATATTAAAAACAAGAAATTTTTCTAAAATAAAAAATTTTCAGTTAATCTATTCAAAATCGATTTTGGTATCAAAATGGAAGATTTCCAACTGTTGGTTGAATAATCAATGTATTCAAAGCTAAATATGTTTCCAATTTACTAAAAACATTAATATACTTCAAGCTATATATATTTTTGATTCATTGAGAAAACTCACTAGAAAAATTATTATTTGTTACACTAAAGAACGACAAAGAATTCAACAAATAGAGTTGAAAGAATAATTTTTGCAGCAGAAAGTGAGTCCAACAAAAAGAAATCATTCCGCAGCAGAACGAATACTTTCCACAGCGGAAACTAACCTCCCACTGCAAAAAATAAGTCTTTAACTTTTTTGCTGTAAAAAAAATTAAAATTTTTAACGAAAAATATAACGCAACAATGCTTGTTTAATTTATTTTAATAATTGAGTGTTTTATTTATTAACAAAAATTATGAAGTAATTAATTTGTCAGTTATTTTGTTAAATTCCAATTCACTTCTATTTGTTAAACGGGAATTCAAAGTTGAAAAAGCAGTTCAGAATTGAGAAACAGAGATTTTAGCTCCATTGGTGGGTTTTGCAGGTCAACCATTTCAACTATTCTTTTAAGGGTGAAAAATGGTGTCTTTGACGTTAAGAGCTCTGATTTGTTGGACAAGTTAGAATTGCTGAATACTGACCTTCAATCACCGAGAGGCCCGACCCTAAGTTTGAAATATTGGTCTGCTTCACACAAGAGGAGAGAGAGAGAGAGAGAGAGAGAGAGAGAGGAGATTCTCTTGGAGGAGGCAGATTTTCTCTAAAGAAACAATTACTTTGCTAAAATCTTAATTTCCAATGACACAAATGGAAATTCTCTTCACCTGTAAATTAGGAATAACTTAATCTGTACAAGCCTCTAATCTCTTACAATACAATTGGGTCCGGTTTTTGAGTCAGCCTCCTATTATCTAAGTGTCAACAGCAGGAACAACTTCTATCAAACCCAACATTCTATGGTTAACTTATTTCAGATGACTTAAAAAAAATATTATTCTCAGAGCTGCAATGCTAAGTCAGGATGTGTAGTCGAGTCGACTCGGGTAGAGCTCGGTGATCCTGTAGACTGAAATCCGACATTAAGATCTGGAGGAACTGATTCAACCTTGGTCTGAGGTGTCAACACCTCATCATGTTTAGATAATGAACTTCCTGGGTTTATTCTCCTCGTACTTGCCGGAATTACATTTTTCGGAGTTGCTGGATGGTGGACGACGGAGTTAGTAGTTGTGGAGATTGCGTCAACCATTTGAGATGACTCCAAGTTTACTCCAGCTGATCCAATTAGTTTTCCTAGCTGATCTGAATGGTGGAAGCCATAGGCACCATTGCTATATCCATTCATAACGGTTTGTAAAGGACTTTTATGAACCTGAAATGACGGCTTTGGCTGAACTGGATTCGCACTGCTGTTAACTATGTTATGACTTTTTCCTGTCAAGGGTTCGGGAGATTGATTAGTGCCAAAAGGGGATGATGACGTGTAGGCAGATTCAAAAGGAGTTTTGGGAAGATTTCCATGTGAGCAAGAATTCATGGGAGGCATATGCTTCTCCGAGGCATTGTTTTCATTAGAAATTTTGAGTGATTTAACCTCCTTAATATCAGGAGTGCTAGATGCTGCAGCCGGAAATAATGACACTTGGACTTCTGCTGATGGGGATAGCAGCGGTCTAGAAGGTATGACATCATTCTCAACAACCCAACCACGGCCGAACTTGACTCCAGCAGGCAAAGATCTTTCAATCTTCTTAGAAGCAACTTGCCAAGCAAGAGGGCCAAGATTAGCAGCAAATCGAGCAAGGCTTCTAGCATAACCATTGTCCGTGTGAATTCCCACCTGATTCATGAGAAAGCCAAGTCAGCCACAGGTTTCTAAATATGATTTCAAGATGATGAACCAAGAAACTTGGAGCAGAGGCTTCCCCGTGATGATCTCGCCTTCTAAAGTTCTTTGTTTTCTAATGTTTGATTTTCATTTTTTCATATTCTTCATTAAAAGAACATATAATTGTGCGATTGAAATGGGACAGCCTCACCGAGGTGGCCCTATGCACAATACAATAGTGTACAGGCAGCTCTAGGAGAATGAAACAGCATTAGTCGTATCCACGTTCATACTATAAATATCAGGGGATCTTCTCTCCTAAATTGCTTCTGGATCATTCTCTTTTGAAATGGGAACTATTTAATATAAAAAAGAATACGTACAGGCATTAGCTGCTTTCTCTCTCTAGCAAATGTATTCATAACTGGTAGCTCTCTTCCACCAGCTGACAATTGGAATTGTGTATATGTGTTGCGCTTGTTTTCATCTAATATGATTAGCTTTTTCCCATTCTTTGTTGGGTAACTCTTCAACAAAGAGCCTGTAATTAATAATTCAAGTTTAACTGCAGATATATGGTTGTAATGATGAATCAAAGATGATTGACAGGATGGTCCAAGCTGAAACTAAATTTCCATACCAGTAAAATCATCATTTCTCTCAAATCTGTTCTCAGCCAACCCATTCATATTAGCTTCATTAAAGTGAGAACCAGGAAATTTCCCAGCAAATTCTGCTAGACCAGCCTTCTCCAACAGATGAGGTCCCTTTCGCAGATCATAATACTTGGTATTTTCTCCACCCGTGGCAAGGGTAGCATCAGAGAACTCGGAACTAGCACGTTCAAAGAACGCCTGACCCTGTGACTGTTTCAAATTCTTGGTTGGTGGCCTTCCTCTCCTGACTACTTTAGGCGGCTCTAGCTCGTTCTCATCACTATCTTGTCTCAAATTCCTGAAGCTCTTTTTAGCCAATTCTTGTATAGATCGCGCCTGATACAGTAATCAATTTTAGAATGTTGAAAACACTTTAATTTAAAACGTGGGAGTTACGAGAAAACCATACCTGCCTAAAGTAGATTGTATCTGGAGCATTGTACTTCATTGCATTTGAGCAGATTAAGAAAACATCTTTCTACAGGAAATGAATTCAAACATCAATATCAATAGCTACAGGCTAAGGCCCCTCTAAAAATCAGCAAAAACTTCCATTCGGCTGTGAAAAATAAGTCTCATCTCAAATCATAATTTTCAACAGAAGATACACAATATTCGATGCACCAATTGACTTGTCTCAAATCTATGACAACAAGAACATCGTGACCCCAAATAGAAATGATTAAACCATAATGACCCTCCAGGGAAGAAAATTTTGAAAAATAGAAGATACAGAAATACCATCTTCCATATGAGAGCGAAGGTAGCCAGGGCAGTATGTGCAGGGTTCAAAACTAACGTGAACTTGCATTAAGTGGTCTAATTAGTGTAGGCAACCAAATATTAGGCTTTATTTGTTTTCTAGTATTCCAATGCATGAATGCCTTCACTAGTACCGTCCCAGCAATCTCCTTCAACATTACTCTCCCAAAGTCAATAGTTAATGTCAACCTATTGACATTAGCCAACAATCAATTTTGCCTTTGTACTGAGTATCATCAACAAGAGCACGGAAGGATTACATAAAAGAATGAAACGGGGAAGAAAATTCATAAATCATGGCAGCATTGTGTAGATCAAGCAAGAAGAACAAAATCAGATAAATTAATTCTCTATTATTCGAAATAATTGAATTGGCAGCGGTACAAAAAAGAAGAAGATAATCAGCAAAATGACTCTACAATACAGCAGAATCTTATCTTTTTGTGTTTGTGTTACAGAATCAGGAAACCAACCACGAAAAGATAAGATTTCACTGTGTTGTTACAAGTGTACGAGTTTGTTCTTGGCTCAGCAAAGATGGGTATCTACTTATAAACCAATACATCTCTCACCCCCAATTTCGATGTGGAATCCCTTGACAAACCACCCCCATAAAGCCAGACGCCTTTCGTCGGCCACATCGGAATTGGAATACATGGGCTCTGATACCAATGTTACAAGTGGACACTACCTCGTCGCATGATATTGTTTGCTTGAGGCCCCATTAACTCTCATGGGTTTATTCTTGAGCCAGAATCCCATAATCTCAACTCAAAACGCGTCATACAAGTAAGATGGGTACCCATTTATAAACTAATACATCTCTCACCCCCAATTCCAACGTGGGATCCTGTGACATGTGTTTGGCTAGTTCGGACTGCTGAAACTTAGTCACAAAAATATTTGAAAAATTGAATGATTTACAGAAAATGGGAAAGGAAGTAGAAACTTGCCTAGCCATCTAATGACAGAGTAGCAATGAACGTAAACAACTCAGTTCAAATAAACACACAACGACATGTGCCAAAACACACCTCGAACTCTTCCAATTTCCCATAAGCTCTGCTAGCAAGCTTCTTCCTTACAGTCGCAAAATCCATGGGGTGCTCAATAACTTCATGGTAATCTGGAAGCTACAGACATGAAAACAAAACTCGCAATTAAGAAGCTGAATAAGTAGGAAAATAAAGTCATAAAATCCGATGCGTTGTCGTTCAGATAACTAACCTCTTCCGGGTCCACTGGTTCAGAAAACACCTTATATCTGTCCTTCCTAAATTAAATAAAGAAAATAAAAACCCTCAAATTTAAACATTGAAAAAAAAAAATCACATTAAAACGACAAAGCGAGCAGATGAGCTTAAAGACGCACTTTTGAATTCTGTCCAGGATGAACAATAAAAGCTTCTCATCTGGTAATTGGGTCGAGGGTTCAAAATCCAACTCCGTCCCTGCTAATAATTAGACGCGAGGTCATAAGAAAACAGGATTTAGAGATGGATTTGAGTAATGGGTGTGGGATTACAAGCAAACCTTGGAGGCGTTTGGTGGAATTTGGACCAGAAATAGACTTTTCACCCTGCAAAACAGAAAGAAAACCAGTGACAAGAGTAACATCATCACCCAAAATATTTTTCAAACATGAGTGGAAAACACGAGTGTCAGTGAAAAGGCTAAATAACCTGAACCTCAAAAGAGCAAACAAAGGGAAATACAAATACATAAACAGAACTGTGAAATAGTTAATGAAAAGGAAAAGACAAACTCGAACCTTTTCAGCTTAGGACTGTCAAATAATTATTGTTTGCACGACAAATACAGATTAAGTTAAATGATTTCAGGCCAGAAACTGCGAATTCGATTAAAAAACGAAATTTGGAAAAAAAAAAAAAAAACGCTTCTCTTTGTGAAATCTAAATACGGGAAATATATGGATTTCTTTTCCGAAGCCAGACCCAGTCAACGTTTATGTACAGGTATTGTAGAAAAACAGACAACGCAGTTCAATGGTGCGAAATTCAAGGAGTTATTTTTTTTTTAAACGTCAACGTTTTTTTTTTCTTGCGAGCCCACTCACAAGTCACGAATAATAAATCTCTCAAAAACAACAGGCACTCACAAGTCCCACCAAAAAAATAAACTTCCAAAAAGATTGAGAAGGAAAAACAAAGCTTTTTTCTCCTAAAGCCATTGGCGAGCTCAATACCTTTTCGAGGTTTCCGAGCCCAGATCCATCCCCGATTGCATTGATCTTTCGTTTCTTTTTAGCCGACTCATCGTTACCCACCTCCGCATTCGAATCCGAGCCAGCCGAATTCAAAGACGACGAATTCAAAGACGATTTCTGAGAAGGCAGTCGGAGGACAAGCTTGAGTTTCTTCTCGCGGCGCCTTCCGTCAAATTCTTCGTCGTCTTCGGGGTGTCCTTGGTCTTCGAAATCGTCCTCTGGCGAGAGGGAATTGGGGACGGGGTTCCGGCGGATAGATCGCCGAACGGCAGTAGCAGTTTTGGAATTAGGGCTGGAATGAGAGGGAGAGTTATTGTGGGAGTTATTCTGCTGGTGCTGGAGTTGTTTGATTGTGCGTTTTTGAAGATCCAATAGAGAGGGCCGTCCTTTCTTCTTCTTCTTCCTCCTCTCCACTACCTTACCCATTTCTCTCTCTCTCTCTCTCTCTCTGGAGCCAGACAAGCAGGGTTCTATTTTTGTTTTTCTTTTTATTTTTATTTTTATTTTATTTTTGGAAGAGAATATAAAGCCTCTCACACGTACTACGAATAGTGATTGGCCACGCGTCCTACCTGGAAACGGAGTTCGTCGGCTATGTAAAAATTTAGTTATCCATAATCTAACTGGCTAACTCAATGATGGTTTTCGGAAGGCTAATCAAATTTCTTTCATAACTTTAAGTATGATTAAATTTTGATGATCAAAAATAAGTTTTTATTAAATTTGGGGAAATTAACAAATAAACCACTATATTTTGTGATCAATGACAAATTAATCACTAACATATTTTTATTAACAACTTAATTACTCAACTAGTGAAAATCGCTGCTAATTTTCTGATAACTCACAGTGGAAAAGAACTAATACCCTTGGAAAAACGATAAGAACTCATGATTTTTGAGACTTACAGTAGAAAATAGTTAATATTCATGGAGAATAAATTTAGAAAATTTCAAAATTTACAAAATAATGGATTTAAAAGATTTCAGATTTTGTAATTTAGAAGATTTTGTAACATAATGTTAATGTTATAGATTTCGAATGATTTAGAATTTTTTTATTGTTTATGAGAGAATCATAGTTTGTTTGTGTTGTCTGTTTTTTTTACGAAGAAAACAATGATTTTTTTTTATTTGCAGACTTTTCTATGCGGAAATATAACTTTCCTCTGCGGAACATCGTCTTTCCGCAGCGGAAATATCGTCTTTCCGTAGCGAAATGTCGTCTTTCTACAAAGTAAAGTTGTCTTTCCTTTGCGGAAAGCCGACATTTCTCTGCGGAATGTCAACTTTCTAACAACATTTTTCTACGGAATGTCGTCTTTCTTGAATTTTATTTCAAGCACTCACTTTCCGCAGTGGAAAGATAACATTCTATAATGAAAAGACAACGTTCTTTAAAGGAACGACAACGCTATTTAACCGAAAACGTAATCGTGGTGTTTATTCCATCAATTTCTCATAGTTAAGTATTTAAGTTAGCAAAAATTATTCAGTGATTAATTTGTTATTGATTATAAAATGCAGCTGTAGATTTGTTAATTTCTCTTAAATTTGGTAATTTTGATTAATTGAAAAATGTATATTTTTAATTTTTTAAATCTTAAATGTTATGTGTTTTTATATAATTTAATAATTAAATATTATAATTTATCAAAATTAATAGTAATCAATGTATAAAACAATTCATATTTTTTACACGATTGATTTATTTTAAAAGTATCGTTAATAATTATTAATTACAATAATATGAAACTGTCCCTTAAATTAGTATAATTTAAATTTTAATATATAATTTTCCCAATATGTTCAGAATATGTAGAACTGATAAATTACAAAATATATAATTGAACTTTTAAGCTTTATCCACTGCGATGCTTGATTGCTGTTACTTTACTTTGAAAAGATCGTATCTGCTAATTGGACGGGATTTTACAATTTTATTTATTTATTGAGAGGTTGGTGGCATTGTAAGGTCAAAATTTAGGGTAAGAGAGGATGTCATTAGATATAAGAAACTACATTAGCATAAACAACTGATGTTCTAATGATGATAATATAAAATATCACACAATTCTCAACAATTTATGCTAAATAACATAAATGATTGGTGCTCACAACACCAATACTGTGCATTAAAAAACAATTAATGATGAACATAAATAAATTATTGTCATAATATATTAACAATTATATGTGCAAAAATACTTACTTTAAATTCAATTCAAATGATCAAATTATTATGCATTTGTAGTAACTTTTGCATGGGTGCAAAATCTGAGAGTTTTGATATTGATCGTTTAAGCCCTTGATACTTTTGATCTTATCTGTTAACACTCTTTATCGTGAATACGCATATGAGAAAGTGATGAACCAAGCAAGATCACACTCGATATATAATAGATTGTGTCATTGACACAAGAGAATATCTATTTGGATTTAAACACATGAGGCTCTCAAAATTTTCTCTCCAAAATTCTCAAAAGCTAATAAAAAACTAACTCCATAATTCTAGAGAAGCTCATTTTTATTAATGAGATCGCAACCTACTCATTGAAAGGATTTCCGTAATAGTTTTTAAAAAATGGAGAGAAAACTATTATAATATTAAACTACATATTGAATAATTGAATGATATTTTAGCCTTGCAATGCGAATTAAATCCTTCAACTCAAACTCAAATTTCGTAAATCTGAATTTAATGAATAATATTATTAGTTTGTTAATAAATTGAATAATTAATTATTTAATAAATCATCTAATGATACATAACAAACTCAATAAAATTAAAGTCTAAAAAATTTTATCTGAGTATCTTTTTACAAGAGTGTATTAAATAATTAATTCATAAATAATTATTCAATCTTTTTTGTTTATTTTTTTTATTGTTCGAATAATAATAGAAAGTGATGAAAGGATCGACATACTTATAGTTTTAAGCTCCAATAATTTTTGTTAATTAATATAAACGATTTATATTAACTAACATAATTACTAACTCTAAAGTAATTATACTAAATAGTTAGAGTTATACTCTTAAAACTATAGAGTATATTTACTCAAAATATCCATTGATATAAGTATTATATATGTATTGATCTTCCATTTAGATTTGTAACAGAGCTAAGTTTATAATTTGTTAATCTGTCATATTACATTTTTATCTTTGATTGTTATTTGTTATTGATTAAATAATTAATTCATAATGATTATAAATTTGACATTAATTATTAGATCATTGAACCAACAAACACAACAATCTATAAAAATAGATTTTATTGTATCAATATTGATATTCTCAACTATTCATTTTAATTCTTTTATAATATACAAGCTGTTTCAGTTGTAACTCATACAAAATAAATCAAAGAACATATAGATAAGAGTTTGTTAAATATAAACTATTATTAAATTAATTATTCTATATTTATGAAAATTATTATAACAATATAATTTTATTTGGTATAATTCCATATAATCATATTATATAAAAAATATAAAAAATATTTATCTTATGTCATTACATATATAGTCGGATATAACTATATATTTTTAATGAGACGACTATGAAATATTTGAAGACTTCATACTTCAAATATAAGTTACAGACTAAATTTAGTTATTACTTTTTATATTTTATCTCACTAAATATGTTAATATAAAGTTTACATAAATAACAAATGAATTTTAAGAATCATAATATAAAATACAAATATAATATTAATCTCTATAAATTTATTTTAACCAATAAATTGATAAATACTCAAATGAATTTCAAAATATGTCCAAGATCAAATCAAATATACCAAATATTGTAGAAAAAAAAAATAGAATCAATAATTTTTAGCAATTTAAAGAAACTCAAATCAAAAGGCCATGCGGTTGGAGACTCTCCACGGCTTTTCCTTTAAGAGATGAAAAGCGAGTTCCAAGTATAAAATCCGCTTCTTTAACTTCAAAAGATAGAAGGATGGTCGCCTGCCTTGCTTCCAAAAGTGGAAATCATAATGAGACTGACTAAAAATGCAAGGAGAAATAAAATTCTTCCACATATTTGATGCTTCCTTACTCGTTTCCTGGGGTGCTAACGAGGGAGATGACTCCTTCCCTAGCTTATATTACATCATATTCCCTTGTCAGTCATTAATAACATTTTTATAATTATGCCTCCACCTGATTCGTGTTCGCGTCGTCTTGTACTCCGCCTTTTGTAAAGGCGTTTCGCGGGTAAGTCCATTTCTAGCATCGTTTTTATCGTTCAAAGTTTTGAATTTTATTGGCTTTGGATTCGAGGTTGTAAAATTCGAATCCAAGGGAAATTTCTGGTTTATATTGGTAGAATATGAGTCTATGCATGTTTATTTATTGTTAAAAGTAAAAAATAGGACAAAAATAGGGTGTTTTCCATCGGAAAACCATGCCCTATCGCTGTCTTGGTCGACCGTTGTGCAATGTGTGGTCGACTGGTCATGTGGGTGATGTGCTGGTCGACCAAAATGCAGTCTTGGTCGACCGCATGAATAGTGGTAGTTGACTGCAACAGTTCTAGTTGATCGTCGAACTGTTCCTGATCGACCGTGTTTTGGACTGTTTCGCCCCCAAGGGGTCCCTGGTTGACCACTTAGTAAATTTTGTCATCTTTTCGGACCGTTTACACTTTGTTTGGGTCCTGTTGTCCTTTACCGAGTCTTGGATGGCTGCTAGCGAGTCTTATCGACCACTATGAGGTCTCTGTGGACTGTAGTCATGCTTGTTAACCACAACTATGTCTCTGACTACTGTTTCCTTTCTGCTTGACTCTGGTTGAGCTTCGAAAACTGTTGAGTGGTCTTGGTTGACTGCTGTGATGTCATGTTGACGTGGTTGGGTTCGAATGACTTCAATTATGTATTCTTGAGTACTGAGTTGTTCGGGTCGATCGCATCGTGTTCCATCGACTATCACCATCTCTTGTCGATCGGTGGGTCTTTCAGGTTATTTGCTGAGGTGTTGGGTCAACCGTGATTATGTTTTGATCGATCACGCTATTTGTTTCTTGGAGTTGGGTTTAGCAAACTTCATTCGGCTTCACCAGCCATACTTGGGTTTTGGTTTGGGTTCGTGTTTCGATCTAGGACCCTGGTAGCATTCATCGATTTGATTTTTGGTTTGAGACTAGTGGTTGTCCCTAGAGACCATCTTGGATTTCTAGTCTTGATTGAGACTTATGTGTTATCCCTTGTGTGAGTATAGGGATATTGACATCGATCTTGTTATAGGTTCCGGAGATGTAGCTAGTTCAACCCTCAATTCTGATAGCGCATTGAGTTGGCTGGTCGGTAAGAATGTTGTGGTCGTCTATGAGGTAGAGGTTTTATCCTTTCTACACTACATTGCATTATGTTTTCAAACTGATATTTTGTGGAATTCCACACTTGAAAACCTGATGGGAACTGTTTTGACAACACGTCTGTTTTTATGTATATGTATGTTTTCTCACGTTTACTTTATCGTACATGGTATTATATTTGATATTCTGTGGATATATTAAGAGGATGAAACTGCTTGATGCTTTAGGCAATCTTGGCACTAAAGCATCATGAGGCTATCCCGTACAATTTTCTACTGTGAGAAGATTGATTGTTTGTACGTGCGAAAGGGTGATAGGGCATTGGTGACATGTCCTCAGGTTTCAAGCCCTAGACGTAGAAATGGAGATGGAACTGTGATGACCCGTCCTTGGGTTTCGAGCCCCAGAACTTGACCAAAGTTTTAGTCACACGGATCAGAAGGTTATTAGTCGTTGAGTTTTATTATTCTAGTACCGTTTCATTTGACTGGTGGTGTGACAGCTCGTAGCTTTGCTTGTCACAACCCACATCAATTTGGAACCTATTGGTAGTTAGTTGAGGAGCAATCTGTCGTTGACAACCTTATCCATTTTATTTGATCGTAAGGGTTGTGTCGTCACAGAGCTTTAACTCGGGTGACGCGTTGGATCTCTAGATCGCCGTCATTGTTATTTCCTCTGCCTTCTGAAGTGTTGCTATCGACAAATAGCTACCTATTCCCTGATAAGTGTCGGATGGATCCTTGAGTGACCATCCATTTTCACTAATGATGTCTCTGTGCAGAAAATGATGTAGACATATTTTGTGGTATAGCTGTCTATGTATACAACAAGTTTTGATGAAGCCACATCGATGTCCATGGACTTGTTTTATACAATAATAAAGAGTTTTTAAATGATTTAAAATCCATGTACGGTAAATGAGAAACATGACAATAATTTTCAAAAAATGAGAAAAACAGTTTTTGGCATGTATTTCATTTAGCATAGATTCTCCTACTAAGTTTGTCACTCACTCCTTAGACTTTATTTTTCCCCATGTTAATGTATAAGATCTACGCGGGTACTTTTGGGTTTGTCGTGGGGCATTGCTAGTGTCCCCTGGTGGGTGTTTCGATCTTCTCGTGGATGGGTGGATGTTCGTTGATCTAAGTCCCTTCGTCTCTGGTACGTTTGGGATTTGTTTTGTTGTTTGGTTAAATTTCTACACAATACTTTCTTCTGTTTATTATTAAACCATCTTGCCTCATCCTAATCACTTTGTGGATTCTAGCCCATGTGATTTGGATTTTGGGCTTAATTTCATGTTAAGACTTCCGCTTCTCCCTAGTCTTGGGCTGGGCCATTAGGTTCTCTCTGAGAATTGGGTCACGTGACCCGGCGATTCTGTTAGGCCCGCCTCCGAGTCGTGAAAAGTACTATCTTCTATGTATAACTATGTCTTATGTTTTTTTTTATTGCTTATAAACTTAATGAATAAACTCCATGTTTATTCTAGATTCAATGGTTAAGTACATTTCTAAAAAATAAATGCGTACACTATAAATATGAATATGAGAAATATCATAAGAAGAAATATATCAACATTCGATCTTACAACAAAAAAATTACATAGAAAAACCAAGTCTCATTCTTCCTACACGATTCTTAAATTTTGACGATGTCAATGCCTTTAGTCAAAGGATCAACAATCATCAATTAAGTGGTGATGTTTCGATGACCATTGTAGCATCTTTAACACATTTTCTTATGGCTAAATACTTAATGTTGATGTGCTTACTTTGACTGTCACTTTTGTTATTTTTAGCCATAAAACTGCAGTTGAATTGTCACAATATATCTTCAATTGCCTAGAAATAGAATCCACGATTCTAAGTTTTGAAATAGAACTCTTCATTCATATACCATATAAAGTATCCTAAAAAAATGATACAAACTCAACCTCCATAGTAGATATGGCACTCAAGTTTTATTTTGTACTTCTCCAAGATATAGCTCTACTGGCAAGCATAAAAATGTTGATTTACGTGAATTAGCCCAACCAACAAAGTCTGAATCAGAGTAACCAATCACATCCAACCTATAAGCCTGTCTGTACATATGTATTCTTTGGTTCCTTCAAGGTATTGCAACAATTTCTTTGCAACAATCTAGTGGTCTTTACTTGGATTACTCTAATATTTTCCTAACATCCCAACAACAAATGCAATGTCATGTCATATGCAGATTTGAACATACATTAGGCTTCCAACAACTGAAGCATATGGAATGATCTTCATTTGCTCCCTCACAAAATCGTTTTTTGGGCATTGGTTCTCATGGAACATACACCCTTGGTGATCAATCTTTCATCCAAAATCTCTCTAAAACTTTATTAATATAAGTTTTTTGAGAAAAACCCAAAATACTTCGAAATCTGTCTTAATGAATCTTAAAACTGATGACATAGAAGACATCACACGTCCCTTATATCAAAGTTTTCAAAGAAAAATTGTTTCACCTCATGTAATAAACCCTTATCATTAGTTGCAAGTAAAATATCATCTATGTCACGACCCAGAAGTGGGCTTAACAAAAATGTTAGGTCAAGTGAACTGATTATCGGAGAGGATTCAATCGCCTAGCTCAAGGCTAGTTTTTAGTAGAAGTCTTAATATAAAAATAAGCTCAAAACCTAAAACCCAAAACAAATGAACCAGAGTCCATAGAGCGATCAACAAAAGTTAAAGATGGCGTAAAAATAACAAATAGCAAAAAATATTGTATAGCAAATGAAGTTATTCAACACTACGATAATTTTGATAAAACTAATATAAGAAAGAAAAATTCTCACCAAAGGCAACATGGAAACACTAGGAGGAAACCCAAATTTGAGGAAACAACACCTTCTACACCATACCAGACCACCACAAACTAAATCTGAGATGGAGGGGTCGTTGGGGTGAGTAACTAACTTAATAAGGAAATCTATACTGAACATAATGTATGGGAAAACTGTTTTTACCTTTCTCAGAAAAACATGGTTAAATTTATCTTCTTATCGTACATGGACTTTTCAAATCACTCTAAAAAAATCAATTCATCATTTTATCCAAAAACAGGGTCCATGGGCCATCAATGAGGCTTTTGCAAAACGTACTGTATACATAGACAACTATATCATAAAATAAGCCTACATCGTTTTCAAATAGAAGGACTCATCCTACATACAATATAGAAAGGTGGTCATCCGTCGATGGCAGCATCTTATGAGTCCAAAGAAAAAGATGTCTGTAGTCTTGAGACTAGACAACAACACTATATGTATAATCAACAACAAGATGACTAACACACCTTGATCAGGTTTAGAGATTCGAACTCAAGGAGCGCGTCATCACTGCCGTATTACCCATTTTAACTTTAGGGATTCAAAACCCAAGGACATCATCAATGCTCTATTACCCATTTCGCACATGCACATAAGTAATCTTCACGTAGTAAAAGATGCATGAAATAGCCTCGTAATGCTTTGATACCAAGACTACCCAAAGCATCAAAATGTTTCATCCACCTAAATATACAAATAATCAAAAATCAAAATATCATGTACGATAAATTAAACGTGAGAAAACATACGTACATTTATATAAAAATAGACGTGCGGTCAAACAGTCCCCGTCAGATTTTTATATATGGCAACCTACAAAATAATAGTTTAAAAAACATGATACAATGCAGTAAAAAAAATATAAAAATCCCTACCTCGATGACAATAGAAGCCTAACTAACCAGCCATACGCTCCTTCGGACACAGGTACTGAAATCCATAAAATCGTCCAAACATAATACATAATCGACGTCAAAATTCTAACCATTACACTAGGGATAAAAGATAGGTTCTAAATCAGGACAAGGAACCCAAATTGATATGAAATGACAAAAGACCCCTAATATAGGTGAGTCATATGTGCATGGGCGATAAAATTTGAAAGTTTAAATGGGATATGTATAACTTCTGAAATACTCTAATTAACAGACTTTCAAAATTTATTGAACGAATAATTTCTATTGACTCAATATAAAAATTACCTCATTTTAATATTCAAAATAAAATTTTGATCTCACCTCAATATATGTGCTAAATGATCGGGATGAAATTTCAACAAACGGAAGTCACCAGCATGTTATGAAAGTCAAAACGAGTCAGGAAATGGTGTCCATTAAATTTTCTAAAGTAGTTAGGCTGTCTAAAAATATGGTCAAACTGTCAACATAAAATTCACAGTCAATAGAAAAAGTCAACAATCAATGTTCAACGCTTACCTCATTGTCATGTCATCAATCAATGCCCAGTCAGCAGTCAACGTTATGTCAGCTGCTAACATCAGCACTCTGGCAACGACTATAGAAAACGGCATCAGNGTGAGATAATAAATTCCCGAACATTCATTTGTAGCTTCAAAAAATGGTTTTAGAAAATCAAGAAATAAATTAGCAATATCGCAACTACTATGATCAAGAGTAATACATTTTGTTTTTTCACTAATAAAAGCACAAATAACTAACCAATATGGCTTAACATTTTCCAACATTAAATAAGTCGAATTCCACCTTGTATCTACATCGGTTTTTAATTTTCTTGGTTTAAGTTGAGCAGCTTTACAATATTTTTTATATTCTTACTGTCGTGTATTAGATGAAGTAATATAAGAAATTGCAGATCGAATAGATTCAATATGATGTGAAATAAATGGCATTCCATCTCGAATAACTAAATTTAAAATATGACAAACACATCTCATATGAAAAGAGTATTATGAGCCATATCTAATTGAAATAACTTTTTAAATTCAAGAATTGTAACATCATTTGCAGAGGCATTATCTAGCGTCATACTAAAAATTCTATCTCTAATAGCATATTCTTGCAAAATTCCAATAATATATCTATAAATGGTAATGCCACTATGTGGATATTTACAACTACGAAATCCTAATATTCTTTTATTTAATTGTCAAGAGTCATCAATAAAATGAGAAGTTACAACAATATATCCAAAGCATTAGATGCACTCCATAAATCAGAAGTAATACAAATAGACATGGACGGAGCATTTGAAAAAACGCAATTAATTCATTTTTTATATTATTATACATTTTAATAATATCACTTCGCGTCGTACTTCTAGGGACTCGTCTAAAACTAGGATTAATATACTCTTTCATAAAATTTTCAAATAACTCGCTATCGAACATAGATAAAGATACCTCAGATTGTGATATATATTTTGCTACTCCTTCTCTCATTTTATTATGTGAATACATAAAATTGCCACTGCCAATAGCATTCATGAGTGTTTGAGTAGGGTCTCTCAATGGTCAACAGACCGTTGTCCCTCGCCAATTAGCCCTCGCCAGTGATCTGAAGAGCATTGTTGGGCTGAGCCTCAGGCAACGGTCTAAAGACCATTGCCCAACTGAGTTTGAGCCTTAGACTCTGAGGCTCAGACTGAGGCAACATTGCCTCAGTTACCGTGGCAACGTTGCCCAGTGGCCAGTGCCCAGCTCCCACCGACGGAGCTAGGCACCAACGGTTGACGAACTGACGACTGACGAAGACGCCGAGAAGCCTGGCCGACTGATGATTTTGGCCGACTGATGATTGATGGAGACGCCGAGGAGCCTGACGATTGAGGATTCTGGGTTTCGACTGGCCGACTGATGATTGCTGGTGCAGACTGACGACTGACGGTCACGCGACGATGCGAGATAGAGACTCTGGTCTCCGAGGAGCTCAGGAGTGAGGAGCCTGGTTGGGCCCGACCAGCCCGCCAAGCTCGCGAGCCAGCCTGCGGGCCAGGCTCACGAGCCCACATTTTTGGGGTCGGCTCGAGCCGCCTACCAGGCCCTAGCCGAGCTCGCTCGGTTACTGTAATGGGCAGAGCCTACAGTAATGGGCTGAGCGGCCAGTCTGCCCGTTAGCCACCCCTACATCCCGCCATGAATTTGAGCCATCTTTACGTCTAAATGATTCTTCTGGCCGAGAGCTTTCCAACAATAGGTCAAATGTCATGATCCAATGTTGGGATCGTTGTCGGCAAGCATTTTAAGTTTTGGTTGAAACTTTTCTAACGACGATTTCGACAGTCCCATTCTCCCAACATCGAAGAGCAATGGTCAACAGACCATTGTCCCTCACCGACTAGCCCTCGCCAATGATCTAAAGAGCGTTGTTGGGCTGAGCCTCAGGCAACAGTCTAAAGACCATTGCCCAACTAAGTTTGAGGCTAGACTCTGAGGCTCAGACTGAGGCAACATTGCCTCAGTTACTGAGGCAATGTTTCCCAGTGGCCAGTGCCCAGCTCCCACCGACGGAGCTGGGCACCAACGGTCGACGAACTGATGACTGACGAAGACGCCGAGAAGTGTGGCCGACTGATGATTGATGGAGACGCCGAGGAGCCTGGCCGACTGACGATTCTGGGTTTCGACTGGCCGACTGACGATTGCGGGTGCAGACTGACGACTGACGGTCACACGACGACGCGAGATTGAGATGCCGATCTCCGAGGGGCTCAGGAGTGTGGAGCCTGGCCAGGCCCGACCAGCCCGCCAGGCTCGTGAGCCAGCCTGCGGGCCAGGCTCACGAGCCCACATTTTTGGGGTCGGCTCGAGCTCGCTCGGTTACTGTAGTGGGCAGAGCCTACAGTAACGGGCTGAGCGGCCAGCATGCCCATTAGCCACCCCTACATCCCGCCATGAATTTGAGCCATCTTTACGTCTAAATGATTCTTTTGGCCGAGAGCTTTCCAACAATAGGTCAAATGTCATGATCCGATGTTGGGATCGTTGTCGGCAAGTGTTTAAAGTTTTGGTTGAAACTTTTTTGACGACGATTTCGACAGTCCCATTCTCCCAAACAGTGTGGTCATTTTGGATAAATAATATACCGAATTGAAGTTCGTAATGCAAACTATCAAAAATGGAGGTGTTGAACACCTCTATTTGATGTGACTCCAATAAGCATTGAAAGTTGCTGTCGGAGCGAGGAAAAAATAGAAAAAAGAAATGGAAAGAAATGGTGGAGAGAGAAAGACACAAGTGAGAGAATGAGAAATGAGTGAGACACACAGCCCAAGGAGAGAGGAGAATAATAAATTTAATATTATTTAGTATGTATAAAGAATAAGAGATAAAATAATAAATTTATTTTATTTAATATATATAATAGTTATAAAATATATTATACACATTAAATAGATATCAATTTTACGAAAATAATCAACGCTCTCATGCCTTTAACTTAAATTATTGAATATAATCGCATAGTCCAAATCACACGGTGACACACAAATTCACAAATTTGATTATTTAACCAAATCTTCAAACTTGACCAAGTACCCATGACATAAAGTAAGAACCTGATCAACACAAACAATTTGATTTAGACTAAAACGAAAAATTTACTCGAAAAAATATAAAATCCAAAATTTTGCTGGTTTTACAATTTGCATATAGAACTAAGAATCAAATTTTACTTCCATTGGTCTTCTAGTATATACATTGATTTATGATGTTCTCTACAAAATAAAATGAAGAGATAAAATCATGAAACTTTAAGTATCACTGATGAGAGATTTGTTTCAATCTATATATGAATTTCTTAAGCTTTCACTCTAAACATTCACCTTCACTTGAGGAGAATCCTTCAGGTTGTTTCATGCAAACCTCTTCCTCTACCTCTCCATTGAGAAAAGTTGTTTGCATATCTATTTGTTGCAACTCAAGGTCATAATGTGCAACCAATGCTAAAACTATAAAAAGAGAATCTGAACGACCCAGATTTTCGTAATTCCTTGAAAATGCGTTAAATTTGAAAATTTTCTTTTTAAAGCAAAACATATTAGAGTGCGTCTGACCGAATCACAACTGACTTTTTCTTTAAAACTTGTTATGAAAATCAATTGATAAGATGTGCGGAAGTGTTATAAAATAAATTCTTGTAAAACATGGCGGAAGTGTAAATGAATCATTTAGAGAAGAAACTAAACAATGAAGTACAAAATAATAAAATTTAAAGTAATTACAACCGTTTCTCAATTTACTCTTAGCTCAGCCTAGCCAGCTTCAAATCTCGTTCGTGCAAATCCTTTATTCCTGCTTCTTTATTTGTTTATCATCTACTTATTATATATTCATAATTTGTACCTACACCACAAGTAACTGTAAGCCTAAAAGCTTAGTAAAAAAAATGGTTAATACAATTATGCTTATGACTCTCTTTAGTTCTTTTGGAGTGGGGGCCGCCCAAACTAATCCTTTCATTATGTTCATTCGTTCATTCTTTACTTTATATTTGTTCATTACTCGTACATCGAGCTGGAGATCGAAGGACCCATATGGGATGGTATAGTTGGTTGGATCTAATCTCCTATGGACAACTATATCCCATTCCCAACAAGGTAGGGGCATTTCTTAGCTGCTAAACTAGAATCACTACCCATCCACCCCTCAACTCCCTTTCATTCTTTCCTTTCTCAACATTTTACCTCACTTATGCATACTTGCGTACCATCACCAAGGTGGCACTTCCTATGATTTCTATTAACATGATGCATGATCATACATTCTCAACCTAACATGATGCATGATGCTTCACAATATAACATTCATAGAAATTAAAGAGCGCATAAATGAAAGTAAACAACAGTTGTATTGAAGGTAAAGCAGCTGAATTGAAAGCACATATAAAGAAGAACATAATTTAAAAGCGTACGACAAGGAATAAGTGTATCGAATTGAAAGCAAGGAATGAACAATATAAGGCGATAAAGTAACGTGTGATGAATTAGAATCAACTAACATGCTCATTAACTAAGCTAAACTAAACATGGAAACATGGTTTAAAATAACAAGTAACGGAAACATGCTTTTAGATCAGTAACTCTTTTTCTAGTTGATTAAGCATGCCTTTATTCTAACTAATTAAATATGCTATAATTAATAGTCTAGTTATTATCCAAGTTGATTACATGCTCAAGTTGTTTACGTGCTCAAGGAAGGATTATAATTATCACTCTAGATGATTTAAACATGCATTTTACTATAGTTCATTAAACATGTTTTTAATGGATTAACATACATAGCTAGTTAATTAAACATATTTGACTAGTCATGATTAAGTTTAGGTACTTTCTAATTAATTTACTCTAGTTAATTACATGCTCAAGGGTTAATTACATGCTTTTATCCTAGTTAAATGATCATACTCAGGTTTAGTAGAGGATAACATGCTAAGAACAAGTAATTATAAGTAGTTATAAGCAACACCAAGAAGACAATAACAAGGTAATGTATAAACATCCATTCACATAATCTATGAAATTCCTAGTTCGTTCATACTTAGTTTCTTCTTCTTTCATCTTCTCTATTATTCTCTAATAAGGTAAAACATCATAATGAAGTTACAGTAAATGAGATTGCAATAAAAGATAATATATAGGACATCAACAAAGGAAGAATTAATCATACTAATATTAATCTAATTATCCTAGTTCGTTACATACTCAAGGAAGAGTTACAATCATTATCCTAAATAATTAAACATGCTAAATTACTAAAATATACTAAACTAGTTAGTTGATTAACATGCACAACTAGTTAGTTAATTATATATGCTAATCAGTTGAACATGCTAATTACATGCTGTGATTATGCTAATTACATGCTCAAGGACTAATTACAATTATTACCCTGAATGATCAAACATGCTTTCCTTATAGTAAATTAATATGCTCGTTCTAGTTAATTTACATTCTAATAAGAAATTGCGATTATTAGTTATCTTAATCGATTAACATGCTCAATAGCTTATTATTTAACTGAAGTGATTAGCATACTCAATGGATTAACATTTATTGATTAACATTTAACTAAATTGATTGACAAGTAAGCATACTAGATTAGGGAAATAAAACGAACCATTGATGGCAGGACAATAGCAAGGAAATAACATCATTATAGTTGAAACTAAATAGTAAGTAAACATTCGGTATCAAAAATAAAACTCCTAGCTTATTTCCATACTTCACATATTCATTTGTCATTCATACTTTCAACGTTCCTCACCCTTCTTACATTCATTGTCTCTTTATCAAACAAAGCATATCTATCACATAACAGACAATAAAGTAGAGCTAAACAACGAAAGGAAAATATCACAGAGTTTATAATAACCTACATCCAGGAATCAACAAGGAAAATATAACAGGAAATAACCAACCAACAACAAGGAAACCTACAGAGCATCAACAGTTCAAGACATTTTAACTATAGAATAACATAGAGCAGTATACTAATATACTCACATCCTACACAACAGATCATCCCAGGGAAATAATAGTTCAGGAAATAATCATCTGAAATTAGCTAACGTTATCAATAGAAAACATTCAAGAAACTAACATAGAACCCACACACCCATACTTGTGGTGCAAGCCTCCAAATGGCACACACCCATTTTTCCTTACCTCGAAACGTTATCGTGCATTGGCATTTTGTCGTTGCTCTCCTTCTTTTTAATACCTTCACATATACCTTTACAAATTAACACCAATATTAATATTTTCTAATCTTATCAAGGTAGCAAACTTTCCATAATACCACACAACAGCTTTTCAACAACCAACACAACTACGTAGGAGGACGAAATCCAACAGATTCATACTTTAGGAATTAAATGACATACCAATAACTCAAGTCCAGCTACTAATACCAATCCTACATGTCATTACTCAAACAATTCCAACCTCCACCAATATTTCACAATCCACTACGTAGTAATTAACATAGGTATTAATCATCTAGAATCCATCCAGAACATTAATATAAGTGTATATGTAGACTAACAACAGTTAGAAGATTCTATAACCTTACATTCAATTAACAGCATCCCAAAAGCACAGTTTCCAAACCCAAAACACATTATGCTTATGCTTCAATATCGAACTATAAGGTGGTAGTCAAATCGTTTCAAATTTTAGTGCATAACTTCACTTTACAAGTTGAAATACAACACTACAACAATCTAATCCCACTGTTATGTCACCAACCAACATACAGAATCAAACTCCATTATAGGTTAATTGTTCCAACCCATTACAATTTCTGTGTAACACAATAACTAGTAGGGTGTATCATTTGACAGCTCATCCAACAGGAGTATGAGCTTATCACAGCAAGGATAAATCCAAAACAACAACAATATAAAAATTTACAAAGGCTAAACTGTAATAAGCCAACTAGAGCATAATCCATAAAATTCCAGAATATTATTTTCAATGTGTATTCGAACAAACAACAATTAGGGGAGGATTGTTACCTGCTGCTCACACACAATCAGCACCCTGGAGAACCCGAGAACACAGCAGCATCGTTAGAGAGACCTAAGTTTTTCTCTCCTTGTTATCGGCCTTCCCCCCAAGACTAGAGAGCACTCTCCTCTCCTCTCTGGTTTTCTGCACACAAAGAAGACATCCTCTGCCAACTTAAAGGGCAGAGAGCACAAGCTCTCTCTCACGCTTGAAAACATCCCTGTCACCATTTGTCCAACTCCAGCAATTCATCCCACGTTTCTCCAGCTTTTCAGAGGCTGTTTCCCACGCTGGACATGCTGTCGATTTCACCTAGAAAAAGAACATCAAGGACCAGTTCGAGTCAAACCATAAGCCGAACCAATCCATCTACTAGACCCGAAGCCAGAACTATCGCCATTTCTCCTCTGCCAGACGCCACCTTGGCGTCAATTCACCTCGCCGTCGCCGCGTCTTCGTCGTCGCCAGTAAGCCGTCGTATGACCCGACGCTTCGCCATTCAGACCCGCGAGCCCTAGCTACTAGCCATTCTCTAGGACACCACCACCTCCTTTGCTTGCACGTTCCCTGTCGCAGGGAGTCGCCAAAGCCGAGCCCGAGCTTCGCCGTCCATCGCTCCTCTTCGTTGCGCCCGAGCGCTAGCTTATCGCACCCCCTCTCCCGATTTCTCCCTCGGCGCTCTCTCTCACGGGCTCCTCTCTCTCTCTCTCGTCTGCTCTCTTTTGCAAAGAAAGGTCGAAGGCCATTTCTTCGGCCTTTGTTAATTCGGGTGTGATCAAGTTCAACAGAACTGGTTCATGCCTCCCATACCTCTTCCATAATCTTCTTTAACCTAATAACTAATTAAATCCCCTACAATTAAATCTCAATTAATCTAATTTATTTAATCCCCTTGCAATTTAACCCCCAATTGTTTAACCCTCTCTATTTTTATTCAATAAATCCTTAATTTAAAACGATAAATCCTTAATTTAAAAATGATTATAAGTAATTCTAAACATTATAATTTAATCATCAAATTAATATAATTATTTTAATTACGATAATTTACATTTAATCTTAATAAATTCCTTAAATTAAAAACTCAAGAATACGTCCTTGGTAATACTCCAATAATTATCCAATAAATCTAAATACTCCTAATTATTTTTCAATTATCCTTAGTTAATCCCGATATAGAAAGTCGGGGTATTACAGAATTTTTCTTCGATACATGAGAAAAAGTTTCATTGTAATCAATTCTTTCCTTTTGACCGAATCCTTTAGCAACGATTCTTGCTTTATATCTTTTGGTGTTGCCCAATGAGTCTTTTTTAGTTTTAAAGACTCACTTACATCCAATAACTTTTACACCAATAGGCAAATCAACAAGATCTTAGACTCTATTAGAATTTAAAGAATTCATTTAATCTTTTTTGGCATTATACCATAAACTTGATTCATTATTGAAGGATTGAAATAACCTGAGAGAGAGAGAGAGAGAGAGAGAGAGAGAGAGAG